>CM024598.1:27595161-28078390 GCA_014182555.1 Eucalyptus erythrocorys | reverse complement strand
GACTCTCTTGATGCACAATTTGAACACGAGAGATTTTAGAGTACAAGTGATTTCGAGAGGTTCTAAGATCGAGATTTTTCTATCAAGTCTCTCCTTATTTTCGTGTAACACGGTCCACCTTAAATAACCACCGTGCCTACATACCCGTTGGCACTTTCCAAAATTCATCCAATCAACCCGTTGGGTGAATCAATTTAAGTGATCTTCCGTTGTTGAAAATGTAAGTAAACAATAGCTCATCAATCACATTTTGCCCATACAATCGAGGATCTTAAGTTTCCCAAAATTAGATCCACTAAAAATTCGCTTGATCTTCAGGATAAAATTCGAAGAATAAATCTTCCGAGCTCATGACTACAACCAGAGAGAGATATTCCATGGATAAATTTATGAAATATATTATCAAATCTTACTTTCCTTAACCATAAGAATGACTGTTGCCGACTGTCAAAAATATGGCTTGTCTTGGACTTAGATTTGGAGTGCTTGAAGGTGCGAGGGCGAGCTAGGTCTTGGCAGTCTTCGGTGGAAAAGCCGGACCAAACTTTGGGTGCATGTGAAGACGAGGAAAACCATTAAACTTTTGAACTCTTCACACTTAACCGACTAAGTCTTGGATTTTTAGACTTTGCTAACGAGCTTTTTGTCGGCTTCAAAATCCGAGGATTTTATTGTAATCTCCCCCTTTTTGATGGTGACAAAACCCTCGGCGGATTTAACGAATTTAAAACCTGCAAAAAAAAAACTCATATATACTTTGAGGATTATTTCGCAAAAACAAAAATGTTAGTCAATACTTCATATGTGAAAGTAAACCATACATTCTATAACTCCTACAAAACAAAGGTTAGCAAACACTTCTCCTTATACCCTACGATCTTACAAGAATATTTAACACCTTAAATGTTAGGGGCGTGCACAGGATCTCGCTGCCAAAACAAAAATATTTTTTTCAAATAAAGAGAACATCGGCCTAAGTCCATAGGGTATTAACTGGTCTCTGGCAGAAGTCCAAGCTGTCATGACCAAATTTTTAGTGCACCACCTAAAATTAGGCTAATAGACTACTAAGTCTAACTTAGCTCGGGCTCTCCCAAATCCATACCAATTCATGACTTAGGTTTAAATATCTAACATGCAAAGGGGAGTCGCCACTAATCGGTTTACAGTAGGTCGATTAGACACCTAAGTAAAATAACGGGAGAATTATTTTACTCCTACAAACCAGAGATTTTGGGTACGGGGACTTAGTTACGCTAGATGATTCTAATGCCATTTTGGTACATTTCTCTTTTATTTTGAAAAATGTTTGATAGGCATTTTGAATTGATTTTAATTCACTCCTAATACGTGAGGCGATCATGTTGGTGCGCAAACCACCAATTTAACACCTAGATAAAGTAGTGAATAAATTGCAAAGTTTACCTCAAAGCAGCGAAAGCATCCGCAACGTGAGATCCAGAATTTACATCGATAGTCCCTAGATATGATTTCTAATTAACATGCGATTTCCTTTTTTTAATTAATGAAAATCATGTAATATGACATGGCAGCATAACCAAAATTATATGACATGAGTAAACGATGCAATTTAAATGTGCAATTTAAATTAATCTAATGACTTAATTCTAATGACGTAATTTCTAATCAAATGGACCAAGCAATAATCACTAAATGACGTGCATTTTATGAACCTAATTCTATATGACATGGGCGTTTTCATTTTCCTAGCAAAAACATGCAATCTATCTAGGGGAAATTATCTAGACCCATAATTAATAAACATGCAATCCTAACATGCAATGACGTGCAAAGAATGCCCTAATTCTACATGACGTACAACGTGCAACCTAATATGTAGATTATATATTACTCGATATTTAATAAATGACCTAATCTAATGACGGAAAAGACTAATGTCACTATGTTAATATGTCATGTATTAGCCTAAATATGCACTTTACTAATGACATGTAATGAACTAATTTGCGTGACACGCGCATGATTGATTTTTTTTCTAATTAAAATTCGAAATTAAGTGTGCAACCTAAGTAAGTAAAAAACTGGCGTCCTAAATTACTTGATTTCTTTTTGATTTTTATTTAAAAAAATTCAAAATAACTATATTTTATATTCTAAATATGCAAGATGTCCTTAAGACAAGAAATATTCTAAAACTAATCTAATCCTAACTCAAAATATTTTTTGGATTTTTTTCTTTTACGAAAAATAAAATCAATTAACCAACATAATGGCAAATCAAACAAGATAGGATTGATATCCAAAAATTGGTGAATCATATCTTGCGCATGAGATCGGGTTGGCCAATTTTAAATTAAATTGTGAATCGAATCTCGGGCGTGAGATTCGATATCAATTTTTGTAAGAGATTGTGAGTCGGATTTCGAGCGTGAAAATTAGACTATCAATCCCTAATTTGATGGGCTATTTCATGTCGGAATCTCAATTACATTTATGAATAATCCTACTAAAAAACACATAAATAATATAACATAAAGTAAAAGGTAAATAGAAAAGAAAAAACAAAACTACCTAATTTAATTTTTCTCTTTATTTTTTACACACAAACCTTGCTCGTGCGGCTGGTCATCGGCTCCGGTGAGGCCAAGTGGATCAAAGGTCCGGCGGGGAAACTCCGGCAGCAAGGGCGGAGACGGTCTGCAAGTCGCGGGATTCTAGGCACGGCAAAACAAAGGGGCGTCTTGTTGCAAGCGGGCGCGGCTTACGCGAGATATCTGGTCGACGGGGACAGCAAAGCAAGTCGCTTGGGGAAGGGGCATTTGAAAGACAACCAACCAAAGCTTGAAGAAGAAGAGAAAGAAACAAAGAAAAGAGAAAAGAGTAATAAAATTATTAAAAATTAAAAAAGAAAATGATTTAGATTAGAAATTTTGAGAATGATGCCAAATTCAATTCTATTTCAGGATAAAAATTTTGGACAGTTATTAAAAGCCTTCAAATACTTACAGATTGTTTCCAAAACGAAATAAAGAAGAATTATTTCTTATCAGAAATTATTATCGAGAATAAAATGGTTGCCGAATGCACTCTAACTTGCAAATATAAGTTACTTGCTTTTAAAGATAATGTTACTACCTTCAAAAGTTAACATTCTTAAGGAAAAGGAAGAAAAAGAACACTTCCTCCCAATAGAAAGAAGAACTCTTTTTGAAAAAGCTACAATTAAGACATGGGTTAATACTCTAAAAAAACCCTAAACTGATACATTTGTGACAAATTTACCTCAAACTATTTTTTTGACTACCAAAAATCTCAAATTGTTCCTGGGCCAAGAAGCATTTCTGAAGATAAAAAAGCTCTTCTGGGCCAAGAAGCATTACCATTCACACCCTTAAAGTGCTGCAATTTAACATCAAGTTTCTTCTACTTAACAAATGCAATAAAGAATTTCATGCAATCTTAATATACGGAAGGGGAAAACCATTGCTTACTTGAGATTCAGACTACTTGATTTATGGAACTAACCAAAGTGCAGAGCATGGTTCTAGTAATGGTAGAGAGTGTTCATATGATGCTTGAGAAATGGAAGCAACATGAAGGCAAAGAGATTGATGTGTATGCAGAACTCAAGTTAGCGACAGCTGAAGTGATTTCAGGACTGTGTTTGGAAATAGCTGTGTTGAAGGAGATACCTTGACATGTTGACAAACTTGGGTTTGTTTGTCCAGGAACACTTTGTGCATGAGGTTCCTGGGAATAAGGTATATCTTTTATTCCTTCCTAAGAAAAGAGAGCTTATTTTTGGGATGTATAGTTAAGGAAACAAAAAGAAAAGTGCCTCCCATTTTATCCTAGTTGAATAGACTATGCCAATCACATTTTTAAAAATCGAGAAAAAAATTTGTATATACAATTGTCCAAGGATGATAAATAATCACAATCGTTGGTTTTTACTAGGTTTTGTGAGATCCACATGAGACTCACGTCGACCTCCCATGTTCATGGAACATTATTGGACTGATTTAGGTCCAAAATTTCTGACTCAAAGGTGTAGTGAGACCTACATCATATCTCACTCAAAAACATGAATTAGTGAGTTTGATGAGTGGTTTCAAATTGGAGGAGAATAATTGCATGATCAAAGTAACATTTTACTATTCTTCCCAGGGCTCGAACAAACCAACAAAATCATAAAAGGCAACTAGTAAATTGTATGGATGTCGAGAAGCTAGTTAGTAAATTTACCTCAGGCACAAACTAGTCCACCGCAAGAGTAAATGTAGCTAACTATTTGTTGAAAATTTGAAGTGTACGGAAGCATGATTTTATTATCAATAATAGTTTCTAATAAGTGATGTGCAAGTGTATATGTATGTAGAATATATTGTGCCAAGGATGGACAAGGGATAAGATGTTCGGTTTTATCCCATATCAATTGTGGAAGAGATAGGTGGTTAGTTTGTAAGTGTAAAGGAAATCTCACTCCTTGAGCTAACTTTTGGGGTGAAAGAAGCCAAAAACCACCCAATATTGATGTTATAGTAATAAATTTGGACACAATAGTTACACGGGAGAGTTACGGGTTATTACGGTTCGACCTAAGCTCGATATGTGAAGGGGAGATTGTTGGGTTTTTATCTCACATTAAGTGTGGAATGGGCTAGATGATCGATTTATAAGTATAAAAAGAAAGCCTCAATGGAGCTAGTTTTTATGGTAAGAGGGTTGAAAAATCACCCAACATAAGATATTTCAAGGGATATAGGCAAGGTTTCATGGGGCAAAGAATATTTGATTATTTGATAAAATTTGTATTACGATAGTTGGAGGAAGTGTTAATGGAGAAGCAACATGATATGGTATTTTATGCTCCCCATATTCTTGGTGGAGGTCTAAACCTTACACTCTTCACAAATGATTCTGACCTGTTTATAAAGGAATTCCAACCAACTTACAATGCAACTCTTTGCCATGTTACGAGAGAGAGATTATAATGAATTTTTCTACAAAAGTTTTAGGGTACTCTAGACACTTCTCTTTTGTTGCTTTCGATTAGGGTGAGTTGTTCCAAGTTCCATATATGTTTCACTTGGAACTTGAAACCTACTTGTTAAAATAAGTTCCTCATTCTTTAGAATTTGGAACCTACTCTATATACCCAATAACCTACAACTTACCCTATCACAGTTTTTAGGTCAATTTGAGGATCTACTCGATTTTGTCCATATTATTAATTAAATGATTGCAATGAATTAAAACCTTTAATGACCATTTCTTGCCACTACAATTCACTAACCATAAAAACACGAAAAATGTAAACGTCAATAAAGCAAAAGTCTTTGTCATAAAAAGGAAATTTAGACCGGTGCTTCACCAGTTATGCATTCATCATCAAACATTAAGGAATATCGCAATATCATGTGAAGACACTCCAACTATGAACCCGGAACTTAACCGTCAAAACAGGTTCATCATTTTTAGAACCTAGAACCTATCGTGTATACCTTAGAATCTAGAACCTATAGGTACCCACCAATTTAGTTTTCAAATCCGAGGTTCTAACACTCCAAAACCATACTCACCCCTATGCTCAAGTACTAGATTTTTTTTGTAGGATAATTTTGCACTTCTATTTGCTTGTTTCTCACGTCCCCTAGAGTACTCTACATTGGGCTAAAGATTTTTATGTCCAAAATGGATATTCAACTAGTAAAGTAAATGGAGACTTGCACACACCTTAGTCGAAAATCAATCTTAGAATTTAGATTCATACACTAAGGCATTTCTTGTTGAATCTCGGCACAACAAGATTTGGAAGACGGTAGATGAAATCAAAGCGAGAAGCTCGAGAAAGGCGTGTGCAATGCGATCTTGGAGATCGCCAAGAAAAGAAAGAAGAAGGTGATGGCCGAGGGAAGTAAATGGCTATGGGAATGATTTTCTGGGCAGCTTGTGAAGCCTTATCGTGATGAGGATGAGAGCAAGAGAATCACGGTCGATGATCCGGTGGACGAGTGCAAGACATTCTATTTCACTGCTCAAGAAATCCCCACCGGAGTGTTGACATGGGTCATGTTCCTCCCGGCTGTTCATTACGATTGGCAAGAGGAGGCAAGGAAGGAGGTTCTTAATGTAATTGGAAATGAAGAGCTTAACTCCAATGGAATTGCCAAGTTAAGGACAGTACGAAAAATCGAGCTAATCTTTTTCTTCATTGATTTGGTAGGCTAGAAATGATCCTCCTAACTAGGGTGACGTGGTTCCCGTGTTACCTGAATTGGAACCGTAACCGAATCGGTATCGGGCTCGAATTGGAACCGGTTTCGAACCGGTTAGGGCTCCTAAATAGAACATGATTTTCATTTTCATTCATATTTTCTACAAAATCGATACGTTCAGACCTCACACACACACACGGTCACGCCGCTTGCCCTCAAGGTCGCCGCCACCGAACGCCGCTTCCGACGCCACTCGCCCGAACCCTCGCCGCTCGACACCGGTTGCTGCCCAAATCTGAGTCTCTCCCCTCGAGTCCCGCGTCCTTGGCCGAGCCTCCCCCGAGAGCGTCTCCGGCAAAGGACACCTCCTCCCACCTGTTCATTGTTGCTCCATCCACCGCAAATCTGCATGCAAGAACTACTAATTAGATCAATAAGTGATAAAACAGAGGAAGCAAAACCAGCGGATAATCGAGCAAGAGGGTGGTCGACGAGAGAGAAACGAAACTAGTGAAAGAGAATCCGCGGGAGAGCAACGAGCGACGCGTGAGGAGATTGGTCATCCTTCGTGTGTGTGTGTTGCCGCCGTCGACGCCGTTCAAGCTCGCCGTCGTTAAGCCACGCACCCTTCTCCATCTCGCCACACGCCGTTGAACCGTAGGACCTCGAGGCAAGTAGAGTACGCTGAACTATATAGTGCCATGCTGTGAATGTTTTGTGCAAATGGATGTGGAATATCAAGATTATGATTGAAAGATGAATTGTAGTGAAACGAGAACTAAGAAATTGAGAAGATACCTTGGATTTCTATGTGTTCCTTTTAGGGTCGTTTGGTCTAGATTTTCAATAGTGAATTCTGTGGACTCTAGGAGTGCAATAGACTTGGAGATGTTTGGGTTTCTGATGTTGGATGTTGGATTCTGAATAAGTAGTAGTTCTCTTAGAATCAGTAAACTGTCCTGGAAAACAGCCTGACCTTTGGTGACTCTGTGAATTTTCTGTAATTATCTGATTAGAATCGAACTTTGGGCCCTTAATGAAAGTTGTAGATTACATCCTTAGAATAAAATATCAAAAAATTGAGAAGAAATTGACAAGTTTTGGTCAGTAAAATGATTTTCTTTGTAAACGTTAAATCTGGCAGCTATTATAGAATGTTAGTGAGGAATATAGCGATTATTGCTCTTAATATATAATGAATCTGACTTAGTGTTCTTCACAAAAATTTTTGCCCTAGGTCTTATCTATAACATATCAAAATTTCAGAATTTTATGAGTTCATTTAGGGTTATACCGAAATTGTTACTGAAATTGTACATTGTGACGTTTGAGCTTATGGCTGTGATGCACGGTCCGCTGCAATCTATGGCTTGAGTGTTAACATCTTTGCACTTGATTGAAGTAGTTTCTTTATTGCGTCTTGCGCTATCTGTTTGCTTCAGTTGTGTTGTTGCTGTGTACGGGAGTTTTGAGTGGATGTCATTTGAGATGGTGGCTGACGGATAGAAGTTAGCAATTTCTAGTTTGTGATGGTGGTTGTGCTTATTCACAATTTCTAGTTTGCTATTTGTTTTGAAATGTCTAATTATATTCTATTATTGTTGTGTAGTGCAAAGTTAATGTATTAAGATAACACGTCAATGGAGGTGGAGGGATGTGACGAGATGACTCCGATTACGGAATTGGAGTTTTCTGGTGATGAAATTGAAAAAGAGGCACCCCTACCTTGAGTGCCATAAATAAGGCACCCAATTCTCATCTTCCTCATGACAAGAGATATACATACGAATATTGGAATCATTATTCGAGAATCAGTGATAAGGATGAAAAATATATCAAGTGAAGTGCATTCATTGTGGGTGCATGCTTAAATACCGTGTTGCTAACGGTACTTCTGCAATGAGGAAGCACTTGACCACATGCAAGAGGTTTTCTCGTAATGTAGATAAGAGGCAGAAATTCTTTACACCACGTATTGTCAACATGGCTAGCAAGGCAAGAGGAGGTTCTAGTACTAGTAGTGTCTTATCGACATGGTCATTTAATCAAGAACATTGTAGGCACATGCTTGCCCAGTTCATCATCTTTGATGAGCAACCTTTTTCATTGGTTGAGCGTGTTGGGTTTCGTGAATATGTTAGTGAGTTACAACCTCTCTTCAAACACATATCACGTTTCACAGTAGCAAAAGATTGCATGAAGTTGTATTTATGTGAAAGAACTTCTTTGAATGATTATTTTGGAAAGATTAATTCTAGGATCGCACTCACGACCCGATACATGGACTTCCAATCAAAATCTGAATTATTTGTGTCTCATTGCACATTTTATTGATGAAAATTGGAAGTTGCATGAAAGAATCATCAACTTTGTGGTCATGCATAGTCATAGGGATAGGGAGATTGGGAAAATGGTGGAGAAATGCATTGAGGAGTGGGGAATAGAAAAAGGTGTCCATAATTACCATGGATAATGCTAGCTCTAATGATGTTGCAATTAGCTATTTAAGGGAAAATATTTGAAACAAAGTTCATTGATATTAGATGGTAGTGTTCTGCACATGAGGTGTACAACTCATATATTAAATTTGATTGTGAGAGATGGTTTGAGTATGGTATGTGACTCCATTGCATGTATCCGAAATGTGGTTAGGTATGTAAGGAGTTCTCCCACGAGAGCCGAAAGATTTTAATCTTGCATCGAGAGAGAACGGATCACTTATAAGGGTTAAGTGATTCTTGACGTTGCCACTAGATGGAACTCCACTTATCTCATGTTAGACACCGCCATAAAGTTCAGAAAAGCTTTCAAAAGGATGGAAGACGATGATCCAAATTTTGGATGTGAGCTTAATTATGAAACTCCTAAGGATGATGATTGGGAAAATGCTATTGTTCTTTCTGAATTTCTAAAAGCATTCTATGATGCCACCAATGAAATGTTTGGGAGTTCATATATTACTTCAAATGATTATTTTGAAGGGATAGCTCTTTTGTTTAAATATTTGAAAGATGCGGTTAATGATTTGGGTCCTAAGCTTCAAGCTATGGGCTTGAAAATGAAAGAAAAATTTGACAAATATTATAGAAGCTTGGATAAATTGAATGTGATGGTATTGATTGCGGTTGTGTTAGATCCTAGAACCAAGTTAAATTATGTGAATTTCTTGTATGGACAAATTTATGATGATGAATTGAAAATCAAAGAGATGCATTACAAGGTGAAGGATACATTGGAGCATTTGTATGAATTTTATGAGCAATCTTCTCTTATTTCAAGCGATCAGAATTTTGGTGGCCATAATGTGGGTGCAAGTAGTAGTAGTTCCAATATCAATACGGGTGGTAATGAAGGATTAAAGAAGTCTAAAGGCCAAGCTTGGAAGAAAGTGTTTTTATACTCGAAAGAACAAGGGAGTAGTGACCAGTCAGAGCTTGGTCAGTATCTTGAAGAAAAAAATGAAATGGATCTTAATCTTGACATTTTGATTTGGTGGAAGACTATTGACTCAAAATATAAGATTTTTTTCTTTGATGGCTCGAGATGTTTTGTCCATTCCTGTAATTACCGTTGCTTCAAAGTCAACTTTTTGTACATTGGGTCGTGTGCTTGATTCCTTTTCAAGTTCTTTAACTCCCAAAGTAGTTGAAGCTTTGATTTGCACTCAAGATTGGTTGAGAGCCGTTCGTGTACCGCTTAATGTTGAAGAGTGCATCAAGAACGTAGAACAATTTGAGTTGGGTAAGTAATGTTTATATCTTTATATATTGTAATTCTTTTTGTATATCTAATAAGCGAATATTTTATGTAATCTCTTCTTCTTCTTCTTCTTCTTCTTCTTCTTTTCATATATGGTTGATCTTAATAAGGAGATTATCGTTGATAAATAGAGTTGGTGGTGTCGCATTTGCAATGGGTCCGGTAGTTGAGAAGTCAAGCAAAGTTTTTTGTTAGCTTTGTGCTGCTTTAACTATGAAAAGTTGATTGACGAGCAACTTTTGTTTGTCGTAATCTTAGTGCAGCTTCTCTTATATACATTGAATTTTTGAACTATGTTGTCAAAGAGTTTAGGAGCCTTTAGATGGGCAAAATGGCATGATTCATGGAGTATTATCAATATTGATTTTTTTTTTTTCTATCTTTACTTAGGACTTTGACTGATTTTCATCCATGTCTTTGCAGGGTTTTGCTGTGCCAAAGGAATCACAAGGAAAGGTTGCAAAGTTCACACTCACGGAGTAGATGGAAATTTGAGATCTTGTTGGCACTTCTAATTTTTCATCTCCTTAGTATTTTTGCTTCATCATTTTCATTTGAGAGAGAACACAACTCAACATGCCAAAAGCATATGTAGCACCCTAAAACCCCCTTAAGGTCACCACAGTTATCCCTCTTACTTCGCATTTTAGATTTAGCCTTGTATCCTTAGGCTCTTTTTTTTTTTTTTTTACAAACGGTCCTAGTGCACTCGACTTGCGGAAGCGAAATCACATCTCCCAATTCTCCTTTCATCACAACCAAAAGGGCAATGCACACTAACTACACATCATAGGATAGCGAAACCGAGTCAGTTTTATTTACATATCTACAAGACGGATTCTTTTAGGGTAGGTACATATCAAAAGAAAGCCAGCTCATAACTAAAGTGGCTTATACTCAAAAGACAAAACCATCTACCCCTCAAAACCCCCATACACAGGCACATCCATCTCTCGATCTCGACTATGTCCAACAAAAAATCTCAGTCCCTAGCTCCCAGCTCCCCCGCAGGCTCTATATCCACCCTGGTGCATCGGATGGCGGTGGTGGTAGCATGCCTCGCATAATCCCGTCCCGGCGCACGTGGACGTAAACAAACTCTTGGAACACCGGGCCATCCTCTAGACCCACCTCATAGCGTACCAACACCCACACCCGGAAGAACGTCAACCCGGGGACGGATGGACAATCGATCTCGAACACCTCCACCTCTAAGTCAGATGGGATGCCATAAAAAGTACACTGTGGGACTAGCTGGAGCGGCATGACTAGGCTGAAAGTTAGTCCCCAAAAAGGGGTGAGTATAACAACTCAGCAAATACATGATCTCTATGGCCACTCATACATCACACAAGACAGTCAAACATGTCACATCATCACATAACAACAACAGATATATCATGACATCATATAGTATCAATAGGTAAAATGATGCACATGCCAACCATTAAGCCATAGATATTCAATCATTCATGCACTTACTATCCAGTGCTCATGCTTGTACCATGCATACAAATCATCAATACTCAGGCATACACATCACTATATGCACATATATGTCATCCAATACCCATGCATACATTTTACCATATGCACATATATACCATCCAATGCCCATGCATACATTTCATCATATGCATACGTATATACCATCCAATTTTCATAATTTTAATTGTTTTTTTTTATGCATTCCGGCACACACCATTTGGGCTTCCGGCCCCCACATTCCGGGCATCTTGCATCCCAAGCGGCATCACGAGGAATTCACGGCACACACCATCCGTGCTTCCTGCATTTACACTCCCGGCCGGGCATCTCGCACCCCAACGGCATCACGAGGAATTCACGGCACACATCATCCGTGCTTCCGGCATCCCCTATGCTCCAGGCATCTCAACTCCGAGGCCATCCAGATTTACGCTCACGGGCTACTTTGGGCATCCGGCATTTTCACTCCTTGGCCGGGCATCCCGACACTCTCGGGGCATCATCGGCTCACACCATCCGATGGCCTTCTCATTTATCATGATTTACAAACACATGCATGGTTCATGACATACAACATGATGCTCCCCACTCATAACAATATGCAATGCCAACAACTTCACTCATGTGGCATGAAATTCACATAGAACAACTCCACTCAATTAGTTCCCATCCTTTTCTTTAAAGCTCATAGAATTCAGCATGTATAGTTTTCTGAAAACGTTTCAATTAAATACCAAATGATTCTCAAAAAATTGTGAAACTCACACACGTGATAGTCAAGATAATATGGCACACTTTTCATGAAGAATGCATGTTCTAAATGTCAACACATAAAAAGATACAACTCAGCCATTGCAACACAGCAATTTTCAAACATCACAGCTTACACGGTTACAGTATAACCCTAAATTAAATATCCAATTGTCCACTAAAAATCATGAAACTTTACCATATCAGTATTAAGACATAAAGGTACAACTTTCATTGAGAACTCATGTTCAAATAATCCTTACACAAAAAGATACAAGTTCGGCAATCCAATTCACAATTTCTAATATTCCAGTTTGCACGGCTTTGGAAATTCTTCAAATTAAATACTCAAAAAACACTCAAAAATTATGAAATTTCACCACATGATAGCCAAGAGCTTAAAGTAGATTTCTCATGAAGACATTGACACCAGATTCGTCCTAGATAATTAGTTACAATAAACAAAAATTTCTGTCCATCGCACCTAGCCGTCCAGAATCAACATACCACCGAAATTTCGCCATTTAACCTACCTATCCTCCTTATTTTCTTCTGATTTTTGGATATGTTCTAGTATAGAGTGTTTTCTTCAACTTTCATTTAGAAGTTGAAATGAAATTCCCAAAATAAAGTCACCTTATGATCCATATAACCTACTGTCGTTCCACAAGTTAATTCCAGATTCCCTGTCTTTCAGAAAATATGCAATTCACTAGGCTATACTGGTTGGATTTGTCTAAATTTTGAGTATGTTGTTCATCAGGATGTTCCTTAAAATTATTAGGAAGAAGTCGAAAAGAAATTCCCAATAAAAAGTCATGTTCAGCAACCATCAAGCATCGAAGATCGACATGCAATCCGATATTCAACCAGTTTCATAGAAAATCGATTTCACCCCTCAAATCTCGTTCAATGTACTTCAAATTCGAGTATGTTATAATTCAAGACATTCTCTACAACTTTCATGAAGAAACCGAAGTCAGATTCTAACCCTAAGATCATCTACAAGCTCACACAAACTTCTGGCGCACCTTATTCTACTCGGGTCAGATTACACCCACAGCAAATTCACTTCAAAAACCTCAATTTCCACCCACAAAACTCACGAATTCAGCCATTAGAGAACACCACATCAACACCACAGCAAGTATGAGTAGTTGAAAGACCAATCCTTGCCTTAATTTTCAGCTAAATGCGCGAAAGAACGGTGACAACTCACGGACAGTTCGGCTTCTTTCTTCTCTCCCTCCTTCTTCTTCTTTTCCTTTTCGCCTTTCTCTCTCTCTCTCTCTCTCACTCTCTTAGCACGGTCGAAAGACCTCACAAACCGGCCATTCCCTCTTTTTATATCTCTAATTAGTCATTATTAGGTCTAATGATAACTTTCCATGCAAGAAGACACCTTGCACTCCATGTGGACACTTGGAAACACACATGGACACCTCACTCGCCACTCCCTCTTTCTCTTCTTGCTCATCCACGTGGGGTGGCTTGGTCGAAGTCCTCATGGGCTTGTTGGCCGGCCCAATTAATCCCCCTAGAGTCCACACCATTCGGCCCAAGTCCTTAGGCCCAAATTCCTAAATTTAAATCCTCAAAATAATTAAATCTTAGTTAAGTTAATTACAAGGTTAAGCAATCTACAAACTTGAGTCTAATTTGAGGTACAAATTCCAACCTTGTACTTCACATGGCCATAGTCTTTTCCTTCAAATACATGCCTTACAACTTTGGCCATAGACCTCGCCGTGAATTAGAAATAGAAAAGTCACTAATCACAGTCACGGAAGTCTTTCCTTGCCTATTCTTGGCACAAGGATTTTCGTGAGATTTTGGGATGCCACAAAGATAAGCCTGTCATTTATTGTTTCTTTTCTTGTTCATTTCACTTTTGTTGGAATTAGGACTTGCCTGGTTGCGGATTGTGACGGTTTTTGTTTTCACTTTCACTTTTAGCTGGCAATTTTGCTATTCAATTGTGCTATTATTGAATCACCATTGGCACAACTTATATGGTACCTAAGATGTAAATTTCCCCATTATATCGGTCCTTAGTGATTGTCTTGCTTAACTCTTTAGAAGATGCGTTTATGTCATTTATTTGATAGAATTTTTCTCATCCTGCTCTAGGCACGGAAAATGTTACGACATTTGAAAGGAATTGTGAGATTGTAGATTCTGACACAAAACTTTTCGGTCAAAAAGCAAGCAACGACAACATTAGAGTATCTTTATTCCTAGAGCAAAATACAGTCTCGGGTTAGAGATCTTTAGACAAACAAACATGTTATGTATGTTATAGTTCAAATCTGAAAATGAAAAAAAAAAAAAAAAAAAAAAAAAAAAAAAAAAGAACCTATGGAACTGGAACCAACCCCGGAACCGGTGACGGGGTAGGTTCCGAGTTCCTTATTTTGGCGGGTAGGTTCCGGTTCCAAATTTTTTGGAAACTGTACCCGAGGGTAGTTTCCAGGTTCCAGACGGAGTCGAATCGGAACCTGGAACCACTCACCCCTACTCCTAACAACATATTGGCATGCCCGAAACTCAAACTCATTAATACTCTATATTACTAGAATTTTACCATTTGCAACTCTATTTGAGGAACAACCTCATAAGAAAATGTTGACGCTCAACCATCGGTAATTGTAAAAAAAAATTGTTGGTAAAAAATAACTAAATAAAGGCCAATAAGTTTTTATATAACTTGCCAAACACTTTTATGAAATTATCAACCTGTTTTATAGGTTGCGAATTACCAATATTTTTACTAATTTGCCAACTTGTTGATCTATTTGGATTGATTTTTTCCCTTTACTCATTACTAAAATAATCTAAATCTTGCACCTCAACACATTGCCTACTTAAATTCAAAACTCTTCAAGCTTTTATGACACCTGAATGTTGACATGTAGAATCATACATAATTTTTGAAAATTCTTCAAATTTGAAAAATATTTAAAATTTCGGCAGGAAAGTAAAAAAAAAAAAAAAAAAAAACATAGACAAAAAGGTCCTTTAGTTGCATAACCTACGAATGCTTTGAACTGTCTTTACATATAATTTATTTTGGAGCAAGCAAATCATTACTAACGAAAAGGAGGAGCTCCAGGTAAGCACTCCAATTAAGGTTGGTGATTTCTAGAAATATTTGTAAATTCGTTGATAAGTAAGGTAAATAAAAATCCGTAACTCAATAGATAAATTGGTAAATTCATCCAAAAAAAAGATTAAATAAATGCAGGTGAGCAACTTAAATGAGATTTGGTAAATTAAATTGGTAATCCAATGGGGGAAAATGGTAAGTTGCGCAAATAAAAATTGGTAACTTCATTTAAGACTTGACAATTATAAGGCAATTGTAAGAAAGACAAATAAAAGTTGGTAAACGATAACATAAATTCATAACATGAAAAAAACAATCAATCAAACATTGGACTCAAACGAGTTAGTAATCCAAGACTAGTTTGTAATCTAATCAGAAATAATTGATGAGTCGCTTAAATTAAAATTGATGAATTCATATAGAAATTGAAAGGTTAAAAGAATTAGCAAGACAGGCAAATATAATTTAGTTAAATATAAAAAATGTTGATGATTTGATAAAAGTGTCATAAATTACCAACAAGTTAATGGGAGATTACATGACCAGTGACCGCCAACAGTTTCTTGGACACTCGACAACTCTTTGGTATACTGACCACCAGGTCGGGAAAGAATTGTTTTATTGGGAACGAAACAATGAAATCGTCCTTCTTCTAAATTCTGAGTTGTACGTGTTGTCAAGTAATGTCTTCTCTTGCGTGCAGATCAGCATGATCATAAACGAAGCGCTCCGAATATATCCTCCTGCGATTGGGTTTACTCGAAAAGTCAACCAGGAGCTCAGGTTAGGGCTCCTAACGTTCAAGTTTACGTAGCTAACCTCTAGCTTCACCACGATCCCGAAATCTGGGGAGAAGATTTGCACCTCTTCAGACCGGACCGATTCTCGGAAGGCGTCCTTAAAGCTACCAACAACAACCCAGTTTTGTTCCTTCCCTTTGGTTTCGGGCCTCGAATGTGCATGGGAATGAACTTCGTGATGAACGAGGTGAAAATTGTCCTTTCGATGATTCTGCAGCACTACGCTTTCAAACTGTCACCTGGGTACATCCACAGTCCAGCTGAAATCGTCACGACTCGCCCCCTTCACGGACTTCAAGTTGTATTTCATCCCCGATAGCTTGTTAATCAGCATATATGGCCCAGTTAATGCTGAGATAACAACGTACAGAGACTGCTTTTAATGCCTTCGTGAGCTTGTGGGTTCTAGTTTCATGAAAAACCTATTGAAGTTCTATTTTAATTCAAAGATGTGTTCTGGGTCATAATTGGGTTGGATTGACCTACGTTTAACTCAACAGATTAGACGAGCTGTGTTTTGGATCTGGTATGTACTCATCGGATGTCTGTTCCAAGTCTCTTGAAATATAATTATCTAATGGACTGCATACAATTGACCAATTTATGTTTTGATCCTAATGGATCTAGTAAGCGGTCGAGTCATTCATCAAGTTCTATCAGATTCGGGGTTCGATTCTCCCCTGAGGTACACTCCTGATTTGACCGACCATGTGGCGACTAGGCTACCTTTATACGGGCGTGTTGACGAAGCAACGGAAACAAAAGGCCAAATTTGTTTTTGGATCTGTCATTAAAGATTGTGCGGTATAGGACTTTTCGAACTAAGCAAGAAAAAGATGAAAGCGAGTGATAGATGGTCTGGGCGTTTCCTCGTCACGTCCGATGTCATCCCCGTGCTCACGATTGTGTCCTTTATTTTCATCGATCTATGTCGCGTCTTGTAAGCGAGATTATTTGCTAAGAAACAGTTCTTGTGTCGAGAAGACGACCAAGACAGCTTGTGTCTCTAATTGAAAAGTTTGACGAATTCTCTATTCATCGAATTCTTAGTAAGGTTTGGCTTTGGAAAGGGCTTTTCAACAGATTGTGCACATTCGAGACGCCAACCTATCGTTGGCTTGGAGGAGTACCGGGCGCATGCACAACTTGCTCATCACCCTTACCACTGGTTGTTGGTCTCCTTGGGAATCACGCGATTCATATGGCTTCAGTGAATTGGATACGCTGGCATCCATATCACCCAAGAGTGAGCTCGTCAAGTGCTCTTTTTTTACTGGGTTGAATTTAATAATTCTAGATCGGCAAGGAGGTCACGGATGAGGTTAATCAGTTCGTCCCTATACGCTGGTTGTTTCGTACGGCTCATAGAATCCTCCGAAAGACACAATAAATACCTAAATCAATCGGACTTTTTCATTTCATAAGAGAAACCCAGTATCATAATTTTCACTGTTTTCATTTCCTTTATCGTTTGATCCCCTAATTGAACCATGCAATTGGTCATCTTCCTGAGCTCTCTGTTTCTGTTTCTTCTCTGGTCTCTTGCCAAGCTCTTGCACAAGCTATGGTGGAACCCGCTCAGGATCCAGAGGATGATGGCCCAACAGGGGATCTCTGGCCCTCCTTACAGGTTCCTCCATGGAAGCACCAAAGAAACAATCAAGATGAGGATGGAAATCAGGAACACACCCATGAACAATCTCTCTCGACATATTCCCTAAGATTCAGCCTCAAGTCAACACATGGATAGACACATACGGTAATTACCAGAATACTAAACTTAAGTTTCATTAGTGTCATGAAGCTCTGATATTGAACTTTTGTGCAACTTTGTAGGGAGGAATTACCTGAATTGGCACGGACCTCAAGCTCAACTGGTCATCACAGAGCCAGATCTTATTAAGGAGGTGTTGCTTAACAGAGAGAAAATATACCCAAAAACAGGAACTAAGGGCTTTGCGAAGAAGCTTCTAGGAGATGGGCTCGCTAGTACAGTTGATGATAAGAAATGGGCGAACCAGCGTAAACTCGCCAATCACGCTTTCCATGGGGAAAGTTTGAAGGTAGTTGAACTCAATCGAAAAAGAGAATTTTCTGATTTGAGGTTTTACTAATTATTTTGGGGGACTGAAATTGCAGAATATGGCACCGGCAATGGTGGAGAGTGTTCAGACAATGCTAGGAAAATGGAAGAATAAAGAAGGGAAAGAGATCGAGGTGTTCGGAGAGTTTAAGTTATTGACATCCGAAGTGATTTCAAGAACTGCGTTCGGGAGCAGCTATGTTGAGGGGAGGAACATTTTTCAGATGTTGACAGGATTGGCTATGTTAACATCCAAAAATGCTTCCAATATAAGATTACCTGGAATAAGGTATCGCAAATTTTTTCTAGGAAAATTTTGTTTTGACCATTTTTATGATGAAGAAGCAAGAAAGTACAGTGATTATCACTTTTAGAACGAACTTTCGACATCTGAACTTGATTATTCTGACAAGTTTTCCAGGTGAGTAAATGCATCCGAAGGGGGTACACTGTTTTTTTGATAACCATTCTTATCACTAAAATTACTGATGTGAGATCACACTTAGCAAGCTGCAAATTTCTGATGATGGTCAGGCAACAGTTTTGTTCATGGTGCAAATGCGAACTTCAAGCCTCAAAAGACTTAGGACATTTCAATCTCAGAATCAGAGTTCTAATTAGGCTGAACTAATTATGGAATTTGTTCTGAATCCTGCTGGCAGTAAGCTTTGGAAGACAACGGATGAAATCGAAGCGGAGAAACTTGAGGAAGGCATACGCAATTCCATCTTAGAGATGATTAAGAGAAGAGAGAAAAAGGTGATGGCCGGTGAAGAAGATGGCTTTGGGGATGATTTCCTAGGACAACTTGTGAAGGCTTTGCACGATACGGACAAGAGCAAAAAATTCACGGTAGATAATCTGGTGGATGAGTGCAAGATATTCTACATCGCCGGACAAGAAACTGGCAACTCAATGATGGCATGGATGTTATTCCTCCTAGCGATTAATCCAGAATGGCAAGAGGAAGCAAGAAGGGAGGTTCTCAATGTTTTTGGGAATAAAGACCCCGATTCCGATGGACTAGGAAAGCTTAAGAAGGTATAGAAAACAACTCAAGTCTTGGTCCCGGTCAACCTTTTTCGATTCACTCAAATTGTAGGTTAGACATGATGACTAACTAAACATTTTTCCTTTTCATGTGCAGATTAGCATGATCATGAACGAAACTCTGCGTTTGTACCCCCTGCAGTCGGCTTGACTCGAAAAGTTGGCAGGAAACTGAGGTTAGGAAGCTCCTTCTTCCTGCTAATGGTCAGATCTTTATACCGAACCTTAAGCTTCACCATGACCCTGAAATCTGGGGGGAAGATGTGCATGAATTCAAGCTGGAGCGATTCTCAGAAGGCATAGCTAAGGCTACCAACAACAATGCGGTTGTGTTCCTCCCCTTCGGCTTCGGACCTCGATCTTGCGTTGGGATGAGCTTCATGGCGGCACAAGCGAAAATCACTTTTTCGATGATCCTCCAGCGCTACACCTTCGAGCTGTCCCCAACGTATATCCACTGCCCAGCTTAGCTTCTGACAATTCGCCTGCAACATGGACTTCAAATCAGGTTTCATCCTCTACAGCAGTAGTTCATCACCGCATGATGTGTTGAAGAAAAATCTCTTGAATTTTTGAAGCTAACAAAACAGCCTCTTCAGTAAAGTCTGAAAAATCCAAGACTTAGTCGGTTAAGTCTGAAGAGATCAAAGACCTAAGTTTTTCCGTCTGAAGACAGTCAGACCCAATTATAGTCTGAAGACCTCTAAGACCCAAATCTAAGTTTGAAAACAGTTTGCGATTTTGACAGGCCGACAGCAGGTTATTTTTATGGTTAAGGAAAGTAAGATTTGGATATTATATTCCCTAACTTATCCATGGAATATTTCTGGCTGTGATTGTGAGCTCGGAAGATTTATTCTTCGGATTTTATCTGTTGAAGATCAAGCGAAATTTTGGAAGGATTTAATTTTGGAAATTCAAGATCCTGATTGTTTGGGTGAGCAGGATTAACGAGCTATTATCTACTTATATTTTCGACGACGTGAAGATCACTTAAATTGATTCAGTCCAACGGGTTGATTGGATGAATTCTTGGAAAGTGCCAACGGGTATGGAGGCACGGATGCTATTTAAGGTGGATCGAAGTTGCTCGAAAGAAATGAGAGACTTGATAGAAAAATTTCGATATTAGAACCTCTGAAATCTCTTGTTCTCTAAAATCTCTCGTGTTCAAATTGTGTATCAAAGAGAGTCACTTATAGTGTGAAATAGCAAGAAGTTGTAGGAGAGACTTTCTGCTGAAGAAGTCTAGTTCGTGAATTGTAACAACTCTCATTTGCTACATAGTGATTACAGCCAGTTGGCTGCCAGCGTGGAGAGTGGACGTAGGCTTGGAATAAGGCAAACTACTATAATCATTGTGTCAATTCTTTTTTACCCTACTCTATTTACTTTATGAATGCATGATCTATTTGTTATTGATATATTCTTCATATTAAAGTATTCTTCGGTAAAAATTCCAAAAGAATTTCATAATCACCTATTCACCCCCTCTAGGTGGATTCTCTAGCCTTTATCATGATGCTCGGTTAATGTGCATGGATGCCTCCATGGATCCATGCAACGATGGCCTGTGAATTCTTGGTTCCAGAGGCATGTGATATTTGTAGGTATCAAGTTGTCTTTGTTTTACTTTCAGAAGCACTATTCCTATTGTGCAGTGTATTTGATTTGCCAAGACTCTTCACGGTGTACAATCTTGTGTTCTGGTTCTCGTAAGTAGTTATTTTATTTTTTTAGGCACGTACCTCATATGTGTGCATGGTCATCTCTAGTGGAACTTAATGATTTACCATATATCTTACTGACTAAATGCAACATTCTGGAAGTACAGCTAATGCGTATACTGACTAAGGCAAAGAATGAATGTCTGATGACCGATGTTTGGATGACAAGAATTATCAAATTCAGTCGACTTACTTGACCTAATCTACAAATCATATAAGCCAAGTTCATTTCAAGTTTCAACTGTTGATCACTTCGGGCTTAACGATGAAACCGCCTAATTAATGGCTACAATGAGATCGATATACCTGGTCTATAGACTATGACAGCGTTTGCACCTAGTCCCTCGTTCACCTCCATGGTCTCTGGTCCCGAGCTCCACCCATTCGCTGCACGACCATTCATTGAAATGCTTGGAGGTTTCTACTCTTTTGGGGCGAAACAAGCATTCATTCGCTGTACCCACCATCGACCTCAGGTTTCCTAGTATTTGAAACTTGTTTCCCGTTGGGGCTCTGTCCTGTCTGACACCTCTCAATGGTTGAATTTCCTCCAGCAGCACCGCGGTCGGAGGTGCATCAGGTCGAATCATCCTCCCTCGCTTGAAGCTCCAGCCAATGATCCTTCCTTCGTCCCACAACCCCACAATTGAACCGGGACTCAACACCTTCATAAGGTTGCTGAAAACTCTGCACAGGTCACTTACTTCGAAAACAAACCTCAAAAGGAATGCCCAAAATCGATGCGCACTCCATTAATCGACAGCAACTTCTGGGTTTGTGAAGTCTTTTCAAATGAATTGCCATTCGATCCTTCGTGTCAAGCATTTCCACGGCTTCTCTTGGTGGCGGATCCTTTAAATAAGGAAAATCGCTAATTGTTTGGGATAGTGTTATATCTCTTTGTCCAAAAGCACAAAAATTCGAACTTTTTATGAATCCACATTGCAATTTTCAAGAAATGTTGAATAATAAGATTATATCTATATTAAATCATTCACTGCCGTATTGTCATGAACAAATTCTAGGTTGAACTCGCTGATTAAAGCTAGGTGTGTTTGGGAACACTTCTCCAATGCCCCTTGGGCCCTCAAAGCCTGTTGGGTAAATGTAAGAACCATATAATTGTATTTCCAAAGGCCTCGGTCTAAGGCAGGTCCAAATGTACTATGGAGTTTGGGCATTGTCAATATACATATCTTGAATTTAATAATTATTTTATTCCACTTTTGGAAAGTTCATTTTCCCCATGGTTTGTGCAGAGAGGTTAGATGGAGGTGGGTAAACTCCGTGTTTAAATATGTCTTGAATTTGAATTCTAAGCAAAAAGCTGAATTCCAGAAATAGTAATATTAATAATGAAAAAAGATTTCTTGCTGACAAGAAAAGCCAAAAAAGGAAGATATACACAAATCTAAGTTTCCTGTTCAGCGTTAAGTCAAACATGATATTATACTTTGATCATGAACAAAGAGGACGAAGAAGTTAATATTGGAGTCGGAGTTGCAGGAGGAAACAATTATTCTTTCCTGATCCACGTGGGAGGCACTCTCAAGATTTGAAAAGTCCACTGTGGACTTGAAGACCATATATTCGACCATGCGTGGAGAAGAAGCCACGCTGTTGTTAGAGATTTCTTGAAGCATCGTTGCTTTTGTGTGAGTGCTTGTTGCGGTTGTTGATGTATAGAGGATTTCATCGTGGGGTTTCAAAATTCAGATAATTATATTCAGATGCTAGTGTTGAAGCTGATATTAGCTAGTGAATCCACCTACAGGGGGTAAATAGGTTATTGCGGAATTTTTTCGTAATCTTTAATTAAAGAGTACTTTAATATACGAATATATCAACAATATATAGATCATGCATTCACAAAGTAAATAGAGTAGGGTAAAAGAGAATTGACACAAGAATTATAGTGGTTCGACTTATTTCAAGCCTACGTCCACTCTCCACGCTGGCAGCCAACTGGCTGTAGTCACTATGTAGCAAATGAGAGCTGTTTACAAATCACAAACTAGACTTCTTCAATAGACAGTCTCTCCTACAGCTTCTCGCTATTTTCGCACTGTAAGTGACTCTCTCTCTCTGATACACAAATTGAACACGAGAGATTTCAAGTGATTTCAGAGGTTCTAATAGCGAGATTTTTCTATCGAGTCTCTCCTTATCTCCGAGCAACACCAATCCACCTTAAATAATTACCGTGCCTCCATACCCGTTGGCACTTTCCAAGAATTCATCCAATCAACCCATTGGACTGAATCAATTGAAGTGATCTTCACGTTGTCGAAAAAGTAAGTAGACAATAGCTCGTCAATCCTGTTCGCCCATACAATCAGGATCTTGAGTTCCCAAAAGTAGATCATTCCAAAAATTCGCTTGATCTTCAATGGATAAAATCCGAAGAATAAATCTCCTGAACTCATGATCACAGCTAGAGATATTCCATGGATAAGTTAGGGAATATAATATCCAAATCTTACTTTCCTTAACCATAAGAATAACCTGTTGCCAGCCTATCAAAATCGCAAACTGTCTTCAGACTTAGATTTGGGTCTTGAAGGTCTTCAAATGGAAACTGGATCTTGACAGTCTTCAGACAGAAAAACTTCAGACCGAACTTTGGGTATGACTGTCTTCAGGCGGAAAACCATTAGACTTGAACTCTTCGGACTTAACCGACGAGTCTTGGATTCTTCAAACTTTGCTAACGAGATTGTTTTGTCAACTTCAAAACTCTAAGGGATTTTTCTTCAACAATCTCCCCCTTTTTGATGGTGACAAAACCCTCGGCAGATTTGCGAATTTAAAACCTGCAAAAAAAACTCATATATACTTTGATGATTATTTCTGCAAAACAGAATGTTAGTCCAATAACAATTATCCTCGCAAATATAATGATCCTGCAGTGCAAATTCACAAGTTTATAATTCCAAGCATCAACTCATGAGATAAAGTCATAGAGATTCAAATAAACAATCAAACCAAATCCAAATCAAAATGAAAAGAGTCTAAGCAAATAAAAGTTCAAAATAAAAGAAAGCTTCAAGCTTCAAATCTCCGCAAACTCTCCCCCTTTTTGTCCCATCAAAAGAGGTAGAGTAAATGAAGGAATGTTTTGAAAAAGGTTTTAGTGCTGTCCGGGAAGGCGAACAAGCTGAAATTTGCTGAGCTCTTGTATTGTCTTCTCAAGTTTGAAAAGAGCTTCCTTAACCGAAATCAACTCGCACTTTGCTGATTTGACTCCACTTGAGCTCTCGGTGAGTTGATCTGTCTTGCATATTGACAAGTACTCAGCATTGCCTTCTTTAAATCCCTCATCGAAGTCCATTCCAAACACCTGCTTTTTCAGGTCCAACATAACATCCAACAGCTGTGTAAATGCTGTCGAGTTTGCATTACTTCCACTAGGACCAGCGATTCAGTTCGGGAGTTTGGAACCGAGAGCATCCTTCTCACCCTTTCCATCTCGATTGGTGAGGATTCTTCATGCTCGGGAAATGAGATGCATAGACCTCCTCAGGATCAGCACCTGACCTACTCACATCACTAAAGTGTAGAGGCGAAATAGTTCCTTGTTCTCGCAACAACTCCCCCTGTGTTGATGCCAGTGGGTGGAGTAGAATATTCCTCGCCTGCATCTATATCAGCACAGTGATGTTTCTCGGTCTCTTCCCCAGATTGAGCAATTGATGGCTCAAATCCTGCAGCCATATCCTCCCCGCATTCCTCGCTTTCCTCTTCATCATTTTTCCTTCTTTCTTCTTCTCTTCTCATTTCTTCCTCTTCTTCTTTCCTTCTTCTTTCTTCTTCTTCTCTTTCCTCTCGTCTCTCCTCTTCTTCTCTCTGTTCTTCTTCCCTTCTCCTTCTTTCTTCTTCTCTTTTTTTTCCTTTCCTCTTCTCTCTTTTTGTTTTCGTCATCTCTCTTCTTTCTTTCTTCTTCTCTCTTCCTCTGCTTTTCTTCTTCTAACCTCTGTTTTTCAGCTGCCTTCTCCTCTGCTTCTTTTCTTGCCCTCTCTTCAGCCTCTCTTCTCAAACCGCGGGGCTTCTCAACTTGGAGAGAGTGGACAAAGTCATGGCATCTTCCTCATCCTCCTCATCTTGCAGGATGATTTTTCGTCGCTTTTTCTCAGCCATGGGCTCTTTGCCCTTTGAAGAAGCAGTGGGGATCTCCTTTGAAGGTGTTTCTCTCCTCAACCTTTCCAGTGCAACATTCAACTCTGGAAACTTCATCTTCATCACCATCTTTTGACCAACAAGCATTAGACTTAATTGGTTTAGGCATAGAGGTATAGGAATCTGAATATCGAAATGCCTGAATAGCTTGGTGATGATCGATGAATAAGGCAATTGACTCTTATCCTTAACCACAGTTCTGTACATATGGAAAAGAATAACATGTGGGAGAGAAAAGGGTCTGCCTTGGTTGATGGCAAACATCAGTTTGGCTTCGGTCTTGGAGACATCGGTCTTCAAGGTTGTCTTGGGCCGGATACAGTTGATGACGATTTTGTGCAGCAATACATTTGTGGCATTCATCCTAGTATAGGATATTTTGCCCTCTACGGTTACATCACGCACAATATCCAGAGTTGCATAGGTTGTGGACACCTTTATTGGTTGGAAACTCCTTCTTTCCACCCCAATAATATCAGCTAGCAAATCAACATCAACTATATAATCCTTATCCATGAAAGAAAAGGACAACCGATTCGCATCCAAAAACGACAGATTTGAGTAAAAATAAGCCGTAAGTTCAGAATGGGCAATGGTCGTATCAGTGCAGAATCTTTCCAATTGTAGCCTAGCAAACTTCCCTCTAAGATTAATCTTCAACGAATCAAGGAAGTCAAAATCCACACTTCTTGGATTAACCACACCCCTCTTCAACAGCTTCGTGTATACTCGCTCATGCTCTTTAGACCGAAACAAACTTCCCAAAGGACAAACAGAGTTAGCAGCCACACCAAATCGCGGCTGGAAGTGAGAGAAAAGTCTCTCATCATCGTCTAGGGTCTCGATTGGAGTATTGTCAAGCGGATTACCCGTAATATTTTCAAGCACCCTCTGTGCAGTACCTTCCTTAACGACTTTCAACTTCTCCATCTCCATCAAGAACAAATACTCGCTTTTAAATCCTCTTTCTTTCAAATAATCCTCAATCGTCTTTAGGCTTACTCCTCCATCTTTAAGCCTTTTGTAAAGATCAAAAGCAACATTTGGTTTAAGAGTTCTTACCGGTTCTGCTTCAGTAATCCCTTCCTCAAAACACTGACTTTCTGCTTTCCTTTGAGGAGACTCTTCTTCTGTGAGGTCCACCATTGTAGGACCCTCTGATTGTCTCTGTGGTCCCCTGCTGGCGATTCTGGAAGACTTCCGAGATGACATACTTGGAAAGCAAGCGAAAGTTCAACTTGTTCGCTAAAAGATGGGATTTTTATCGAAAAAGATGATGAAATAGGAACGGCAAATGGTGCTTTTAGGGTTTCGAAAGCGAAAGAGAATGGAGATGAATATACAAATGGGTAGTAGCGGATGAAAGTGACGATTCGAGAGTATAAATAGTAGGAGAAAATAAGACCAGACATCGAATCGTCGCCAAAAAGTAAAGACAAAAACTGCTAAAAATAAACCGTAATTTCGAAAAAGAAAATTGCCTTTTTGAAAATGTAAACTGCCATAATTGTATGTCAGAAAGAGATTTTGAATATTTGAAAATCAATTAACAAAAATAATACAGAGAATACGAAAAAGAATAAAATTACGTAAAACGATTAAAAGACAGAGTCCGAGAGAGTATTCGGACTTTACCTCGTAGTCCGAACTCTTTTCGACTTTACCTTGAGTCGAGCACCGTTAGACTTTCCGTTGAGTCTGAACACCTTCAGATCTTGCGTTGAGTCTAAAATGCCTTCAAAACTCTAGAGTTGAGTCTAAACATCTTCAAATTTTGCGATACTCAGTCTTGAACGAATTGATTCAAAGTGAGCCTTTTCTAGGGGCTTTGTCAATATATCTGCTAATTGATTCTTTGAATCAACATGCTGAATCACAACTTCACCACTTTGAACATGATCTCAAATGAAATGATGCTTGATTTCAATATGCTTTGCTCTTGAATGAAGTATTGGATTCGTTGTGAGGTTGATTGCGCTTGTGTTGTCACATTTGATTTCTGTACTTGTTTCCTCAACTCCAAAGTCTCTCAATTGTTGTTGCATCCATAGAATTTGAGAACAGCAACTTCCAAGAGCTATGTACTCTGCTTCAGTGGTTGAAAGAGCTACGGTACCTTGTTTTCTTGAGAACCAAGATACCATCCTGTTTCCCAATAGTTAACATGTACCTGTAGTGCTTTTTCTATCCACTCTACAACCAGCAAGGTCGACATCGAATATCCAAGGAGAGTAAAATCTCCTTCTTTGGAATACCACGAGACCTAGCTTAGATGTAGTTGCAACATATTTAATAATGCGCTTCACGGCAGTCATATGAGATTTTTAGGATCAGATTGAAATCTAGCACAAATGCAAACACTAAATAAAATATCAGGTCTAGATGCTTTGTAAGGTAAAGAAGTGGCCCGATTATACTCTGTATAGCTTTTGGTTTACACTCTTTCCTTCTTCATCTTTATCCAGCTTTAATGAGCTTGACATAGGAGTTTTTGTTTTCTTGCAATTCTCCATTCCAAATTTCTTGATAAGGTTTTTTGCATACTTCTCTTGGTGGATAAAAGTTCCTTCACTTGATTGTTTGACTTGAAGTCCCAAAAAGAAGTTCAATTCGCCCATCATGCTCATTTCAAATTCATTCTGCATACACTTTGAAAAATTCTTGCAAAGCTTTTCATTAGAAGAACCAAATATTATATCATCAACATAAATTTGAACAAGTATGAAATCCTTGCCTTCTCTTTTTATAAATAAAGTAGTATCAACTTTACCTTTAGAGAAACCATTTTGAATTAAGAAATTACTTAACCTTTTATACCATGCTGGAGGTGCTTGTTTTAAGCCATATAAAGCTTTCTTCAATTTGAAAACAAGATTTGGTCTTCTAGGATCTTCAAATCCTGGTGGTTGTTCCACATAGACTTCTTCTTGGATAATTCCATTTAGGAATGCACTTTTCACGTCCATTTGGAATAACCTGAAATTTTTAAAACTAGCAAAAGCAAGAAGTAATCTTATAGCTTCTAATCTTGCCACTGGAGCATAGGTTTCATCATAGTCGATGCCTTCTTCTTGTGTGTAACCTTTTGCCACAAGTCTTGCTTTGTTCCTTACCACTTTTCCTTGTTGATCAAGCTTGTTCCTGAAAACCCATTTGGTACCAATAATTGATTTACCTTTTGGTTTAGGAACTAGCTCCCAAACATTGTTAATTTTGAATTGATTCAATTCCTCTTGCATTGCTTCAATCCAGCTTTCATCTTTCAATGCATCTTCTATGTTTTCAGGTTCGATCTCAGAGATGAGTGCAAGAGCACTAGATTCTTCATGCCTTCTAAATCTTGTACGAACTCCTTCATCAATATTGCCAATGATGAGATTTGCTGGGTGACTTGATTTGTGCTTCCAATTTGTAGTTGGTTTGACACTTTGATGAAGCTTTTCTTCAGTTGGAACAATTGAATTAGTTTGTGGCTGACCGTCTGAGATTTGATTTTCTTCAAGGGAATTCGTAGACACTTGTCCAGACTCATAATCTTCAGGTTGAGTCTGATTCTGAATTGAGTCTTCAAACTTCACATTCATGGATTCTTCCACAATCTGAGTCCGTTTGTTGAATACTCTGAAGGCTTTGCTTGTCATAGAGTAGCCAAGGAAAATTCATTCATCTGATTTTTCTTCAAACTTACAAATTCGATCACTCGAGTTCTTTAGGATAAAACACTTACAACCAAATATATGAAAATAAGAAACAATAGGCTTCTTACCTTTAAGCAGTTCATAGGGTGTCTTCTCTAACATAGGTCTTAGATAAATTCTATTTATGATATAGCAAGCAGTTGAAGTAGCTTCACCCCAAAAATGAGAAGAAATATTACTTTCAATCAAAAGAGTTATTGCCATTTTTTGCAAAGAACGATTTTTCCTTTCTACAACTCCATTTTGTTGTGGAGTGTATGGGGATGAAAAATTATGTTGTATACCATAATCATCACGATATTTAGTAAAATCATGATTTTCAAATTCACCACCATGGTCAATTCGAATAGTTGAAATTGCATAACCTTTCTCAATTTGGATTTTCTTTGCAAATTTTATAAAATAAGTTAATACTTCAGACTTATTTGCAAGAAAGAATACCCAAGTGAAACGAGAATAATCATCAACTATGACCAAACAAATGTATCTTTTACCTCCAATGCTTTGAGTTCTTGTTGGTCCGAACAAATCCATGTGTAATACTTGCAAAGCACGATTAGTGGATATCTGATTTATAGATTTATAGGAATTTCTAACATGTTTTCCAAGTACACAAGGAGTGCATAATTCATGCTTTTGATACTTGAGGTTAGGAAGTCCCCGAACAAGCTTTTTGGAAGAAACTTTTGCAATTTGCTTCAAATTGACATGTCCAAGTTTCTGTGCCAAAGAATGGCTTCATCTTGAATTGATATCAAGCATTGAGGACTGTCTGACTTTACATCCAGCAAGTAGATGTTTCCATGTCTACGTCCAGTAAAGGATTGTGAAAGGTCTTTGCTTGTTCCAGAACATGTATCTTCTTGAAAGTTGATCTTGTATCCAGTGTCGCATAGTTGACTAATACTCAATAGATTGTAGTTCAATCCTTCAACAATAGAAACATTGTTGATTGTGAGGTTTCCTATCTTCACGGTTCCTTGACCAACAATTTTTCCTTTATTGTTGCCACCGAAAGAAACATTTCCTCCTTTTATATGAGAGAGTTTTATGAAACAATTTGAGTTTCCGATCATGTGTCTTGAACAGCCACTATCCATGTGACAGCCCGAGCGGTGATGCGCGGGGAGGAGGGATGGCGGTGCGTCTGCGCCTCAGTCCCCGAACGTGCGCAAGGAAGGAGTCCCTGTCCCACATCGCCTAGGGAGGAAGTCCTGGGCTAGTTTATAATAGCTTGAGTCCCTCTAACCTGTATAACACGTTTTAAAGCCGTGAGGGAGGGAAATGGCTTCGTGCAATCTCATCCAAAGCGGACAATATTATACAGTGGGGCCCGGGTCGTTACAAATGGTATCAGAGTCGACTCCCGACCGCGTGTGGGGCCACAGTGAGGGCGTTGTGCTCCCAAGGAGGGGAGAGTGTGACAGCCCGAGCGGCGGTGCGCGGGGAGGAGGGATGGCGGTGCGTCCGCGCCAGGGCGGGTGACCCAAAGCGGACAATATCACACGGTGGGGGCCCGAGTCGTTACAAATGGTATCGGGCCGACTCCCGACCGCGTGTGGGGCCACAACGAGGGCGCTCGTGCTCTCAAGGAGGGGAGAGTGTGACAGCCCGAGCGGCGGTGCGCGGGGAGAAGGGATGGCGGTGCGTCCGGCCTCAATCCCCTGGACGTGCGCAAGGAAGGAGTCCCTATCCCACATCGCCTAGGGAGGAGGTCCTGGGCTAGTTTATAATAGATTGAGTCCCTCTAACCTGTATAACACGTTTTAAAGCCGTCAGGGAGGGAAATGGCTTCGTGCAATCCTATCCAAAGCGGACAATATTATACGGTGGGGCCCGGGTCGTTACAAATGGTATCGAGCCGACTCCCGATCCGCGTGTGGGGCCACGGAGGGCGCGTGCTCCCAAGGAGGGGAGAGTGTGACAGCCCGAGTGGCAGTGCGTGGGGAGGAGGGATGGCGGTGCGTCCGCGCCTCAGTTTCTGGACGTGCGCAAGGAAGGGGTCTCTGTCCCACATCGCCTAGGGAGGGAGTTCTGGGCTAGTTTATAATAGTTTAGGTCCCTCTAACCCGTATAACGCGTTTTAAAGCCGTGAGGGAGGGAAATAGCTTCGTGCAATCCCATCCAAAGCGGACAATATTATACAAATGGGGCCCCGGGTCGTTACAAATGGTATCAGAGCCGACTCCCGACCGCGTGTGGGGCCATAGCGAGGGCGCTGTGCTCCCAAGGAGGGGAGAGTGTGACAGGCCGAGCGGCGGTGCGCGGGGAGGAGGGATGGCGGTGCGTCCGCGCCTCGGCCTCTGGACGTGCGCAAGGAAGGGGTCTCTGTCCCACATCGCCTAGGGAGGGAGTTCTCGGGCTAGTTTATAATGGCTTGGGTCCCTTTAATCTGTATAACGCGTTTTAAAGCCGTGAGGGAGGGAAATGGCTTCGTGCAATCCCATCTAAAGCGGACAATATTATACAAAGGCCCGGGTCGTTACAATCCAAATACCACTTGACTTTCTTCTTGATAGTGACCTGCATTTAAAAGAAAGACTCAAGTCTTCTTTGGTACCCAAACTTTCTTGAGTCCATCATTTTTAGTAGCATAAAAGTCTTAGCCCAGCTCTTCTTAACAGGTCTCTAGACTTTAGGACACTCCTTAAAATGTTCTACACTTTTACATTTTGAACATGTAAGAGCATTTCTACCAACAGGCTTTACAAAAACTTTTTGGTAATGATTCTTATAAAATGATTTTGTTGGCCTATTCTTGATTCTTTCCTTTACCTTTGGAAAATCAATCAAAGGAACGGTTTCATGTGTTATTCCTAGACCGGATTTATTAAAATAAAGTCTTTGAATAGAAAGAATTTTATCCAACTTTTCAGAACCCATTAAAAATTTCTTTGTAACTTTCAATAAATCTTCTTTCAAGCAAGCATTTTCTTTTGAAAGTTGATTATCATTTTCTTTTGAAACAGCAAAAGACTTGTCTAGACTTTCAACTTTTTCAATTAAAATCTTTTCTTGTTGTTTCAATTCGAAATTTCCCCTTTTTAGTTTAGCTTTAAGACTAAGACAAAGTTCATCAATGTATTTTGATACCTTGGTAGAAATTTTTAAATTTATAACCTTGATGCTGTTTTTTGAGTCTCGAGTCTCGAGTTTGCCATAAGACAGATATTTACATACTCTTCATCACTCTCCTCACATTCGGTGTCACTCCATGTTTCAGCTTTGAGTGCTTTCTTGAACCTTTCAGGTTTTCCCTTCTTTTTCTTCAATAAGGGACAGGTTGGGTCTCGATGTGTCCCTTTTTCTTGCATTCAAAGCAAACAACCTTCTTGTTAGTATCTTCTTCTTCATTTGGTTTCTTTTGAAATCTCTGATTGTTTTGTCTCTTTGCATTGAACCTTCCTCGCCTTTTCTATTTAGCCTTCGAACTTTCTAATTAGAAGTGCCAACTCCTCATCATCCAAATCTTCTTCTGAATCTGTAGCATTAGAATCATCATTAGATTTCAAAGCAATTGACTTCTTTCCTTTGGTGTCAAATTCCTCATTGAATTGCTCGACTTCATATGATTGAAGTGTGCCGACCAACTTATCTACCGAAAGAGGCATGATCCTTTGTGTTTCTCTTATATATGTCTTCACGTGATTCCACTCCTTGGATAGTCCTCTCAATAGTTTATTGACCTTCATAGGTCCTGAGATTGGCTGTCCTTGGTATGCCAAGCCATTTATAATTTATGTAAATCGACTAAACATATTCGTGATGGATTCTCCTGGCTTCATTTAGAAAGCTTCATATTGTCCAAGAAGGATATTGATCTTGGTTTCTTTGACTCGATCTGTTCCTTCATAGGTGACATGCAATCTATCCCAAACTTCTTTGGCTGTTTCACAAGATGAAATTCTATTATATTCAGTAGGAGATAATGCACAATATAGATAATAGATAACCTTAGCATCAAGAGCTTGTCTCTTTGAAATATCAGTGTGCGGTGCTCCCATTCCATCAGGTAATTCTTTCCCTGTGATTGATACAGCTGTAGGAGCAATTTCATTCTCCACTACATCCCATTCCATAGGATATTTGGATCTTAGGAATGCCTTCATCTTGTTTTTCCATACGTTGTACTCCTTTCCATCGAAGTAGGGAGGTCTGGTATTGCTTTGCCCTTCAATCAAACCTGTAGCCAAAATACTAGCCATAGATCCTTTGCTTTAGAAATAATAAACACTTCCAATAAATAAGCAACCGAGCTCTGATACCAATTGATATTGGCTAGTGAATCCACCTAGAGGGGGGGTGAATAGGTTATTGCGGAATTCTTTTGTAATCTTTAATTAAATAGTACTTTAATATACGAATATATCAACAATATATAGATCATGCAATCACAAAGTAAATAGTGTAAGGACCCGGGCCCCCACTATGTGATATTGTCCGCTTTGGGTCACCCGCTCTGGCGCGGACGAATCGCCATCCCAGCCACGGTCTTTTCCCTCACGGTTTGAAAACGCGTCACACATACTTAGGAACCCAAGCCTTATAAAGGCTCCCAAGGCTCCCTCCCTAAGCGATGTGGGACAGGAGAAATGCCCTTAGCCTCGGCCACGTACTGCCAAGGCAATCTTAGTCCGTCCCTCCGTACTGTCCCGGGTCTAGGTCGTCACATTCTCCCCCCTTAAGGCACAGTGCCCTCGCTGTGGCCCCACACGCTGCAGGAGTCGGCTCTGATACCATTTGTAATAAATTAAAAGAGAAGCCACTAGAGCGTAAGCCCCGTTCTGTTAGCCCAATGGGCCAAGTGAATAACTGTGAGAATCGGCCAATTCAGCTTCGGGAGAGCCCCGCGAAGGCTCCGCACGCGTCTCGCCTCATCGCGCGGTGGCAATGGGAGCTCCCAACTACTCAAAGCCCATCTCGTTCCCGAGACCGCATCATCTGCAAAGACGTGGCCCGGGGACTTTCCTGAGCCCAGCCCAATAGAGGTTAGGCTTCGGCCCATTCACTTCATCCAGTGACTTGATTAGGGTAAAAGAGAATTGACACAAGGATTATAGTGGTTCAACTTATTTCAAGCCTACATCCACTCTCCATGCTGGCAGCCAACTGGCTGTAGTCACTATGTAGCAAATGAGAGCTGTTTACAAATCACAAACTAGACTTCTTCAATAGACAATCTCTCCTACAGCTTCTCATTGCTTTCGCCTTTGTAAGTGACTCTCTCTCTCGATACACAAATTGAACACGAGAGATTTCAAGTGATTTCGAGAGGTTCTAATATCGAGATTTTTCTATCGAGTCTCTCCTTATCTCCGAGCAACACTGATTCACCTTAAATAATCACCGTGCCTCCATACCCGTTAGCACTTTCCAAGAATTCATCCAATCAACCCGTTGGACTGAATCAATTTAAGTGATCTTCACGTTGTCGAAAAAGTAAGTAGACGTTCGTCAATCCTATTCGCCCATACAATAAGGATCTTGAGTTCCCAAAATTAGATCTTTTCAAAAATTCGCTTGATCTTCAACGGATAAAATCCGAAGAATAAATCTCCCGAGCTCATGATCACAGCTAGAGATATTCCATGGATAAGTTAGGGAATATAATATCCAAATCTTACTTTTCTTAACCATAAGAATAACTCGTTGCCACTGTCAAAATTGCAAACCGTCTTCGAGACTTAGATTTGGGTCTTGAAGGTCTTCAGACGGAAACTGGGTCTTGACAGTCTTCAGATGGAAAAACTTCAGACCGAACTTTGGGTTTGACTGTCTTCAAACGGAAAACCATTAGACTTGAACTCTTCAGACTTAACTGACTGAGTCTTGGATTCTTCAAACTTTGCTAACAAGGTTGTTTTGTCAACTTCGAAACTCCAAGGGATTTTTCTTCAACATAAGCCAACTAAATTCTAGTGATAAAAATTTGTAAATAATTCATTCATGAGATTGAGAAATTATTTAGCAAGAAATTGTGGGGCTAAACACTGCTTGAGTTATTAGGTGTAATTAAGGCTTGGGAACATTGAAGATGTTTGAGTTACTTGAGTACGATTCTTATTTCTATTGTATCGCTCGATTTATAGTGAAATTCATTACCGCTCTTCACGTAAATCATGTATCGAATCTATTCTTTTATTTTATCTATTTTATTGTTCGATCGCTTGCTTTTGCAATAATTGGTATCAGAGTTAGGATTCTTTGAGTTGAAGAAAATCAATGATGACGGAAGAATGAAAAGTGAGAATCTAAAAATTTGATGGGAAGGATTTTGATTTCTAGAAGATATAGATTAAGAATTATCTCTACCAACTAATATTGCACTTGCCCCTATTGGGGAGAAGCTAGAGACGATGAAGCAAATTGATTAGGAATTGTTAGATAAACGAGCTTCGGGCATTATTCGGCTGACGTTGGCTTGTAACGTTGTGTTCACCACCATGAAAGAGAATACCATCGCGAGTTTAATGAAAGCCTTGTCGGATATGTATGAAAAACCCTTTTGTGATCTATAAGGTCTATTTGATACAATGTCTATTTAACTTGAATATGAGTGAAGGTGCGTAGTTGCAGATCATATTAGTGAATTCAATGTAATTATTACTTAATTCAGTTTAGTTAATATTGACTTTGCAAATGAGGTATGTGCTTTCATTCTATTATCCTCACTACTTGATAGTTGGAATATTATTGTTATTGCTATTTATAATTCATCTGGGTCAACAAGCTTAACGTTTCATGAGGTTCGAGATTTAATTTTAAGTAAGGACATCTATAGAAAAGAATATGGCGAAGTTGTATGTACTATTTTAGTCGGTAAAAATAGAGGAAGAACCGATTCACATGTTAGCGGGAGTAGTATAAACATGAATGGACGTACTCGGTCTAGGACTGAAAGTGCTGCCTGTTAAAGTTGTGATAAGAGGGGACATCTTAAAAGGAATTGCTATAAGCTGAAAAACAAAAAGGATAAAGGAATTATAATCGAGTCTACAGATAATTTTGGAGTTGTAACGGATGGTAATTTGGATAATAGTGATTATGTCTTGTCCATCACTAATGATTCATCGTTTGATTAATGTATTATGGATTCTGGTTGTTCTTTTCATGCTATGTCCAATAGAAACCGGTTTACTAATTATCAATGCATGGATAATAGTAAAGTTCAATTAGAGAACAACAGAAAGTCAATATTATAGGTGTTGATGATGTTAACATCATAATGCATGATGGTATGTGAGGACATTGACTTGATGAGACATATTTTAAACTTGAAGAAAAAGCTAATTTCATTGAATGCCCCGGATTCAATTGGATATCTGTATACTTTGAAATATAGAGTTCTAAATGTTATTTGAGATGCATTGATAATAATGGGGAAAAGTACCAAAAAAAGTCCTAAACCTATTGCATTGGTACCAATTCGGTTCTATACTTTTCAATTGGACCAATTCAGTCCTAAACCTTTTAATATTGGTACCAATTGAGTCCATCCGGACAATTTTGGCCGGTCGGTGCTGACGTGGACGTTGGCCGATGACCGGATACTAACGTGGCAATTTTTATGATTTTTTATTATTTTTTCGAATTTTTTTATTAATTTTTATTGATTTATTATTATTTTTCTTTTCTTTTTCTTTTTCTTTTCGCCTTCTTCTTCCCGGGTGACCGGAGGCTTGCCGCCACCGGGCGAGGGCCGAGAAGCCCTCGCCCGCCGCCGGCGAGGTTCGCAACCCGCCCGGCCGCTCCCGGGCCTATGGCAAGGCGGCTTCGCCTAGATCTTGGCAAGGCCAGCCCTCGCCCGTGGTTGGCGAGGCCGGGGTGGAGGCCAAGGCCGCGAAGCCCTCGCCAGCCACCGGCGAGGGTCGCGGCCCTTGCTCGGCCTCGACCGGGGCCAGCCTCGCCGGATCCCCGAGAGAGGCCAAGCGAGGGCCGCGACCCTCGGCCGGTGGCAAGCGAGGGCTTCGCGGCCCTCGCCCGGTGGCGGGCGAGCCTCACAAGAGGCTCGCCGGCCACCCTAGGAAGAAGAAGGCAGGAAAGAAAAAGAAAAAAAAAAAAAAAGAGAAAAGAAAAAAATAATAAAAAATCAATAAAAATTAATAAAAATTCGAAAAAATCATAAAAATTGCCACTTCAAAGTCTAGTCATCGGCCAACGTCCACGTCATCGGCCGGCCAAAATTGGTCGGATGGACTTAATTGGTACCAATATTAAAATGTTTAGGACTCGAATTGGTTCAATTGAAAAGTTTAGAACTGAATTGGTACCGATACAATAGGTGTAAGGACCCGGCCCCCACAGATATTGTGTAAGGACCCGGGCCCCCACTGTGTGTGATATTTTGTAAGGACCCGGGCCCCCACCGTGTGATATTGTCCGCTTTGGGTGGTCTTTTCCCTCACGGTTTTAAAACGCGTCACACATACTTAGGAACCCAAGCCTTATAAAGGCTCCCAAGGCTCCCTCCCTAGCGATGTGGGACGGGAGAAATGCCCTTAGCCTCGTCCGCGCACTTTGCCGAGGCGATCTTAGTCCGTCCTCTCATCTTCGTCCCGGGTTTGGGTCGTCACATTGGTATCAGAGCCGACTCACGCAGCGTGTGGGGCCACAGCGAGGGCGCTGTGCCTTAAGGGGGGAGAATGTGACGACCCAGACCCGGGACAGTACGGAGGGACGGACTAAGATCGCCTCGGCAGTACGCGGGCGAGGCTAAGGGCATTTCTCCCGTCCCACATCGCTTAGGGAGGGAGTCCTGGGAGCCTTTATAAGGCTTGGGCCCCTTAATAAGTATGTATAACGCGTTTAAAACCGTGAGGGAAAAGACCGTGGCTGGGATGGCGGTTCGTCCGCGCCAGGGCGGATGACCCAAAGCGGATAATATCACACAGTGGGGGCCCGGGTCCTTACAAATGGAAAAGACCGTGGCTGGGGTGGCGGTTCGTCCGCGCCAGGGTGGGTGACCCAAAGCGGACAATATCACACAGTTGAGGCTTGGGTCGTTACAAATGGTATCAGAGCCGACTCCCGCAGCGTGTGGGGCCACAGCGAGGGTGCTGTGCCTTAAGGGGGGAGAATGTGACGACCCAGACCCGGGGCAGTATGGAAGGACGGACTGAGATCGCCTCGGCAGTACGCAGGCGAGGCTAATGGCATTTCTCCTGTCCCACATCGCTTAGGGAGGGGGTCTTGGGAGCCTTTATAAGGCTTGGGTTCCTAAGTATGTGTGACGCGTTTCATGTACGCTTCCGCTACACCGAAAACAAACCCGTGAGGAGCCCATCGTGGGGCCGCCAAAGCGGACAATATCGGTTTGGGAAAAGGAATGGCCGAGTGCAACCTTGTTCCCAAGTGACGCGTTTAAAACCGTGAGGGAAAAGACCATGGCTGGGATGGCGGTTCGTCTGCGCCAGGGCGGGTGACCCAAAGCGGACAATATCACACAGTGGGGGCCTGGGTCCTTACAACAGGTTTAGGACTTTTTTAGTACTTTTTCCATAATAATGAGATGAATCAAATACGGTGGCCTACATGAACTTTGAGGTGAGACAATGACAGATTTTGCTGCTGAAACGTTGAAAGCATTTGTCTGAAAGTCTAAATTGTGGATAGGTATTTGGGGCACATCGGCGAGAGAAGTTTGAAGGTTTTAAGTGAAAAAAATCTATTATATGGTTATGTTGCTAATGAATTGAATTATGCAAGTGCTATGATATAGATCAACGACAGAAAGTGTAGTTTAGTATGGCTATCAAAGAAACCACAAAAATTGTAGAGTCAATTCATTTAAATATTTGCAAATTTTCACAGTTTCCTTCAAGAGAAAATGCCAATGCTAACAGTTATTAATGACTACTCGAGGAAGACCTTGGTGTTTATGTTTAGGCACAAGTATGATACTGTTGTCAAGATTGGGTGACTGATAGCATTAATCGAATAGGAAACTGATAAGACAATCAAACATGTGTAGACTAACAATAACATGGAGTTTTGCTCAAAACTGTTAACAAATTTTGTATGAAAAAAGGCATAATAAAACACTACACTAGTGCTAGTAAACTATGACATGTTGCAGAATTGATGAGTAGAACAATAATAGAGATAACCCATAAAATGCTCTCTCGTACTGGTATGGTTAAGAGATTTCTAGTGGATGTGCTTAGTATGGCGAGCTACTTGATGAATAGATTCCCATCAACTGTAATTGGATGTCCGACTGCCAAAGGAGTGTGGTTAGGTAATGTCGTCAATTATTCTATTTTTAAAATATTTGGTTACCCATGTTATGTTCTAGTGAGTGATGGCACCCTCGATGAGAGGGTAAGAAAGTTCATGTTCTTAGATTACATTTTGGTGTCCAAAATTAGATTCTCCGTTGTCGTAGAGAAGTTACATTTGACGAGTCTCCAATACTTCTAACTAAGACTGATTATAATAGTTTTTATACAAATTTGAGGTGGAGTTGCGACCAAAAACTCCTAAGGTAGTGGATACTAGCGAAGCAATCAATACAAATGGTGTTTATAGTGAGGTGGAGCATATAGAGTCAATGGTTGTTGGAACTACTAATATTAGCAACATGTGTATTCGATCTCCTAATAAATATGGAGGTAATAATGGTTTTGTATTCGATCTCATTGCAAAGTAGTTAAGCATGTGTGTAGAGTTGGTGTTCTAACGAGCTCCTTAATTATAGTGAAATTCAAGCGAGGCTTGAACTTAGAAAATATTTGTGGCGATTAAGCCCATTGGGGGCTATAGGAGAGTAGCAAAAGAGAGTTCGATTTTTTAACAAAGTAATTGTAACCTAAGTAGCACCAATGTCGACACGTAAAACGCGACACGACATGACACGTCGACATGTTGTTTCTCAAAAAATAGAGAATTTTGACACATTGTATATTAAATATATATTTATATATATATATATATAATAAATTATCATTTTTATGATTACTTCAATCAAATTAATTTGAATTAAATTCATAAATAAATAAATAACTAAAAAACCCTAGAATGAATATACACTAAAAACATTAATTCACCATTAATTAATATCATTCATTGTTTTAATTTAACAAATTCAACTCTATTTCAATAATTCATAAAATTACGAAAAAAAACAAGCGTCCCACTTCTTGTGATACACAATTCACCTCTTAAGTTTTTTTTTTTTTTCTCCGCTTCCAACATATCTAATGTGCGAGTCAAAAGAGAAGAGAATACTAGGTTTTTCTTCTTTCTCCAATTATTATTTTTATTATTGTGTTTTATTTGTTCACATATATATTTTTTGATATCTTATTTATTAAATTTTTAAAATTGACCTTGATACGGAATTACGTGTCGAAAAACTCGTATGTCAGAATTTCAACTCGAGTATTATAGAGTGCCGAGCAAGTTGACCAGATGTCGGATTTTCTAATACATGTTGACCATGTCGCGATCAAATTTTCGGGTGCACCACCTAAAATTAGGCTAATGGACTACTAAGTCTAACTTAGCTCGGGCTCTTTCAAGCCCATATCAATTCGTGACCTAGGTTTAAATATCTAGAATGCAAAGGGGGAGTCGTCACTAATCGTTTACGATAGGTCGATTAGACACCTAAGTAAAATAACGGGAGGATTATTTTACTCATACGAACCAGAGATTTTGGGTACGGAACTTGGTTATGCTAGATTTTTCTAACGCCCTTTCGGTACATTTCTCTTTTTATTTTGAAAAATGTTTGGTAGGCAATTTGAATTGATTTTAATTCACCCAGATAAAGTAGTGAATAAATTACAAAGTTTGCCTCGGAGTAACGAAAGCATTTGCAATGTTAAATCGAATTCACATCAACAGTCCTAGATATGATTTCTAATTAACATGCAATTTCTTTTTTGCTTTCACTTAATTAATGAAAATCATGCAATATACAATGCATGCTACTAATTTAATATGAAATGACATGACATGGTAGTATAACCTAAATTATATTACATGAGTAAAAAGATGCAATTTAAATTAGTCTAATGACTTAACTCTAATGATGACTAATTTCTAATCAAATGGACCTAGCAATAATCACTAAATGACGTGCATTTTATGAACCCAATTCTATATGACATGGGCATTTTCATTTTCCTAGCAAAAACATGCAATCTATCTAGGGGAAATTATCTAAACCCTTAATTAATAAACATGCAATCCTAACATGCAATGACGTGCAAAGAATGCCCAAATTCTACATGACGTACAACATGCAACCTAATATGCAGATTATATATTACGCAATATTTAATAAATGACCTAATCTAATGACGGGAAAAGATTAATGTCTCTATGCTAATATGTCATGTATTAGCCTAAATATGCACTTTACTAATGACATGTAATGAACTAATCTTGCGTGACACGTGCATGATTGAATTTTTCTAATTAAAATTTGAAATTAAGTGTGCAACCTAAGTAAGTAAAAAACCGGCGTCCTAAATTACTTGATTTCTTTGGATTTTTATTTTTAAAGAAAATCAAAATAACTAAATTTTATATTTTAAATATGTAAGATGTTCTTAAGACAAGAAATATTCTAAAACTAATCTAATCCTAACTCAAATATTTTTTGGATTTTTTCTTTTACGAAAATAAAATCAATTAACCAACATAATGGCAAATCGGGACAGATAGGATTGATATCCAAAATTGGTGAACCATACCTCACGTATGAGATTGGGTTGGCTAATTTTAAATTAAATTGCGAATCGAATCTCGAGCGTGAGATTTGATTGTCAATTTTTGTAAGAGATTGTGAGTCGATTTCGGGCGTAAAAATCGGACTGTCAATCCCTAATCCGATGGGCTATTTCGTGTCGGAATCTCAATTACACATTCATAAATAATTCTACTAAAAATAAATAAAAAAACATAAAGTAAAAAGTAAATAGAAAAGAAAAACAAAACTACCTAATGTAATTTTTCTTTTTTTTTTTTTTTTTTTTTTTTTACACACAAGCTTTGCTTGTGCGGCTAGTCACCGGCTCCGGTGAGGGTCGGCAGATCGGAGGTCCGGCAAGGGAAACTCCAGCAAGGGTGGAGACGGTGCTACAGTGTCGCGGGCTTTTGGGCACGACGGCGGGGCGTCTTGTTGCGGGCGGGCGCAGCTTTCCGGCTAGATATGTGGGTCGGCGGGGACAAAAATGCAACGGGGAGTTGCTCAAGGAAGGGGCGACAGTTCGGATCGGGACCTGCTGTCGTCAGAGGCCATGGCATCGAGCACGGCAAAAACAGGGATGCCAGCGAGCGGAACTAGATGCAGTGCTGTAGGCGTTCAGGTTCGCGAATGGTGAGCGAGCAAGGCGTCGTTGCGGTGTAGTGGGTAGGGCCGGCGGGCATTGGTCCAATGGTGTGGTGCTCGCTAGTTGTTGGAGTCACGGGGTCGGTTGTGGCGCCGCTGCGTCTCAGGGCGTAAGACTGGAGCAGCAAGTGGAGCCGTCATCGGTTCTTTGGTTAAGCGGCGAGGTGGGCTTGCGAATGCGAGATCTACGAGTCGTGGGTTGCGAGTGAGGTGGAGCATATGCGGATTGATGTTGGGCGCTTGACAGATTAGGGGCGGCACCACAGTGCAAGGGGACGACGTGGTTGTGCGGTGAGGCGGAGCTCTAGCTGCCACGAATCGGCGAGGGATCAAGCGGCAAGGGACTCCCGGCGAAGGAGTCGCCCGAAGATGACGATTGCAGCTTTTTCTTTTTTCTTTTTTTCTCTTTCTCCTCACCTGTCTCTCACTCTCTGTTGTTGTGCTCTGCTGCACTTTTCAACATAAGAAAATTGTTCCCTTGGCTGACCTCGAAACCAGCAGAACAAAACCTAGAAGAATTTCTCTCTTTCATTTTTTCCACTTTTTATTGTTTTTTTTTTTTCCTTTCGATGAAGAGAAGCCCCCATTTTCGAAGCCTTGCACTCTCTATTTATAGAGTAAAAACAAGTTTGTTGCCAACAAAGATTTGCATATATCAATTGGAAGAGGAGATACGCTCAACAACAAAATGGCTCCAAAATCAAAAATTATTTGTGAAGATTTTCCTAGATAATTCACTCAACCATTAAAAATAAGACTCCATTATCCAACTCTAAAATCTTTCAAAATCCCGCTCTACAACAAAATATTCTATCTTATAGATTATCCCTTATCCTCTTTTTTTTTTTTTTTTTTTAATTTCATTTTCATTTTTTTAGAACTACTTTTAAAAAAGATAAGTTAAATATTATTCTTACATAAATGCAAATGTTATGAAATGCTTCATACGACAGATAAGTAAATAAAATATTTAAAATTTAGGTGTCAATAGCTGCCCTTCTTTGAAGATAAGCTCGTAGAAGTTGCCTTAAAAGATAAATTGAGACCTAAATTTTGATTATGCATATACACTAAATGATTTTTTTGTTGGTAAATGAATTCCATTTTGAAGTGCAATTTATATGATGCATGGAAATGCTAATGCAAATGGTAAAGGAACCTACATGGAATAACTTACCTTCAAGGAGGGTAGAGTAATTCAAGATAGTTGGCATCACATGTCCGGGACCCGTACTTTTCTACGGTCGCCTGGAATAGTAACGAAGTTTTGTAAAGGGACTGCTTTCCTAGGACTCGTACCTTTCTACGGTCGCCCAATATGGCAGCAAAATTTTGTAAGGAAACTTCTTTTCCAAGACCCATATCTTTCTACGGTCACCCAAGTATGGCGGTGTTTGGTTGTGTCTAGGACTCGTACCTTTCTACGATCCTCTTGACAAAGAAAATTTGATTTTCCAGACCCGTACCTTTTACGATTGTCTCGAATGGGGAAATTGCCTTCCTAGGATCCATAGCTTTCTAAGGTCGCCTATTAGAGCAATAACTATTGTCTAGGACCCGTATCTTTATACAAATAAATAAATGGGGATTCACTTTTCAGGACCCGTACCTTTCTACGGTCGCCCGAATAAGGAAATTGCTTTTCCAAGACCCGTACCTTTCTACGGTTGCCTATTAGAGCAATAAACATTGTCTAGGACCCGTACCTTTCTACGATCGCCTAAACGGAGTTTTGCTTAGCTAAGACCCGAACCTTTCTTTGGTTGCCTAGCATTGCAGTATAGATCGTCTGACCAGGACCTGAACATTTTTTCAAGAGCCTTAATCAAATTGAATCTTGGAGAAAAATCTTTGGGGGACAACTCAGTTAGTGTTTGTATACTCAAAAGGGAATACCATGCAATGACAAGTATTTAAGGTATGGATAGAGATATATTTACTTGGAAACATCTCTGATCCTCGGGGATATGTCTCCTGCAGAACATGGTCATTGGAGAGGCAACATGCATTCACAGACATGCATTAATTCAAGTGAGGTTCATGCGTGATGATTTCTATCAATCTTGCATCACCTAGTTTCCATTGGGAATGATTCCAATTAGAACACATGAGTGTCATGGATGTGTCAAATGAGAGACTTCTCAGTCTGAAAGGACTTTTTACTCATCCTCATCAAAAGGGCCATTTTATCCTAACCTTTGATGTAAGATTTCGACAATCTTTCTATCTCACCATTGTCATGCCAAACAAAAGTTTGAACAATCTCGCAAGTGGTACGACCTTACCAATTTGAGAGGTCTTTAGGGACCGTAATATTGGCTTAGTCAACGGCTTATCAAAAGGGACTCTTTAAGTCGAGGCTATTGAAAGATGACATTTTGCAATTATCTTGGGATTCACAAGCCAAGAATCATACGAAATGAGGCAGAAACTGTCTTACTCACACTTCTTCGAGCGATGCTTTTGAATATATGAACTTTTACGTTAATTTAAGTGCCATAATCTGAAGAGACTTTGCAAGGGACGTAACATAGGCTTGGTTCATTAATTAAGAAACGAAATAATCATTAGGCTCAAAAGTGTTTAAGGGGTCAAAGTTGGTGATCATCTTCACATTTCCACCAATTTTCTTCTCCACCGTTGAAGATTTTCTTCACATTACAACTCCGTTGATTGTAGCATCTTAGCATTTGAGTTTTTTTAGTACCACTTTGTTGGGGATACGGCTCACTTCATTAAGTGTTTGATTTTTCTCTTTGGGCATTGGCCTTACTTTTACCAGGCACACTACTTTTTCATGCCCCCTTTTTTTTTTGCATTTGCTTTCTTTGGATTTGCACAACCTTCATCCTTTGTCAACATTCTAAACCATGTTGCTTAAATTTTCTTTTTTTGCCTTGCCCCAATGTGGGGATGATCATCAACTGGGTTTAATATGAAATAAATTCATAGGCTCAAATGGGCTATGCAATAGATAAAAGTGTATAGGATAGAGAAAAAATTGCTCTTCGTCGTCCTACGACACTTCAATTACCTTATAAGTTACACTGCGAAAGCAATACTCGAAGACTAATCCAAGTATGAGTAAGAAAATTCCTATCATTCATTTCAAATTCGGTCCCAATCTGGGATGATCCTTGACAGGGATAATTTAAAAAGCTTTTCATTTGTGTGGGCTCAAAAGGCTAAACAATGGGTATACCTATAGTGTGGGGTAGAAGAAGAAAGTGCCTCTCATCACCTCGCTTGATGTACCCTTTGCGAGATCACCATTTTCTTTGCGGGCATGAAATTTTTCTACACAACTCACTAGGGATTAGTGTATAACATAGTGTATGGAATAAAGCTTGCCTTTCGTCATTCCAAAGTATCCCATTTGACACATTTAAGTTATCTCACATAATTCATCAAGGAAAACATGCAAAATTTGTAACAATTTGGACCATTAAATTTGCAGCTTAATGAGGCAATTTATTCATCATAAAATGTTTGCGTTCAAAACATGACACAACAAATTCAATCATGGGTAATACTTTTTGATTGCATCAGAATTCACTAGAGTGGAAAATTCACGACCATCCATTTCTGCTAGGATCAAAGCACCACCAGGAAGCATCACTACATATGGGCCACTGTAATTTGGAACAAACTTGCCACTAGGATCCAGGAAGATTGGCAATAGCTTCCTTAGGACAAGATCATTTACCTTGAAATATCTTAGTTGTGCCTTATGATTGAAGGATCGCCGCTCTGTGCTAATAAGTCGACCATGACAAAGAGCTTTCAGTCTTTTCTCATCGATCAAGTTCAACTACTCAAGTCTTTGTTGTGTTCATTCTGCCTCAGATAACTCCACTTGGGATAAAACTGGCAAAGAATTAATCTCCATTTCCACAGCAAAACTGCCTCCATGCCATATACTAGAGCAAAAGGGGTTGCCCTAGTAGAAGTATGGATCGATTAGTGCGAAGGGTAACCTGTCATGCCAATCTCGATAATTCTCGGCTGTCTTAGCCAAGATCCTCTTAATATTCTTATTGGCTGTTTCAACAGCCTCGTTCATTTGAGGGCGGTAAGGGGACGAATTCATATGCTTGATTTTGAACCCGCTGAACAACTCATCAACAAGCTTGTTGTTCAAATTTGTCCCGTTATCAGTGATGATTGTTTCAAAGACACCATAGCGAGCAATTATGTCACGTTTGATGAACTTCACAATATTGCGAGCAGTGACACTTGCAAATGACATAGATTCAATCCATTTGGAGAAATAGTCTATTGCTACCAAAATGAATCGATGCCCATTCGAAGCCTTAGGATTTATTAGGCCGATCACATTAATGCCCCACATTGAGAAAGGCTATGGCTCAGAAAACTGGTGCAGCTCAGTTGGGGGAACATTTATCTTATCACCATGGATCTGACAATGGTGACAACTTCAAACATACAGAATACAATCACCTTCTAGCGTGAGCCAGAAGTAGCCTAATCTCATAATCTTCTTAGCCAACATGTGCCCATTCATATAAGGGCCACATACTCCTTCGTGGACTTCATGCATGATTTGAGTGGCTTCGGTTGCATCAACACACCGCAACAAGATCGAATCATGAGATCTCTTGTACAAATTTTCACCACCGACGAAAAATTTTGAGGCCATTTTTGTGATGTTCTTCCTATTAGTCAAGTACTTCCCTCGGGAATTCCTATTTCTGAATATAATTCATGATATCGCAATACCATGGTTTTTCATCGGGTTCTTAAGTCACGATCATACAAAAAGCTAGTCTTGGCAAAACCTCTATTTTCAGCGGCTCGAATTCTAATCCATCAATGACTTGCAACATAGATGATAAAGTTGCGAGTGCATCTGCAAATTGATTTTGAGACTTTGATAGGTATTCAAATGAAACTTCATCGAATTCCTTGACTAGATCTTCTAGATACTCATGATACGATAGTAATTTAGCATCCTTGGTCTTCCATTCACCTATGGTCTGTAGTATGATCAGCGCATAATTCCCGAACACTTTTAATTTGGCTACACCCATCTCGATCACAGCTTGAAGCCCAAGGATGCAAGCTTCATACTCGGCTATATTAATTAGTGCATGGGAATATCAATTTCGCAGCTACTGGGTGATGCTGTCCGTCTAGGGATACCAAAACTGCCCCAGTGCCAGAACCTAGACAAGTTCACAGCTTTTCCCACTTGAAAGTTCTCGCTCGGGCTTGTTTAGGTTCTTCGTTTTACGATCTCGCACCTCTCTTCACATCTCCGCTTGCCGAAGGTAACTACTTTTTCATCTCTCATTGGCATGTTTTCTACGGATCCTTTGCCTTATTATCGGAATAATCGGCTGAATTAGTGTGTTTTGGGGTCTTCTTGGGCCCGTTTGGTTCAGCTTTGGGGAAATGCCCTTGGGAAAATGCAAATACCTTTGAGGTAAAGGGGTTTTCCGAAATGCTAGACTGTTTGGTAAATTAAAACTGAAAAGTGCTTTAGGGAAATGCAAGACTGTTTGATAAACTTGCATTTGAAATGTCCTTTGGTGTGACCAAATTAGTTTTTTAGTTTTAATATTTTTAAAATTGCAAAAAAGAGACAATGAGCATATAACATTTTACATTTTCATGTTAAGAATAATGGAAATGATACATATTATTAAATTTATTTAAAAATTATATTAAAAAGAATTTGATTATAGATTAATGCAAAGCTCAACTTTAGCCTATGGTTCTTTTAGGTTTGTTTTCAACTTTGAATATTTTTTAATTATATTAATCATCTTCGTTAATGATCATTTTAGTGTATTGATAAAAAGTTGAGTTATTGATTGTCAAAAGATAAAAATGATATTTAAAAAAAAAAAGTTAACTTATTCGGTGGATGATGAAGCGACCGATTGTGGATGGTGAAGCGATCGATTGTAGATGCTAATTTTTTGAGTAAGCACTGCATATAAAAAGAGAGGTCCTAATTAACAAAAAATAAAAATAAAACCAAGTGCCTCTCATACAATTTTGACTAGGAAGAGTCATTTCATAATAGTAAAGATGGTCATATATGTCCACAAAAAAGAAATACGTTATACTTAGTATTACAAACCTCAACGACTTTGTAAACTTATGACTATTTCATCACGTAAACGTGCTATGTCCGGAGATGCATACGAATTTGAAGCACCCACCCCTTCATTTACATCATCATGATCAACTGAATATCCATAATCGGGATCCAATTCTGCTTGTTCAAAATCCGTATCAGTCACGTTATTTTTCCGTAGATAATTGTGCAAAGTCATTGCCGCTACCACAATTTGCACTTGCTTTTTATATGGATAACTTGGCATATTAGTTAAAATCCCCCACTTCTGTTTTAATACACCAAAGGCTCGCTCAATTGACGAGCGTAGCGAATGGGCATGATTGAACACTTCTCGATATCCCGTAGGTGAAGGACCTTCTTGAAACTCGGCAAATGATATCTAACTTCTTTATATGGCCTCAAATAACCAATAGGATTTGGATATCCAGCATCTACTAAGTAATATTTACCTACATAAATATATTGTAAATTTAATCAACATATGCCAATTAGATATATGGATGTATCTAAACCATTGACTAACATACGGAGGAGGATGGGGAAAATGTGCATCACGTCTTTAAATAGCTTCATAAAAGATACGGGTATCATGAGCTTGTCCCTCCCAACCGGCCCAAATATAGACAAATTCCATATTAAAATTACATATGGCTAATACGTTTTGAGTTGTTGTACCTTTTCGACCAATAAAACGAATTGGATCATACTTAGGTACAACCGCTGGAATATGTGTGCCATCAATATCTCCAATGCAATCCTTAAAATATGGATAAAATCGTCGATCTTTCTTGATCTTCTCTGGAACTTTTCTATATTGTGGATCAGTTGGTTGGATCAAATTTTTTCCCATATCACATACTTTATCTAAAACTAAGTTGAAGTGCCTACTTATGGTTTCCCTGGAGCGTTGAAAATGCTCTTGTGCTAATCTATTACATATACCATGTCCTAGAATATGAAGAAACATACCAACCATTTCTCTAACATCAGTATTCCTAGATCCTTGAAGGCTATAACGTGTTACTAAATCATTGGTTAAATTGTTAAATACAATCTTATGCATTCTAAACATATTGTAACACCTTATCAAATTAGCATCTTCGTGAATCAACTCTTTTAACCATACATAACCTGTATATGTTGAGGTCATGCAAGGTTGTTTGCAAAGATTGCTCGCTTGATAAAGAATTGTAGCTTGAGTGACTGAGATAAGATCCCATAATTCATTTTCCTCTTGCTCATGATTTTCCCTTGTATGTGAATCATCCATAACTGCTTCAAGTAACAAAATATAAAGAGAAACAATGTATTAATCATCCCATAAATCATCCATAACTGCTTCAAGTAACAAAATATAAAGAGAAATAATATATTAACCATCGCATATATGTAAATGTAAACTATCACATTAAGAGAACACCAAATGAAAAAAATTCTAACATCAAACATAATTGAAATTAGGTTCACAAAGGCTGCAAATAAAGATCCATATATAGAAACAAAGTGAAATGACTAAGCTTCAAATATGAAAATAATAAAATGCTAACATCCTCCTATCTATGAAGACTTGATTCTTTTCTCATCTCATATTTGAGATACTTCACTTTCTTTGCATCATCTTTTAAGCTCATGAAAACTTGCCTATTGTCTATCTTTTCCTTTAAATGAGAAATTGAAAAAAAGTACAAGTCTTCGTCTTCCACAATCTCAGGTATGGAATCTAATATTTCTATGAGATCCTCATAAGGACCGACCAAACTGGTTGCGTTGGATGCAGCACTGGTAGTGCTCCTACTCTCAACAACTGTAAGCAGCCTGTTAATTTGTGTTCCAATCTCTTCTCTTGTGCTCAATTTCTTATCTTTCTTTCCTCGAGCTTGCATCTTTGAAGTCTGTGCGGCTCTCTTACGAGTTTGAGTTTCAGTTGGTTCATCCACATGATCCTCAAAGTTTTCATCGCAGACCCTACAACATCATCAATACCAGGTTGTGTGGTCTCCACATCATTATCAACACACTATGGCCCCGTTTGGTTCAGCATTCCCAAGGGGCTTTCAGCCCTAAAAGCCCATTGGGAAAAAATTTAAGTGTTTGGTTCAGCATTTGGAGGTGTCCTTGGCCAAATGCTGGCCTTTGAAATGCTGAAAGCCCAAAGCGGTGGGGACTGCTTTGGGCTTTCGGCATTTCGAAATGCAAGTCCACCTCTACTATTCATCCGTTGACTTCTTCTTCTTTTTTTTTTTTTTTTTTAACCGATCATCTTCTCCACACCCCAACCGCCGTTGATCGGTGACGGAGTTTCATTGGATTTTATTTTTATTTTTATTTTTTAAAAAATAATAAAAACCATTTGCAAATGTTTGATTCACCTTTTTTTTTTTGGTCATTTTTATCTTTTGACAATCAATAGCTCAACTTTTTATTAATACACTAGAATGATCATTAATTAACGAAGATGATTAATACTACAATAATTAAAAAAAAATATTCAAAATTGAAAACAAACCTAAAAGAACCCTAGGCCAAAAGTTGAGCTTTGCATCTAATCTATAATCAAATTCTTTTAATATAATTTTTAAATAAATTTACTAATATATATCTTTTACATTACTCTCAACATGAAAATGTAAAAGGTTATATAGTCATTGTTTCTTTTTTGCAATTTTAAAAATACTAAAACTAAAAAACTTAATTTGGTCACATTAAAGGGCATTTCAAATATATGTTTACCAAACAGTCTTGCATTTTCCTAAAGCACTTTTTAGTTATAGTTTACTAAACAGTCTAGCATTTCGGAAAACCCCTTTACCTCAAAGGTATTTGCATTCTCTCAAGGGCATTTCCCCAAAGCCGAACCAAACGGGCCCATAAACCTTTTCCAGGATTCCATGTGATTCCTCAAGTAGCAACTGTATCTCTGAACATCATATCTAACTTTACTTCAAGATCAGGATGTATGCCTTTCATCCTAAAAGCTTTAAATTTTGGATTAGCCTGTTATAATGAAGCATTTGCATAAGTTGTATCATTAAAGGTGAGCTTAATATGAAAGTAAAAAAAGAAGTGAGGAAAACCTGAATTTTATGCTCCCACCATTCGTCACTCGCATCAATGGTTCTCTTCCTTGAATCCCATCCTAATCCAGTTTCCTTGTAAAGTAATAACTTCCATCTTTTCCATTCTTCCTTGAGGTTATCCCACTTACTCTTCATTTTTGTTTATCATACTTTTTGTCCGTTAGCTCCTCAAACTTACTAATTATAACTGTCCATCCATCTCTTTTGTTGTTTGTGGGACGATTGCCTTTTTCTATTTGTTCGATGCACAAATTACAAAAAGATTTCAACATCTTCCGAGCTCCAAAATGCCTTTTCCTTTGATGAACTCATCTACTAGTAAAATGACATGAACAAATTTAAGAGACACAAACAAACAAGATCAACCACTCAGGCCCACTCTTATTAAAAAAAATAGAAGATATTCACGTAAATAAAAAAAAAAAACTAACATTGAGAAAAAAAATAGGGACACGCAAAAACATTATACTTGCATAAAAAATCTTTGATTATACTAGGTCATTCAAAACCTAGAACAACAGTGAATGTGCAAACTAAACATATTCATCATTGTGCAAAGATAGGCTTAAACTCCGCATGAGACGATTACATGATGAACATGGCTCATCATTAAAAAGGTAGACTCATGCCACCTTAGCAATGATGAGTATTTCTTAATAACCAAAATCGCGCAACATAGATTCACAACAATAGACGAACAGGATGGAAGAAAAGTGATGTCAAATTATTACAACAGCAGGACAATCAATTTCAAAAGTCATAAGTGCTGGTCATGCATGAAAAAAGAAAGGCAGAAACTTAAAGGGAATAATTTTTGCTAATTGCCATAATGACAACCTAAGTATTCCGAAGACTGGATTGATTCTCATCCCTAGCAGGAAGAGTTTGTTTTGTATTATTTGACTATTCAATTCAAAGAATAGTTGCTTCGACCAGACAGATTCATGCAGAATAGATGTTAAGTTCATTTTGGCTTCACGGACATGAAGACAGCCTTTGTTGTAGGAGAAGAAATGAAGGAAGAAAGAGTTTAAAAGAAACTACTACCAGTGAAAGATCAACCTTCCAACTACTTATCCTACACTTAATCTCAACACAAATAACACTTTTGTTGATTTGCTGAGGACGTACAATCTACCTGATTTCGATTTACCATCTGACACAACTATGCAAGTCTTTTTTGTTAGAGAAGTAGGGGGCCAGAGAAGGAACGCGATAAAAAATGTATTGAATCCCTAAGATCCTATTAAACTCAGTAATAGGGATTCATAACCAAAACACCAATTACAAGCAGTAAATAATTCAGGACATCAAAATCTTAAGCAAGATATGAGCACTTCTGTATACCTTTCCCTGATCCAGTTCCTTCTTTTTTGTCAATCTCTAGAGAAAAAGAAAACACCTATCACCGTAGACCACTTTTGTTAAAATGTGCCCCAATGGCACTTGCAAAGATGCTGTTTACAGAAAGTTTCCATTTTCCCATGTACTATTTTCTTGCACTTTGTTAATCACACCTTGGAAATTAAAATATTCCTATTAAGTATGCTTAACAAATATCTAGGAGACACCCGTAAAGCCTAATGTAAAAAGCAAAAATCCAAGAGAAAGTGTGAGGATGGGGGAAAAACAAAGAGCTAAGCATGCTAAGCAAGATAGTCTTAATAAGTAACCAAAACCTCGTGGCTAGTTTTGCTATCACAGTATCAATTGAAAAGATCCAACTGGATAACAGGTAGTCTAACTACTAAAGATAACTACTCATGACAAACCAACACCTTAGTTCTTATGGTGCATCCAACTAAATAATTGGGAATTGCAATTGAGACTTCATAACTAAATGTTAAGCTTTCTGGGAATATAAGGCTACAATTTACTTGCTTCACAAAGTTGACGCTTTCAATAACCACAAACTTTTCCAGTTGTAGACACTATGGCTATACACACGATACACGATATCATAACCACTAAAAATTTAGCCCAACATTTACTTCAATGAACTGGCATATTACATGATTAGTCAAGCCTAGACTGAGATTCCAAGGAGTATACCAATGCTCTAAGCAAGGCAGAGTATCGCCAGAATGAACAAAACCACTCGTAACTGCACAGGAGGCAACCTAAGAGATAACAATCAACCCAGTTTCAATTTTTCTAAGCATCTAAGAAATGATATCTGGTCAGCAGAATACTTTTCACTGAAGACTTGTTCCTTTCTCCACGACAAAACTGAAACGAGTAATGTGGCCAGAGTAGCTACATCACCCATCGTCTGTTTACATATCTTTGGTCCCATTTCTGTTTTCACTTTCGCAGTAAACATCAACCTAATTGCTACTAACCGACATCTTAATTTGCGTCAACATTTCCTAGAATAGGCAATACTGATATCAGTTCACTTGTGCTAAAACGGTGACTTCACTTTTAGGTATCCCTCATACATGATATCAAAACTTAGTTTCAACAATCAGATTTAAAAAAGCAAAAACCTACGGTTCGACATAAAGGGAGTCAGATTGTGTCAATTGATGAAACGGCATTCATCTAATTTGACCACTGAAATTTTTTTTATTAGAATTCGGTTCGGATGCAAACTCCACCAAAAAAATAGAATCATACCCACGAATCGAAATTGAACAAATACCTGAACGGACGAACAAGAACAGGGAGAGAAAAGAGAGAGGGATCGAGTGTGCGCGCAAGAGAGAGGGAACAAACCGAGAAGACCGATTTATGGCAGATCCGTTTACCATCCAGCGACGAAAAGTAAAGAGGGAGGAAGAGAGAGAGAGAGAGAGAGAGAGAGAGAGAGAGAGAGAGAGGCGTACTTGTTAGAAGAGAGAGGAGTGAAAGAGAGGCGGCGAGAGTGGAGGCGATGCTGCGACAATCGGCGAGAGTGGATGCTGCGAGAATCGACCGAAAGAAAAAAGTCGAGGGTCGAGAGCCGAAGCCGTCGCAGGAAGCGGAGCTGTCGCCGATCCACGAGAGGAGGACCTCCGAGTGGTGCTCGGATTGCTCATATCTCGAATCTCGCTCGCTCGTGCGACGAACTTCGGCCTTGATGGAGTGGTGCTCAGATTGAAATCGAGATGGAGTGTTGGGAGTTGCAGGGAGAGGAACGCTGCAGAGAGAGCTGCGTCGATGGAGGAGAACGCAGAAGACGAGAAGAGAGCCGTGATGGAGAAAAAGAGAGGAAAACACGTAAAGGGCTAAGGTTTTGTTTAGTATGGGTAAAAGTGGACTTTTCATAAAATTTCAAGGGTAAAATAGGTAATCTGAAAAAATTCATTAATTCCCCCTATCAATGCATACCGAAAATGCTGAAATGCCCAAAGCAGTGGGGACTCTTTGGGCTTTCAAAGATTCCAAATGCCAATATTTTGCCAAGTAGCCTTTGAAAGTCAACCAAACACCCTTATATTTTTCCCAAGGGGCTTTGAGGGCTCAAAGCCCCTTAGGAACGTTGAACCAAACACCCTACTTGTCTATTGAGGAAGTGGGTGACTGCTGAAGGGCTAATACCATGAAAATCCCAAAATGATACATCCATGCCATAATTACCTTAAACTAATTTTTACGTTACAAAAAATCTTAAACATAGCTGTATCATATTACTTTAGATTAATTTTGTGTTACGAAAATTTCAAATTAGTACACCATTTTATATTTACCCCAAAACTCAACTTCTAGTCCCCAACATATTATAACTTTTCCAGAACACATCATGAACTCCATGTGAAGTAGGCGACATCTTTAAGTTTAGTCCAAATCCTCTAGAGTTTAAAGTGCAAGTAATTTTTAGCAAGACCTTATCTTCGGGGAATGGATTAGAGAAACCCCAAATAAAATGTGCTCTCCACGTGATTTTTAATGGCTTACAACAAGGGCATGACGTTTATGTATGTAGGATCCGTTTATTTCATGAGAAATGGAGTATTTATGGACAATGTTTTTAAGAAGTCATTTTCTAGATAAATGACAAGATTTTCTAGTGTTTGGCTAAATCGTGAAACTGAACTATTTTTTTTTTTTCATTATTTGGTATGAAATTGATTTCCAGGCGAAAATTACCAAAATATACAATTTTTTTAATAATTAATTATTTTATTTTTATTTTTATCTTTTTCCTTCCTCCTCGGCTTACCACAAGCGAGGGATGAGCTCACCGGAGGCCGCAAGGCTTCGGCCTAGCCAAATCGACAAGCTCATACCTTGCCTCGTGGTCGTTCACTGGCCGTTGCCTTGGCCGACAACCGACCAAGGAATAAGCAAAAAAAAAAAAAAAAAAAAGGAAAAAGAAAAAGAAAATTAAATATTCTATTTTTAAAAAATAAAAAAAATAAAATTCATTTTTTTATTAAAAAAAGGATACTTTTATAAGAATGAGCATTTTATTAATCAAGAACCCTAGCTCGAGTTCTAAGGACCCTCACATGGCCTTTGTGGACTCGGGGCTTAATGCTGTGTACCAAAGCTTTAGAATTGAGGATCCAAGCATAGCCTTTATGGACCTAAGCTCGGGTCTTTGGGCATTGGGCACAAACACTAGGGATTCAAGTCTAGGCATCGAAGATCTAGTTGTGAATGCCTCGAGAACCAATGTTGGGGTTCTTGTGTTCAAGCGTAGAGTTTTGGGTCTAAGCGTTGATACGTTGTCATGTTTTGGAAGATATTTTTTGATTTTTTCAAAGAGGAAATCATTAAGCATAGGTTTTCCATTAACTAGGAACACAATTTCTATCAACTCATTTTTAAGTGAGCCAAACACTGGAAAATGAAAAAAATATGTTTCGTGAAACAAATAAAGCCTATTGACAAAAATGCTTAAATAGGGAGACACATTACCTTGTGGCACTTCACTTTTCTAATTTTTAAATGACAATTTCTTATTTAACAACTTAAAAATCAGATTGCCGTTTCCATAAATTTGTTCCTTTTTAATTGATTATGAAGTTTGATATTAGATTTAATGAATATCAGCAATCAGCCCCTGATGAAGGCGGAGATAAATGTATATGCATGTGCTTTCAAAGAGATACATAGATTGAACCACTGATCAAAGGCATGATGAGAGCAAATATGGAAAATTTCTTTGGGGGCTTGACTGCATATGAGCTTAATACATCTGAACCTTTATTATTATTGAGTCTCACGTGAAAATCCTATAATTTAGGGGATGGGACGCATTAGGCATATATGCATTTAAGAATGCCTCACAAAATACAGCCATCACCATTTTAGCTTTAGTTAAGTTTACATATGAGAGACATATATGACTTTTAACCAACCAATCAAAGGCACCATTAAAGGTAATCTCATGGATTAGGAAAGTGCACGCATCTAGAGGATGAGGTCCATGGGAAAGAGAAGGTGTGCATTACATTGCTCCAAGTCAACAACTTTTAATATTGGATAAATCCATAGACACCCGCCAAGGAAAACTCATTCACTAAACATTGTGTACTGGGAATCATTTAGAATTCTTGTGCTTTCCATCTAGCCTTTCACTTGTTTATCTACATCTTTTAGTGCAGCAGAAAGGCATGCTCTCTTCATTAAACATTTTAGTACTCGTAATCGTTCATAATGCATGTGCTCTCCACCAAAAACTAGCCTTGACTATAGGGCATGCATCTAGAGATTAAGATTACCCATTTTCTTTTTGTCCGTGAGCGGATGCAACCCAATGATGTTGCCTTGACGAGAGGGCCTAGTCCATTGGAAAGAAAATATGTGCATGGCACTCCTCTAAGTCAATTACTATTGGATTAATCAACAGGCAAACACCGACCTAGGAAGACTCGGATCATTAAGCATTTTGGATACGAAATAGTTCAGAAAGCACATGCTCGCCTCCCAAAAGCACGTGCTCTCCATCCAGCCTTCATTTGCTTATCTACTTCTTCTTGTGCGGCAGGAAGGCATTCTCTTTTCATTTTTACCTGTCAAATTTCCATGAAGAAAGGGCAAAGCCTAAGCAAAAGAAAAGGAGCGCCAAAAAATAGAGAACCGATGGAGAAAAATAGAAAGATTGCTGAGTCAGAGATCACTGAGGGAGCATCCACTCCTTCATCCTTCCCTTCGATACCCACGAAAGGAAGTAGCGATCAATACGATGTGTTCTTGAGCTTTAGAGGCTTAGACACTCGCAAGGGATTTACCGATTACCTCTATTGCGCTTTGATCAATGTAGGGACTATACCGATTTCAGTGTTCAAGGACGATAATAGCCTCGAAATTGGCGCGGATTTTGATTCGAGAGATTCACAATGCCATTGCACGAGTCTAAGATATCAATCCCAATCATCTCCGAAAATTATGCTTCAAGCAAATGGTGTCTACACGAGCTAGTTCATATCATGGATTGCAAGAATAACATGTCACAAATGGTGATGCCCATTTTTTACAAAGTGAACCCATCGGATGTGCGTTATGTAAAGGGAAATTTTGGGGAAGCCTTCCGATTGCATGAGAAGCGTTTTGATAAAAAGGATATCCAGCAATGGAAACAAGCCCTTACAGAAGTGATTAACTTAAATGGATGCGAATCTGAGAAATTTGCTAACGGGTATTTATCTTCCACCTATACTTTTTTTCTCTTAAGTCTTCTTATCCAGCAAAACTGATGCGATCGGTATGAATTGCTGTTGAGATCTAAATTTTGACGAACCGTTTCATCATTCATTAATTATATTGAAGTTTATGATTATTTTTAATCCTAATCAAAAATAAGTTTCATCAAATTGCATGAGCATATAGGTATTGGAAGCATTTGCAGTGATGGCAATAGAATTTAGTACAAGTCTAATAATATTATTATTGATTATTAAAAAGGGAGAAGGGCCGGGCCAGGGCTAGGCCTGCCCGGCTCCTTTCTTTCCTTTTCTTTTCCTGTTCCACCTGGGCCCGGCCCATCCTTCCCTCTTCATTTTCTCTTCTCTTCTTTCTTTCTTTCCTTCTTCCGGTCTTTCCCTCACGTGGCTGGGCCGACGCTGGTACGGGAGGAACAGTGAACACAGAAACAGAGGCAGAGCAAGGAGAGAAGGGTGCGATTTCCCGGTTGGGGCCACCCCGGCAGGGCAGCTGACTGTGGCAGAAGCCGTGCGCGCCTGCCGGTCGCTGTTAAAAGGAGAGAAGTCCGTGAGTCGTGGGGTGGTCCGAAGGGAGACCGAGGGGAGAGAGACATCGGGATTTTTGGGGGAGAGCAGAGTCCCGGAGAGAGACCGACTGGGAGAAGCGAGAACGAGATTCCTGCTCGCTCCTAGAGATTTAGATTTTTTTTCTTTTCCGTCCGACGTCCTCCGGCGGCCCTCACTAGTCGTTTCCAAACCGTGGCCGGTTCCCCACCTAGTGTGATCCAAATCCGACCGGACACGACAAGAAGCGGAGCGTTCGTCCGGCTCTCCTCCTTCGAGCGCCCTTGTGCCCCGTTGTCGTCCTGGGGAGCATCCCCTTCTCACCAACTCGCTGAACAATACCCAGCCAACCAATCCCGCCGAACCAGATGAGCTCGAAGCCCCCCCTGTATTGCGTGTTTCAGTCGAACCGGGTACCGAGGTTCGCTTTCGTTGGCTCATGTGCATGCTGATAACGAACAGGCCCTCCCCTGTCGATCTTGAGTGATGAATCTTGATTTTCTTAGGTCTAGACTTGAACCTGGGTCTTGAATGGGTCCGTCGTTCCCCCTCAGTCGATGCCCGCCGGATGTTCGACAAAATGTCTCAGCCAAATCTGCGTTTTTTTTTTTTTCTTCTCTGGTCATGATTGGCGATGAAGGTATAAGGTTGGTGGTGGAGGGCGGTAGACATTGAGGTCGATAAACAGGTTCCGGCGGCGGATTATCGGTGAAGAACGGCGTGCTCTCGGCAAGAACAGTGGGTTCTCGATGAAGGAGGAGAATGGAAAAGAATTTTAAAAAAAAAAAAGAGTAAAAGAAAACAAAAGAAATTAGAAGAAGGCTGGAAAATAGGCAATGTGCAGACGTTCGTGCGAAGAGGATGTGGAGTTGGGCTTAGGGCTTTTGCTTTAGGAGAACTTGGGCTTCGTTCAGCCGAATGGGGAGCTGGGCCAGTCAGGCTTTAGGCTAGGCTAGCTCAAATTTGGCTCGCTGATTAGGCTGGATTGAAGAAAAGGAAATTAGAAAGGTAGACTTACTTGTGGGCCCAAAGGCTTTAGACAGGAGTCTAGGCCTTCAACAAATTGGGGCTCAGAGCCCAACCGCGATCGCGGCCCAAGACGCAAACTCTGGTCAGCGAGTTTGGGTCGGGCCCTAGTCCGACTCGGATCCGTTTTCATATTATTTTATTAAGAAGATATTTGTTATTAAAAAATTTAAAATATCTATTTTTAAAAAATTATTCTATAAAAATTAGGAAAAGCTTTGAAATTAAATTTCAAGTATTTTTCTCTTAAGATGTATGAAAATCATTGATAAAAAAAAATTTTTGTGCTCAAAATTGATCAAACTCTTAAGGCTTTACAATAAGATTTGAATGTTTTTAGTGACGAATGTTAGGTCGCTATTTGGGTATTTCTATTTTGACTATTACTTGATTATTCATTTCCAACATGTTGATTGTTGTTTCCCTTTAGCCTAGTTAGGAGTGACATTTTCCTCTCTCTCTCTCTCTCTCTCTGTCTCTCTTAAAGCATTAGATTCTTGTTTTCCTTTACAATTTATTTAATGATTCATTGGTTACTAATTGTTATTTTAATGATTGCGCACCACATGATCACCTCGCATGGATATGTTTAAAGTCAATTGATATGGCTTGACAAACGTGTTTAAATATCAAAAGAGCATTAGTTGACTAACTAGTGTAATTAAGTTCCCTACTCTTCTCTAATTGCTTAAATAATGAGGTATGTCCCCATACCTTACTTGGCTTCTAGGTGACTTTTCATTAGGAAATCCTCATAGTGTTAATATTGGTTAACATGGAATATCCCAACGTGGCACGAGATATGAGTTTGGGAGAGCTTGCGCCTAATAGAGAGCCGTAGCCTGCCTTTTAAGTAATAACTCTAAACCTATTGTCTTTTCCCTCTTGATGGGAAAGGGTAGGTCGCGAAAACTACCTCCACTACAAGCTCACAAAATATCCCAAAAATGTCCCAATGAATGACCATAGTGGCCCAAAGACTGCAAACTAGTATTCCCAAGATTTCCCTTGAAAATCACACTAACAACAAGTAAAACCTTAGGATCCCATAGTCAGTCTTCCAAAGCTTGATCGCTGCTAAATTAATTAACCTCTTAGTACTTCGCACTGATCATGTGAAAAATCAACCCCCATTGCTGCTAGTACCTCCATTGCTAGTTGATCTATAAGTTAATTATAAGTCCTCCATTTAGGCCTGGGGATACGCAGGCCTTGGAGGGGGTAACCTTCCCTCCTCCTAAACTTTTTGTTATCAAAATAATCGACCTCCTATCCTTCAACCAGTAGTGACCATAAGCCTTATAACAAAATTTTACTTCTATAGATTCTTAATTTGCTAAATGCACCACCTTATCTTCTTTTCAGCAAGATCTATTTATTGGCAGAAAAAGAAAGGAAAAAAGTGAAATGATTGCTACACCATCATGCTCCACTGCTATTCGCAAAACCAAAACATTTTGCACATTAATTGGTTTAATCCATCCTCCACATATATGTAGTTATATTTTGATGAGATTACGTAAAACCATGAAGTTAGAAAGAGTTTTGGTGTTTGACAGGCATGAAGGAGAATTAGTGGAAGAAGTTATCAAAACTATTTTGAGCAAGTTGAGACATAATTTTCAGCTTGATGTTCCTGAGCACTTAGTTGGAGTTGACGATCATGTGAACAAAATTTGGAATTGGGTAGGCACTCCTACCAGTCATGCTCGAATGATTGGAATATATGGCATGGGTGGGATTGGTAAAACGACTCTTGCCAAGGTGATCTACAATGAGTTGTCGAATGAGTTTGTGCATCATAGCTTTCTTCCAGATATTCGAGAAACAGCTTACCACAACGGTATTCCTTATCTACAAAATCTACTAATTAAGGAAATACTGCCAAATGAAGATCAAGTTCGTAAAGTTGACGATGGAATTAGTGTGATCAAATCTAGATTTAAAGGAAAAAAGGTTCTCATTCTTCTAGATGATATTGATCACCAAGATCAACTAAATGCTCTAGCTAGAGAACGTGATTGGTTTAAGACAGGAAGTATTATCATTGTTACAACTAGATATAAAGCTGTTCTTGATCAGTCTAAATTCTAGGTAGACTATGAGTGTGAACTGAATGAATTAGACGGGGTGCATTCTTTGATTTTATTTAAAAGACGTGCATTTCACATGGGCCATTGTTCGAAGGATTTTGAGCCTATCTCTCGTGATATCTTATCCACCATGGGTGGGCTTCCCTTAGCAATCAAGGTCATAGGTTCATACTTGTATGGAAAAACAGATGGAAAAGTTTGGCAAGATATGTTGAAGAAATTAAGAAACCAGCCATATAAAAATGTCCAAAAAATATTGAAAATAAGTTATGATGCATTGGAAACTAGTCATCAGGAGGTTTTTCTCGATATTGCTTGCTTCTTTATTGGCAAAGACAGCAAATATGCCATTTACATGTGGGAGGACTGTGAGTTTTATCCAAATCAAGGAATTGAAGAATTGAAGTTGAGATGCTTAATAAAAATTGAAGCTAATGGTGAGTTTGGGATGCATGATCAATTGAGAGATCTTGGAAGAAGCATCGTTTGCCAAGGACAACCACTTGAGAGACGTAGCAGATTATGGAAAGGTGATGATGCCTTCAAAGTACTAATGGAAGAAAAGGTAACATATAGCACTCCTTTTACTTTCACTCTCCTTCATAGTTTCATACTTAAATTTGATCTATTGTAATCTTTTATCTAGCATGAACATATGCGCTATGTTTCTAGAAAAAAATCTATTTAAACATCCATTCATGTTCATTGTGGATTAATTGTGACATATATAATAAATGTCCCAAGGATGGAAATGCTATATTATTTAGTTCGAATTCACCGACACAAATTTGTCCAGCCAAAAAGCTTAATCCACAATCAGTTTAAGATTCTTTAGGTAAGATTCTACACTAAAGCTTTGTTTGTTTTGCAAAAAACAAAAATGATTAGGAATATATTTTCCTAAAAATAATTGATTATATCTCTTAAAAAATGAATAAACGAAAAATACTTTCATTGTTTATGAAAATATTTGGATATAAATTTTTAGTGATAATGAAAATATTTTCTATTGACTAATTATTTTAAGCAATACAGACAATTATTTTTTAAAAAAATGTTTTCCAATCATTGAATTTCTGTGAAACAAACATAACCTAAAAATCTCGTTTACTAAAAGCAAGCAATTTCCTTATTTAGTTGAACATATTGGTAACATGAAACACTCCAATAACAAAAAGACGAAATATAACCATCATGAATCAAATAAATGAACATTCTTGGTTCAAAAAATAAATAATAGAGTATATGTGCTAATTATGATAACTAATAATTAAGCAGAAGAGTAACATTGAAAAAAAAAAAAGTGCCAATTTCACACTAATCACGTGTGCCTGCTTTCTAGTATGGCCAAATATATCGATGTGCTCCTATGAATTTTATTTTATTTTCGGTCGAATGGGCGCTCCTATGATTTGAGAAGCCTATGTTTGATATATTTTGTCCCCATTTTGATTATGAAAATACCCATGCCCTCTGCTCATTATATCTATCTCTTTTCATCCTTCTTTCCTCTTAATAGATACAACAGCAATAATCGCCTTAAGCACTATGTTACGAAAATCTTACTATTTTTTCAAGGATACATCACGTTGACCTTGTTCACTTTGTGGAAGGTGTATGATAAAGAGTAGGTTTTCTTATCTTTCATTCTTTATTTCTTTGATTGCCGTTGTCTTTTTCTTTTTATTTATTATATATAATTTTCAGCATTAAGCCATTTTTTTAAAACTAAGTTCATGTTTTACTTAGATTGTCAATGTTAATGTCATTTCATTGTTTTATATTCTCCATCTGGGGAATCATGGGTTAACAACTGATCGATTGCGAGGAATTAGCCCTAGCAATTATCCTAGAGATGTTGGGCAAAGGAAAAAAGCTTTATAATCTTGATTTAATTCGTATTAGCTCATTCCCATGACTCAATATCACACTTCTTTGTCGATTCAATAACTACTCTTAACATTAGCAGAAAGAGCACAGCACATGGGTGTTCAATTTTTTTTTTTTTTTTTTTTTTTTTTTAAAGTCAAATATGTTCGAACAGAGATAATTGTGGAAAGATGTTAATTAGTTTAAGAAAATATTTAAATGATTGTAACATGTGGGAAATTTTAATTTAATTTTGGAAAATGAAAAATTTATGGGACTAATTTTCAATTATCTTGACTCTTTAAATTATGATTTTGTCTATTTTGTTATGTCCTATCTCTACTCTTCGTATTGGTAAAATATATGCGCATTACGTCCAAACTTTCACTGAAAGATTGAGATTTGAAATCCTCTTTTCAATGAAGTGGATATTTTGTTTTTAGGTAATAAGCAGTAGAGATTAATTGGAAATTGATAATTATACCCACCACAGGCTTTTTACTAGTTAATATTTAAATTACGAATAACTACAAACGAGGCAAATTATCGATTTGTAAAAAGTTTATTGTTAATGAGTGTCACCACAGTCGCTTGTTGAACATACTTTACAAGAAAATTTTCAGTTCTCTGAGCGATTTATTAACATTTCACAAGAATAGTTAATGAATTGAAAACGGGCACCTGCTTAGCTACTTAACAAGGGACCAATGGGCCCCATGGGCACTGTTTAACAAATTCTTTTAAGAAGTTACGAAACTTTTATGTGAAAATCCATGAGTCAACATTTTTATTCTTTCCCTTGGATAAAAGAGATGTGCATGAGCTACAGAATTCGAAAAAAATATAATAAAAGCTAAAAGTAAAACATTGAGGTGCGTTTGTCTTAGATTTTGTAAAGCAAGAAGTATTTTTATTTTTGCTATCATGTCAAGACTGGAAATATTGTTTAAATTTCAACAGATTATAAAAATATTAAAAATTCATTTACCTATTAATACTTATATATGGCGAGGACTAAAAAGGCAAAACCTAAAAACATAAAAGCCAATCCAAACACTGATTTGATTGAACTAATATGCAGGGAACTAAAGAGATCCATGCGATGTGTCTACTACCCAGACTTTCCAAGTTCGATGACCGTACCGGAATTCGCGAGTTCGCTTACCGTACATACACAAATAAACAATTTAATGACTTACAGAGCTTAAGGTTCCTCACACTTGACATGGCAGATTTAAGTGGAGACTTTAACAATTTATTTTCCGAGTTAAGATGGCTTAAGTGGAGTGACCGAATTAAGCTCAAGCCGTCTTTTTTAACAAGAAGTTTGTGTCTACCAAAATTAGTGGTGCTGCAGATGTGGGTTAGCCCAATTACAGAGGATTGGAGAGGATGGAGTTCAATCAAAAAGACATCTTTGGTAATTTTTTATTTCTTTTGTTTTGTTGATTAAATCGATTTTTGATAGCTTATTCTCCTTTTTATACACGGCAAAGCAGCTAAAAGTCCTCGACCTTAGTCGTTGCAAATTAAGATGTACTCCAGATCTCTCAACTTTCATAAAGTCAGAGATTCTCATATTGAGAGACTGTGAGGAATTGAAGCAAGTCCACCCTTCTATTGGCAAACTCAAGACTCTCGTTTCCTTCGACTTGCGGGGCTGTTGTAGTCTTGAGGAGCTACCACAAGAAGTGGGTGAATTACAAGAATTGAAAGAACTACATTTGGCAAATTTAAATATCATTACAGAGATTCCTACATTGATCGGCTCTATGAGGAAGTTGGAGAAATTGACGATTGAATGTTGTGTGTCATTGAAAGGAATCCCTAGCTCAATTGGGAATTTACAAAATTTGCAACTTCTATCCATTTGGAATTCTCCTGCTAAAATAATTCCTGGTGCCATTGGAAAGTTGAAAAAACTACAAAGCCTCCATCTTCAATGCTGCAATGGGGAAATTCCACTTGAAATTGGTGAGTTATCTTCTCTCCGATCCCTTAGGCTAAGTGGTTCTCCAATGATCAAGAGGATGTTGATAGTGCTTCCTTCCGGCTTGACAAGTCCCACTTTACCACAGCTTTCTTGCCTAATCCACCTAAAAGAACTTGTTCTTTCTGACTTCGAAAACCTTGAATACATTCTGGAGCTTCCATCAAGACTCTCGAGACTTGTTGTGCACTCTTGTCCTAAGGTCATATTGACTAAGCTTGTGGAATTGAAGTACTTGGTAGAGTTGTCAATACAGAGCTGTAATTCCATTGAAAGATTAGACCTTGCACAATTAAACCTTCTTGAACGATTAAAAGTGAATATTGTTGTAAGTTAGTTGAAATTCGGGGCCATGATGATTGGGAGTCCTTGAAGGAGATGGTTATATATCGATGTGGGTCCATTCAAAAGCTATACCTTCCAAAGTGGTTGAAGGAATTAAAGGTTAAATTCTGCAATAGTCTAATTGAAATAAAGGTTCCTGATGATTTAGGGTGCGTTTGGATGGGTATTTAGAAAGCCCATCCAGCCCCCAAAGCCCCTTCAGTCCAAGTTGGGGTGTTTGGCAGCCACTCCTCAAGGAGCTTTCAAGTGAAAATGATCCATTTGGAATGCTGAGAGCTCATTTAATGAAAATGAGTAAATTGCCTATTTTACCCTCAAAACTTTATCGAAAAACCAATTTTACCCATTTTGAAAACTAAAACCCTAGGGCGTTCTCTCTGTACCTTCCCCAACGCTCTGCACCCTTCCCCGACGCTCTCTCCCTCGTGACGACTGTGAACTTGACTGCCGTCCTCCGATCCGCCATCGCCGGTCAATGCCGCCACCGCCGATGACGATGACCGCCGCAATCGATCGACCGAGAAACCCCCCTTAATATTCTCTCCATCTCTCCGACGCACCTGCCCGGAACCGCCATCGCACTAGCTTGCGCTCTCATAGGATTCTTCGAGGTCCTGTTCACTCTGCTTGTTTTGCTCACCGTCTGTGTCTCCGGCCGCAGCGGCTCCCCCTGGAATCTCACCTTTTTGTGCTGCGCCGCGGAGGTGATATTTCAGAGCTAAGCCTACATATAAGAAAATCTCGAATATAAGAACCAACATTTTCAGTTGAGGATCGATACCGTAGTTTTATATATTCCTCTTGTTGGCAATCCATGTGGCGCAAATCGGAGCACACCGTATCAGTTTGGGCATTCTAACGTCCGCTGAGTTCCCTTTGAAATTCTAAGATAATATGGCCCAGCCCGGCCCGATTCAAGGGTCACTAGCCAGAACCGAGGTTTGGTTCGGCATTTGTTCTTTTTTTTTTTTTTTTCAACTTTTTCCAAATGGACGCCTTTATTCATCTAGGCAATTTTTCGAAAAGATACATTTGTTCACTTTGCAATTTTTCATGAAGAGTTGCCTACGTTTTTAAAATTGACCTATATATACATGTTAGTTTTCCAGAAGAGTGTGTGATTATTTTTATCTTTTCGAGTATTTTTTTTGAAAAACTACAGCCATTTTTTTAATTGTTTCCTAGAGAAACCCTGGAGAAATACTAGAATTGCTATCTAGTATTCTCAATTTTGAGACCTTGTTGTATCCTGAAGGATATTTGCCGGTAACCATTGACAACTTTGTGGGGGTAAATAAATCCTTAAGGAAAGTGATATCACGTCTCAAAGTCCGATTTAATTACTCTAAAGATTCGACTTCATTGTTCTACCCAATTTGAAATCATATTTTCCTAACACTCCCCTGGCAGAATCTGTCCCAATCGATTAGATGTAGCTCCAATTGGTTCTGGCTCAACTTTGGGGTCACTGATAAAAAGGAAACTAGTTTCCACTTGGAAGAGGCCAATGCCAAGTTGCGCAAGCTATCCACGTTTCTTAAGTTGCGAACCAAGATGAATGAGGCTATTGTGACTTGGCCACAGTTTGAAGCACTGGTTGCATTCCTCAATGAGATTCGATGGAACTACTAGAAAGTAATTCTGGATCTATTTGTGTATCGCCTTTCAAGGCTTTGAAAATCTCATGTGTGCAAGTAAGTGCTATAGAAGATATAGAAATGTTACTCCCGCTTCAAAGGTGTTTGGGTGTGTTAAATTAATGTCTCGAGTTTGAATTCGGATAACGATTTGTTAAATTGAATTTGTTGATAAAGATTTCCCAAGTAGATTTCAAATCTAATGAAGAAAGAAGAAACAATTTCCTTTCTTGGACAATACTTTTGGACGTGCAAAACAAGGCAATTAGAGGAAATATAAGATAAAAGAAGAATTTCTTTCTTATGCAAAAGTTGTTCACGTTGAAGATAAAGTGGTGGGCCCAGGTCAAATTGTTGACCTTTGGGCACGCGCACATATAAAAAACATGTAGCCTTATGAGAGAAAAAGCTGCTGAAGCCCTCTGCACGTGAAAAAAAAAAAAAAAAAAAAAAAAAAGGAGTGCCGCTTACTGAAGCCTTACCAAGAAGATACATATGTGGAGAGAAAGAAAATACGCTGGTGATCTTTTTTTTGGCGTATGACTTGAACGCGTGGTAATTTTTGTGCGGTGAGTTATTTATTTATAAACACTTTGGTTTTAGGGTTAAATCTAGGTATGGGAAACACTTAAGTGTGTGAGTGATTGTAAATTCTGATTCTCCGATTATATTGGATTATTTGCTGCTGGCTCTCCTTGTGGACATAGGTACCAATATTCGGATCGAATCACGTGTGTCCTTATTATTTCTCGTTTATTTCTCTAGTGATTTTGCATTGACGTAAATTGTAAGATCCTGTCGTTTTCACGTAATGTATTCCAACAATTGGTATTAAAGCTTGGTATCAGATTTCTTGATTATGATCTGGAGCTTTTGCTTGTCTGATTATTATATGGAAATTCTATTATTGCAATTATGTCTGAGAGGAAATATGAAATTGAGAAATTTAATGGAAGCAACAACTTTGTGTTATGGAGCATCAAGATGCGAGCATTATTGACAACCCAAGGTTTGTCCAAGGTACTAAATGGCGAAGATGAGTTGCCAATTATAATGAAAGCCTCAGAGAAGGTAGAGCTAATAGAAAGAGCAAAGAGCACAATTCTATTAAATTTGTCAAATAAGGTTTTAAAAGAGGTTGTTGAGAAGAAGGATGCTATAGAATTATGGGCAAAACTTCAAGCTCCCTATGTGAAGGAAGGTTTGAACAATCGCTTGTACATGTTGATGAGGATGTTTCAATTTAGATATACTAAAGGTACGTTTATCAGAATCCACCTAGATGAATTTAATAAACTCATGATGGATTTGAAGAACGTAGGTAAAATACTTGATGATGAAGAACAAGGCATGATGTTGTTAGCAACTTTACCAAAGTTATGAGAGCACTTTACTGATTCGCTGTTACAAGGGCTAACTACAATTATCTCAGAAGAGGTAAAGTCCATCTTATTCTCTAAGGAGTGGTAAAGAAAGTTGTGAGATGACGGTCTGGCGCAATGAGTAGCACAAGCACTAACGATTCGAGGTAGAGAACAACATTGAGGGCCTAGTAGCAGTAGAGGTAAAAGCAAATTAAAATCACGCTATAGAAAGTCCAAGGGACGCGTGAAGTGCTTTGAGTGTTACAAGGAGGGGCACATCAGGAGAGATTGTCCAAAGCGGAGGAATAAAACTGATAAGTAAAATGCTTGAAGTAGTGCGGCAAACGTTGCCGATGGGAACAATAGTGATGCGGAAGTTGTTTTATGTGTGACTACTACTTTTTAGGAGACAAATGGGTGCTAGATTCGGGGTGTTCTTATCATATGATGCCTCATAATAATTGGTTTACTACTTACTAGATTACAGATGGTAGTAGAGTTCTTTTGGGGAATAATGTAGTTTGTAAGGCTATGGAGATAGGGACAATTTGAATTCGGATGCACGATGGGGTGGTGTGCACATTGACAGATGTGAGGCATGTACCGAAACTCGAGAAGAACCTTATTTCTTTGGAGACACTCAATGACATCAAGTGTAGGTACATCGCTAAAGGTGGAATACTGAAGATCTCTCGAGATGCCATGACAGTGATGAAGGAGAAGAAAGTGAATGCTCTTTATCATCTATTGGAAGAGACCGTGATCGGAACTATTGTAGTTTTATCAAGTGAGTCATACTCTAACTTAACTCAGTTATGGCATATGCGTTTAGGGCATATGTGTGAGACAAGTATGACGATGCTGTGTGAAAGGGAGTTATTGAAGGGTCAAAAGACAGGGAATCTGGACTTATGTGGGCACAATATCTTTGGGAAGGAGCTCCGAGTTAAGTTTACTATAGCTGTTCATTCGACCAAGTGACCAGTTGAATATATTCATTTAGACGTTTAGGGCTTGTCTTTGATTCATTTGAAAGGAGGTGCCTTAAATATATGCTGACATTTATCGACGACTATTGATGAAGATATGTGTATACTTTTTGAAGCACAAATATGATGCGTTCGATCAGTTCAAGAAATTTAAGGCATTGATTGAGAAGTAGTCAGATAAACAAATCAAATACTTGAGAACTAATAATGGCATGGAGTTCTGTGGTAAAGATTTTACCGAGTTCTGTGAGAAAGAAGGTATTGTGAGATGTCGCACAATACTTGGGACACCACAACAGAATGGCGTGGTAGAACGGAAGAATACAACTTTGCTTGAACAAGCTTGATGCATGCTTTCGCACACAAGACTTGACAAGGAATTGTAGGCCGAAGCAGTGAACATGGCATGTTACCTAGTTAACCGATCTCCATTATCTACTATCAAGTGGAAGACTCCTGAGGAAATATGGTTGGAGAAACTTACTGATTACTCCGGATTACATATATTCGGATGTCCCGTGTATGCTTATGTCAGTGATGGTAAGCTTGAGCCAAGGGTGAAGAAGTGCATATTTCTAGGTTATTATACACATGGGGTGAAAGGTTACCGGCTATGGTGCACTGATCCCAGATCACCCGGTTTTCTAATCAGCAGAGATTTAATCTTCGACGAGACTACAGTGCTTCAACAGAGGAGTTTTGAGACACAACTAGCAAAGAAGGTAGATCATGGTGTCATTAGTGAGGTGGAGCTTCAGGTGGAGACTTTGGAGATCTCGAAGGTAATAGAAGTTGAGATTGCAGATGAAGTCGTAGTTCTTGAAGTCAGTGATAGTGAATAACCAGTAAAGCCGTAGCACACTATAGCCGTCGATAGACAAAGAAGACAAATTAAATCACTGGTACATTATGGTTATACAAATATCGCTTATGCATTAATTGTAGGTGATGAGGTGGAGACAGATGAACCTTCGTCTTACTCTAAGGCGATGGCTAGTTTGGAGTCATCGTAGTGGCTAGGAGCTATGAGTGAAGAGATTGAATTACTCCATCGAAATCAGACATGGGAGCTGGTCAAAGTACCCAAATGCCAAAAGATTGTCGGAAGTAAATGGGTCTTTAAACAAAAAGAGGGCATTCCCAGTATCGAGGTAGCAAGGTATAAGGCGAGACTTGTGGCGAAATGATATAAACAATGTGAGGGCATTGACTATAATGAGGTGTTCTCTCCTATGATAAGATATATTTCTATTCGTGTTTTACTTGCTTTAGTTACTTCACAGGATCTCGAGTTAAAGCAACTAGATGTGAAAACTGCATTTTTTCACGATGAGTTGGAGGAGCAGATTCACATGAGGCAGCCAGAGGAATTTGCTATTCCAGGTAAGGAAGATCATGTTTGCTAGTTGAAGAAATCTTTGTATGGGCTAAAACAGTCTCCTAGGTAGTGGTATAAACGTTTTGATGCTTTTATGGCTAGTCAAGACTACACAAAAAGTCAAATGAATAGTTGTGTTTACCCTAAGAGATTGGAGAATGGTTCTTTGATTTATCTACTTTAATATGTAGATGATATGTTGATAACAGCTAAGAATATGTTTGATATTGATATGTTGAAGAGGCAGTAAATGCTTAATTTTAGATAAAAGATTTAGGTGCTACAAAGAAAATATTGAGTATGGAGATTTTGCATGATAGGATTGTAGGAGTTTTATGTTTATCTTAGAAGAAATATATTGAGAATATCATGACACGGTTTAATATGCAGTTGGCAAAATCTGTAAGTACACCTTTAGCGAAACATTTTAAACTTTTAGATAAATTATCACCGCAAACTAAGGAGGATGAGGAGCATATGTCCCGTGTTCCTTATTCTAGTGCCGTGGATAGTATTATGTATGCTATGGTGTACACTAGACCTGATATTTCATAAGCCGTGAGCATGGTTAATCGCTATCTGAAGTATCCTGATAAAGCTCATTGGGAAGTTGTGAAGTGGATCCTCAGATATTTGAATGGGACAACAAACGTGGGTATAGTGTACTGCAGGGACAGCAATGGCAATGAGACCACTGGTTTTATGGATTCGGATCACACCGGTGACTTGGGTGATTGCAGGTCTTTAGCAAGGTATGTATTTATGCTAGCAAGTGGTACAGTTAGTAGGAAAGCATCCTTATAGGATCACATTGCCTTGTCTTCGATTGAGGCAGAGTACATGGCACTAATCTTTGTAACGAAGGATGTGATATGGTTACAAAGTTTGCTCTCAAACTTTGAGTTAGAACAGAAAAGTGTGGATATACACTGTGATAACCAATGTGCAATATATTTGGTGTATAATCGAGTTTATCATGAGCGAATGAACCATATCAACATCAAATACCACTTCATCCGATATGTCTTAGCTAAGGATAATAAAAGATTGTTACAACAGATAGCCCAGTAGCCATGATATCTAAGTTTGTTCCTTTGGCGAAGCTTAAGCTCTACTTGAGCTTTATTGGCGTCTGTGGAGAGTGAGTGCCCATTGAGACGTTGGGAGAGCAATATGGATGATGAGCACTATAACTTGGCTTCAAACAATGAGCCAAGGTGGAGAATTGTTAAATTAATATCTCGAGTTTGAATTCGGATAACGATTTGTTAAATCAAATTTGTTGATAAATATTTCCCAAGTAGATTTCTAATCAGATAAAGAAAGAAGAAACAATTTCCTTTCTTGGACAATACTTTCGGATGTGCAAAACAAGGCAATGAGAGGAAATAAAAGATATAAGAAGAATTTCTTTCTTCTGCAAAAGTTGTTCACGTTGAAGATAAAGTGGTGGGCCCAGGTCAAATTGTTGACCTGTGGGCATACACACATATAAAAGATGTGTAGCCCTACGAGAGAAAAAGCTGCTGAAGCCCTTTGCATGTGAAAAAAAAAAAAAAAACGGAGCGCCGCTTGTTGAAGCCCTACAAAGAAGATATGTACGTGGAGAGAAAGAAAAGATGCTGGTGATCTTTTTTTTGGCATACAACTTGAACGCGTGGTAATTTTTGTACAGTGAGTTATTTATTTATAAACACATTGGTTTTTGAGTTAAATTTAGGTATGGGAAACACTCGAACGTGTAAGCGATTGTAAACTTTGATTCTCCGATTATAGTGGATTATTTGCTGCTGGCTTTTCCCGTGAACGTAGATACTGATATTTGGACCGAACCACGTAAATTTTTGGTGTCCTTATTGTTTCTTGTTTATTTCTCTGGTGATTTTGCGTTGACGGAAATTGTAAGATCCTGTCATTTCCTCGTAATATATTCCAATAAGGTGCAGTGGAATTCCCAGCAGCTATGGTTGCATCTCGATCTTTCATTTCTTTTTGCTTGCATGTCATAATGTCCTGTCGTGTACAAGTTAGCCTATAGTAATGTATCTGTTCATGACCTGGAGATCTTTTCCTTACATGCGAGGGTACTCTTTCTTACTATCCTGCTGGAACAAAGAATTTGATTATTTTTGTTGTCCGGCTGGGGATTCTTAATGAACAGTTGCATGAACCATCTAATTGTCTCAGGACTTGAAGAATTGGGATCCCAAGCATATTGCGGCCCTTGTCCTATAGAATTTTGTCGTGGTAGTTTCATGTAAAGGAGTACATGCAGCAATACGATCCCCTGCCCTATATCGTCAGCGAAGGCAATTAATAGAGGATTATGTGGAGGCGTTGATTCCCGATCGATATACGAACAAGTATGGATATGAAAACAAAGAGATGAAACATTTTGTTTCGGGGCATTCCTTTGTGGTGCTTGTCACAACGATTTTCCTCTCTATGCTTGCTTTCAATCTTCTGAGGAAGAAGAAGAAGAGTGCAGATAAAGAAAGCACTCAGGGAGCATCTTCTCCTTCATTCATCTCTCCAGTGCCTGCAGGAGTAGGTAGCAATCAATACGACGTGTTCTTGAACTTTAGAGGCTCAGATACCTATAATAGGTTCACCGATCACTTATACTGATGTCTGCTTAATGCGGGGGCTACAACAGCATCCCAATTGACGAGGAGTTCAGTTCACAGTTTCTTGATGCCATCACACAATCCAAGATTTCGATTACCATCATATCCCAAAATTATGTCTTGAGCAAATGGTGCCTTGCCACCACCTTAGTGATTTCAGGCAAAAATTGACTAAAATGACTATATTAAAAATTTTCCTAAAGGTTCAAAACTAAGTTGACAAAATTTGAAAATTTAAGATTGAATTAGCATTTGTAAATAGATTTAAGATTGATTAAGTAATTTTCTCTATATCTGTCTTCATGCACAGAGGGCAAACCCAGACTTTGGAAAATACCGAGTACATTTTAAGATATTCAACTACTTTCTTGCTCATTAAACGTCACATTGCATCAATAATATAAAGACGGAACGTGCAAATGCATTATATAAAAGCACTAGAATGAAAAAAAAAATTCATAGTCCATGAAAACGTTGAGGTGAAAATTGTTGTTAATAAGGAAAAATTATCTCATATCTAATTATTTCAAACGATATATGCGATGATATTTAAGAAAATATTTTTAAATCATTCTTGAACCAAATACCTTTCATCAAAGAAGAGACTTTCTTTGGATTTATTGTTTATAGGATTCTATGTCATTTTGAGAAGGGGGCTACGAATTCTAATGCGAAATAGCCGAAAGATTGAATATATTGATGTTTGTTGTGCAATTGAATGATCCCTTACAATGATGTTCTTTTGGCTATTTATAGCCTTGCATTATCAATAACTGTCTTTAGGTAGTTATCACTTTAATTTTAAAATTTTCGGAATCTTCGGCACCGTGTTGATAACTATATTGTCTTATCAGCCGCGTTTTCGGTGTCCATCTCTTCAGAAACCGTCTTCATGTTTATCCTCCTGCTTGTGAGCGATATTCTGTATCGAATTGTCGGCAACTTCAAGAGCAAGCCTCGCTCAAATTTTTGTGGGCCTCTCCTCTTGCGTATTAGGCTTGGTGGGCATCGTTATTTGGCGACGGTCCATTAGATCGATTTTTGGTGCTAACAAAATCATAATTGGGGTGATGAACTGCTTTTAACAACTTGACTGCATGGAGAATCAGCATCAGTATATAGCCTCCTGCACGGCTGTTTTAGCTAGCATCGCGTCATTGAAGGATACGAGTTGCCTCCTCCACATCTAATGAGAACCTCTTTCCCTGCGCTGCTCGACATTTTCTCCTTCCAAAACCCTCCAATTTTGAGTCGTCTCTTGCAAGCAGCCAAGAATGCATTTCTCTTTGATTGACCCCAACCAAACAGACTTCCCCAAGCGCTTTCTTATCCTTTGCAGAGACAGTTTTAACTGTCAGGGCGTGTCTACGGAACAAAGATCTTAGATTTATTCAAGTTGATATCTCTACTCGATGCTCGGCGATGTCACAGATCACGGCATTCCACAGTTGTTCCGAGTGTAGGCCTTTCATGGGATAGTTTCGGTGCCGTTTAGATCATCACCATTGACAGCCTTAGAAATCAAAATGGATAACATGTTTGCAATGAGAGTATCGCAACGTATTGCATTACCCAACGGACCCATTTGCCATTAAGGCTTGTTTGTTTTAAACAAGAAAAAGTGCCAAAAAAGTCCTAAATCTTTTGTCATTATGCTGATTTAGTCCTAAACTTTTTTTTTGGTGCCGATTTAGCCCGAAACCTTTTTACGTTGTGTCAATTTAGTCATTTCCGGCCAGTTTTGATCGGATTTTGCTGACTGGATGCCAATCGGCTGATGTGGCCCCATCGGCGCTAACGTGGACAACTTTTAATAATATTTTAATATTTTTGAATTTTTTTCTTTCTCTTCCTTCCTCCAGCCAGTGCCGGACCTCGGCGACCAGCCAAAGGCAATGGCCAGCGAGGTCAAGCGAGGTCGAGGTTGACCTCACCGGCCACCTCACTAGTGGCCGCGAGGGTAACCTCGTGTCGGGCGGCGAGGGTCGAGCCTCGCCCATGGCCGGCGGGGCTCGCCCTCTCGGCGTGAGGTTGCCCTCGAGGCCCGGGCGGCGAGGGTGAGTCTTGCTAGCCCGGCGCAAGGCCAGCTTGAGGTTGTGAGGGCGGCCTCGTGAGGCTCGCCCTCGCCGCCCAGCCTCGAGGGTGGCCTTGAGTCGGGCGGGCAAGCCCCGCCCTCGTCGGATCTGGCGAGGGTCGAGCCTCGCCCATGGTAGCGTTGGGCGGGCGAGCCTCGTCGGCCATGGTTGAGGCTTGACCCACACCGAATTCAGCAAGGGCGAGCCTCATCACCCCGCTTGAGGCTGCCCTTACGGCCATTGGCGAGGTGGCCGGAAAGGTCGACCTAGACCTCACCAGCCATCGCCTCGGCCGGTCGCCAAGGTCCAAATGACCGGTTGGAGGAAGGAGGAAGAGAAAGAAAAATAAAAATAAAAATAAAAAAATTCAAAAATATTAAAATATTATTAAAAGTTGTCCATGTTAGCATCGATGAGGCAATGTCGGCCGACCGGTGTCCAGTCAGCAAAATCTGACTAAAATTTACCGGAAAGGACTAAATTGGCAAAAAGTAAAAATGTTTAGGACTAGACCGGCACCAAGAAAAGGTTTAGGACTAAATTGGCACAAAGACAAAATGTTTAAGACTTTTTCGACACTTTTCCCATTTTAAACACGCCTCTAGAAAATCTCACTCCATTCTATTGTCTTTGTGCATGTCAAACTCGAGCATTCCTTCAAAAAATTTTCTATCGTTTCCGCATCCTCGAGTAAGGGAACACTGCTTGCGCAACAAAACTCCTTGAAGTTCACGGCCTTTAAGAAAAGCACTTTGCATCGAGGAAATGATGCTTATTCGCTAGGCATTTCAATCAATTAACCAAAATTTCAAAATAGATTTTATACATAAACTCGTGCATGCTAATGCGGCAAAGTTGGGAAAATTTTATGGGTTGGGAGTTTTGGGCACGTCTGTTATGTGCATACCAAAACACAACTTCTCTGATTGTCGATTAGTTCTTTGAAAAAAAAAAAAAACCATTCAAGTCATCTAGCCAAGGGCTTTGGTACTTCCGAGTGCAACAACTACAATTATTGAAGAAGCTAATACAAACCCCAAGAGGGGGCTTAATAAGTATTTGAAGACAAATCTTAACAAATAAATCGGAATAAAATAAGTTGCAAATAAAGTTTAAAAAGGATCAAAGTTTGATTAAACGAGCTATCTGTTGAAGAAAAATCCCTTGAAGTTTTGAAGTTGACAAAACAGCCTCGTCAACAAAGTCTCGAAGAATCCAAGACTCGCCGGTTAAGTCTGAAGAGTTCAAGACCCAAAGGTTTTCTGTCTGAAGATAGTCAGACCCAAAGTTCGATCTGAAGTTTGTCCGTCTGAAGACAGTCAAGACCCAATTTCCGTCTGAAGACCTCAAGACCCAAAATCTAAGTTTGAAGACAGTTTACAATTTTGACATGCTGACAGTAGGTTATTTCTATGGTTAAGGAAAGTAAGATTTGGATATTATATTCCCTAATTTATCCATGGAATATCTCTGATTGTGATCGTGAGCATAGAAGATTTATTCTTCGGATTTTATCCGTTGAAGATCAAGCGTATTTTCGGAAGGATCTAATTTTGGGAACTCAAGATCCTGATTGTATGGGCGAGCAGGATTGACGAGCTATTTTCTACTTATATTTTTGGCAACGTAAAGATCACTTAAATTGATTCAGTCCAACGAGTTGATTGGATGAATTCTTGGAAAGTGCCAACGGGTATGGTGGTACGGAGGCTATTTAAGGTGGATCGGTGTTGCTCGAAAATAATGAGAGAACTGATAGAAAAATCTCGATGTTAGAATCTCTGAAATCTCTTGTTCTCTAAAATCTCTCATGTTCAAATTGTGTATCAAAGAGAGACAATTAGTGCGAAACAACAAGAAGCTGTAGGAGAGACTTTCTGCTAAAGAAGTCTAGTTCATGAATTGTAACAGCTCTCATTTGCTACATAGTGATTATAGCCATTTGGCTGCCAGCGTGGAGAGTGGACGTAGGCTTGGAATAAGCCGAACCACTATAATCATTGTGTCAATTCTCTTTTACCTTACTCTATTTACTTTATGAATGCTTGATCTATTTGTTATTGATATATCTTTCATATTAAAGTATTCTACGGTAAAAGATTCCAAAAGAATTTCGTAATCACCTATTCACCCCCCTCTAGGTTGATTCACTGGCCTATTTCAATTGGTATCAGAGCAGGTTACTTATTTATTGGAAGTGTTATTATTTCTAAAGCAAAAGATCTATGGCTAGTATTTTGGCTCCAGATTTAATTGAAGGGCAAAGCAATACCAGACCTCCCTACTTTGATGGAAAGGAGTACAACATATGGAAAAACAAGATGAAGGCATTCCTAAGATCCAAAGATCCTCAAGAATGGGATGTAGTGGAGAATGGAATTGCTCCTAATGCTGCATCAATTACAGGGAAAGAATTACCTGATGGAGTGGGAATGCCACGAACTGATATTCCAAAGAGACAAGCCCTTGATGCAAAGGCTATCTATTCTCTATATTGTACATTATCTCCTACTGAGTATAATAGAATTTCATCTTGTGAAACAGCCAAAGAAGTTTGGGACAAATTGCACATCACCTATGAAGGAACAATCGAGTCAAAGAAACCAAGATCAACATCCTTCTTGGACAATATGAAGCCTTCAAAATGAAGCTAGGAGAATCCATCACGGATATGTTCAATCGATTTATAGAAATTGTAAACGGCTTGGCATACCAAGGACAGCCAATCTTAGGACCTATGAAGGTCAATAAATTGTTGAGAGGACTCTCCAAAGATTGGAATCACGTCAAGATATCTATAAGAGAAACACAAAGCATCATGTCTCTTTCGGTAGATGAGTTAGTCGGCACACTTCAATCATATGAAGTCGAGCAATTCAATGAGGAATTTGACACCAAAGGTAAGAAGTCAATTGCTTTAAAATCTAATGATAATTCTGATGCTACAGATTCAGAAGAAGACTTAGATGATGAGGAGTTGGCACTTCTGATTAGAAAATTCAAAAGGCTAAATAGAAAAGGCAGAAGGTTCAATGGAAAGAGACAAAATAATCGAGATTTCAAAAGAAATCAAATGAAGAAGAAGATACCAGCAAAGAGGTTGTTTGCTTTGAATGCAAGAAGAAGGGACACATTAGACCCAACTGTCCCTTATTAAAGAAAAAGAAAGGAAAACCTGAAAGGTTCAAGAAAGCACTCAAAGCTGAAACGTGGAGTGACACTGAATGTGAAGAAAGTGAAGAAAAGTATGCCAATATCTGTCTTATGGCTAACTCGGACTCGGACTCGGACTCAGACTCAAACAGCGGTATCAAGGTTAGAAATTCTTATAAATCTATAAATCAGGTATCCACTAATCGTGTTTTGCAGCTATTACACATGGATTTATTTGGCCCAACAAGAACTCAAAGCATTGGAGTTTGAAGAAAAATTAGATGAATGAATTTTCCTTGACTACTCTATGACAAGCAAAGCCTTCGAGTTTTCAACAAAAAAAACTCAGGCTGTGGAAGAATCCATGAATGTGAAGTTTGAAGACTCGGTACAAAATCAGACTCAACCTGAAGATTATGAGACTGGCCAAGTGTCTACAAACTATCAAGAAGAAAATCAAATCTCAGACACTCAGCCGCAAACCATTTTAGCGGTTCCAACTGAAGAAGCGCATCATCAAAGTGACAAACCAACTACAAATTGGAAGCACAAATCAAGTCACTCTGCAGATCTCATTATTGGCAATATTGATGAAGGAGTTCGAATAAGATCTAAACAGCGTGAAGAATCTAGCGTTCTTGCACTCATTTCTGAAATCGAACCTAAAAACATAGAAGACACATTGAAAGATGAAAGCTGGATTGAAGCAATGCAAGAAGAATTGAATCAATTCAAAATCAACAATGTTTGGGAGCTAGTTCCTAAACCAAAAGGTAAATCAATTATTGGTACCAAATGGGTTTTCAGGAACAAGCTTGATCAACAAGGAAAAGTGGTAAGGAACAAAGCAAGACTTGTGGCAAAAGGTTACACATAAGAAGAAGGCATCGACTATGATGAAACCTATGCTCCCGTGACAAGGTTAGAAGCTATAAGATTACTTCTTGCTTTTGCTTGTTTTAAAATTTTCAGGTTATTCCAAATGGACGTGAAAAGTGTATTCCTAAATGGAATTATCCAAGAAGAAGTCTACGTGGAACAACCACCGGGATTTGAAGATCCTAGAAAATCAAACCTTGTTTTCAAGCTGAAGACAGCTTTATATGGCTTAAAACAAGCACCTCGAGCTTGGTATGAAAGGTTAAGTAATTTGTTAATTCAAAATGGTTTCTCTGAAGGTAAAATAGATACTACTTTATTTATTAAAAAAGAAGGCAAGGATTTCATACTTGTTCAAATTTATGTTGATGATATAATATTTGGTTCTTCTAATGAAAAGTTTTGCAAGAATTTTTCAAGCTGTATGTAGAATGAATTTGAGATGAGCATGATGGGTGAATTAAACTTCTTTTTGGGACTTCAAGTCAAGCAATCAAGAGAAGGAACTTTTATCCATTAAGAAAAGTATGCAAAAGACCTTATCAAGAAGTTTGGAATGGAGAATTATAAGAAAACAGAAACTCCTATGTCAAGCTCATCAAAGTTGGATAAAGATGAAGAAGGAAAGAGTGTAGACCAAAAGCTATACGGGAGTATAATCGAGTCACTTCTTTACCTTACAGCATCTAGACCTGATATTCTATTTAGTGTTTACATATGTGCCAAATTTCAATTTGATCCTAAAAAATCTCACATGACTGCTATGAAGCGCATTATTAAATATGTTGCAACTACATCTAAGCTAGGTCTGTGGTATTCCAAACAAGGAGATTTTACTCTCCTTGGATATTCTGATGCTGACCTTGCTGGTTGTAGAGTGGATAGCAAAAACACTACAGGTACTTGTCAACTATTGGGAAACAGGATAGTGTCTTGGTTCTCAAGAAAACAGGGTACCGTGGCTCTTTCAACCGGCGAAGCGAGTACATAGCTCTTGGAAGTTGCTGCTCTCAAATTATATGGATGCAACAATAATTGAGAGACTTTGGAGTTGAGGAAACAAGTACGCAATCAAATGTGACAACACAAGCGCAATCAACCTCACAAAGAATCCAATACTTCATTCAAGAGCAAAGCACATTGAAATCAAGCATCATTTCATTCAAGATCATGTTCAAAGTGGTGAAGTGGTGATTCAGCATGTTGATTCAAAGAATCAATTAGCAGATATATTCACAAAGCCCTTAAAAAATGCTCACTTTGAATCAATTCGCTCAAGATTGAGTATTGCAAGATTTGAAGATGTTCAGACTCAAAATTAAAGTCTTTAAAAGTTCAGATTCAACGTAAGGTCTGAAGGCGTTCAGACTCAACATAAGGTCTGATGGCATTCAGACTCAACGCAAAGTTTGATGGCGTTCAGACTCAAAGATAAAGTCTGAAAAGAGTTCGGACTGCGAGGTAAAGTCCGAACACTTTCAGACTCTATCTTTTAATCTTTTTAATGTAGTTTAATTTTAATTCCGTATTCTCTGCATCATTTTTCAATTACTTTTCAAATTTACAAAATCCCTTTTTACTCAATTTCTGACATGCAATTATGGCGGTTTACATTTTCAAAAAGGCGGTTTACTTTTTCCAAATTCAAATTTATTTTTGGCAGTTTTTATTTTCCTTTTACGCGACGGTTCAGTATCCCGGTTTTATTTTTTATCCTACTATTAATACTCTCGAATCGTCACTTTCATTCGCTACTACTTTTTCGAAATTCATCTCCTTCGCTTTCGAAACCCTAAAAGCTCCATTTGTCGTTCCTGTTTCATTACATTTCTCGACAAAAAATTCCATTTTTTTTTTTTTTGCAAACAAGTTGAACTTTCGCTTGCGTTTCAAGAATGTCGTCCCGAAAGTCTTCTAGGATCGCCAGCAGGGGACCACAAAGACGACCGAGGGTCCTACAAGGGTGGACTTTACGGAGAAGATTCTCCTCAAAGGGAAACTGAAAGTCAACATTTTGAGGAAGGGGTCACTGAAGCAGAGCCGGTAAGAACCCTTAAACCGCAAAATGCTTTTGATCTTTATAGTAGACTAAAGACTGGAGGAATGAGTTTAAAGACGATTGAGGATTTTTTGAAAGAAAGAGGATATAAAAGTGAGTATATCTTCTTGATGAAGATGGAGAAGTTGAAAATCGTTGAGGAAGGAGCTGCACAAAGGACACTTGAAAACATTCCGAGTGATCTGATTTGCAGTACTGCAATTCAGACCCTAGACAATGATGAGAGATTTTTCTCTCAATTCCAGCCGCGGTTGGGGTGGCTGTGAACTCTGTTTGTCCTTCGGGAAATTTGTTTTGGTCTAAAGAGCATGAGCGAGTTTACACCAAGTTGTTGAAGAGACTTCCTTGATTCATTGGGAATAAATCTTAGAGGGAAGTTTGCTAGGTTGCAGTTGGAGAAATTTTGCACGAATACAACAAATGCACATTCTGAACTTACGGCATATTTTTATTCAAACTTGTCGTTTCTGGATGCGAATCGGTTGTCCTTTTCTTTTATGGATAAGGATTATATAGTTGATGTTGATACTTTGGCTGATGTTATTGGGGTGGAAAGAAGGAGTTTCCAACCAATGAAAGTGTCTACAGCCTTTGCAACTTTGGAGATTGTGCATGACAGAACAGTAGAGGGCAAAATATCCTATACAAGGATGAATGCCACAAACGTATTGCTGCACAAAATCATCATCAACTGTATCAGGCCAAAGACAACCTCGAAGACCGATGTCTCCAAGACCGAAGCCAAGCTGATGTTTGCCACCAACCAAGGCAGACCCTTTTCTCTCCCACATGTTATTCTTTTTCACATGTACCGAACAGTGGTTAAGGATAAAGGTCAATTGCCTTATTCATCGATCATTACCAAGTTCTTCAGGCACTTTGAAATTCAAATTCCAGCACCTTTATGCCTGACCAATTTAAGTCTAATGCTTGTTGGTTACAAGATGGTGATGAGATGAAGTTTCCAGAGCTAAATGCTTCACTGGAAAGGATGAAGGAAAGGACACCCTCAAAAGAAACTTCCACTGCTTCTACAAAGAGAAAGGGCAAAGAGCCCATGGCTGAGAAAAAGCGTCGAAAAATCATCCTGCAGAACGAAAAGGATGAGGAAGAATTCGATAATGCCATGACTTTGTCTGCTCTCTCAAGATTGAGGAGTCCAGTCAACCTGAGAATAGAGGCTGGAGAGAGGGCAAGGAAAGAAGCAGAGGAGAAGGAAGCTGAGAAGCAGAGAGAACAGGAAGAGAAACAGAGGAAGAGAGAAGAGGAAAGGAAGAGAAGAGAAGAAAGAAGAAGGAGATAAGAGGAACAGAGAAGAAGAGAAGAAGAAAAGAGAGAAGAAGAGGAAAGACAGAGGAAAGCAGAAGAGGAAGAAAGAAGAAGGGAAGAAGAAGAAGAGATGAGAAGAGAAGAAGAAGAAAGAAGGAAGAAGGATGAAGAGGAGAGCAGAATGCATGAGGATATGGCTGCAGGATTTGAGCCATCATTTGCTCAATCTGGGGAAGAGACCGAGAAACATCACAGTTCTGATATGGATGTTGGCGAAGATTTTTCGACTCCACCCACTGGCATCAACACAGGGAGAGTTGCTGTGGATCAAGAAACGATTTCGCCTTTACATTTTAGTGATGTGAGTAGGTCAGGTGCTGACCCTAAGGAGGTCTACGCATCTCATTTCCCAGAGCATGAAGAATCCTCTCCATTAGAGAAGGAAAGGGCTGAGAAAGATGCTCTAAGTTTCCAAACTCCTAGAATTGAATCTACTGGTCCAAGTGGAGGTAATATTAACTCGACAGCTTTTACACAACTGTTGGATGTTATGTTGGACCTCAAGAAGCACGTGTTTGGAATGGATTTTGAGCTGAGGGATTTAAAGAAAGCAATGCTGAGTACTTCTGTGAATATGCAAGATCAAATTAACACACTTAGAGCTCAAGTGGAATCGAATCAACAGAGTGCAGAGTTGATTTCAGTGAAGGAAGCTCTTGCTAATCTTGAGAAGACAGTACAGACGCTCAGCAAATTTCAGCTTGTTCGTTTCCCTAGAGAGCCCTAAATTATTTTCAAAACTATCTCTTATTCACTCTACCTCTTTGATGGGACAAAAAGGGGGAGAGTTTGCAGATTTGAAGCTTGTTTTTGTTTTTGAACTTTTATTTCATTTGCTCGCTTAAACTGTTTTCATTATTTTTGATTTGGATTTGGATTGGGCTGTTTATTTGAACCTCTCTATGACTTTATCCTGATTTGATGTTTGGATTTCTAGACTTGTGAATTTGCATTGCAGGATCATTATATTTGTGAGGATAATTATTGTTGGACTAACATTTTCTGTTTTGCAAAAATAATCCTCAAAGTATATATAAGTTCTCTTTGTAGGTTATAAATTCGCAAATCTATCGAGAGGTTTATCACCATCAAAAAGGGGGAGATTGTTGAAGAAAAATCCCTTGAAGTTTTGAAGTTGACAAAATAGCCTCGTCAACAAAGTCTGAAGAATCTAAGACTCAGTCGGTTAAGTCTGAAGAGTTCATGACCCAAAGGTTTTCCGTCTGAAGATAGTCAGACCCAAAGTTCGGTCTGAAGTTTTTCCGTCTAAAGACAGTCAAGACCCAATTTCCGTCTGAAGACCTCAAGACCCAAAATCTAAGTCTGAAGACAGTTTACGATTTTGACAAGCTGACAGCAGGTTATTTCTATGATTAAGGAAAGTAAGATTTAGATATTATATTCCCTAACTTATCCATGGAATATCTCTGATTGTGATCGTGAGCATAGAAGATATATTCTTCGGATTTTATCCGTTGAAGATCAAGCGTATTTTCGGAAGGATCTAATTTTGGGAACTCAAGATCTTGATTGTATGGGCGAGCAAGATTGACGAGCTATTTTCTACTTATATTTTCGGCGACGTGAAGATCACTTAAATTGATTCAGTCCAACGGGTTGATTGGATGAATGCTATTTAAGGTGGATCAGTGTTGCTAAAAAATAATGAGAGAACTGATAGAAAAATCTCGATGTTAAAACCTCTGAAATCTCTTGTTCTCTAAAATCGCTCATGTTCAAATTGTGTATCAAAGAGAGACAATTAGTGCGAAACAGCAAGAAGTTGTAGGAGAGACTTTCTACTAAAGAAGTTTAGTTCGTGAATTGTAACAGCTCTCATTTGCTACATAGTGATTACAGCCAGTTGGCTGCCAGCGTGGAGAGTGGACGTAGGCTTGGAATAAGCCGAATCACTATAATCATTGTGTCAATTCTCTTTTACCATACTCTATTTACTTTATGAATGCTTGATCTATTTGTTATTGATATATCTTTCATATTAAAGTATTCTACGGTAAAAGATTCCAAAAGAATTTCATAATCACCTATTCACCCCCCTCTAGGTTGATTCACTAGCCTATTTCACTATCAAACTTCTGGTGCAAAATTCAGAATTAGATAAAAGATGGACTAGATTTTCGCGAAACTTAAAATGTTGCAACAAATAAAGTTGAAAAGAGTTAATGGAAGAGAAAATTGCAAATAAGATTTATAGTGGTTTGGTTTAGATTAAGCCTACGTCCACCCTCCCACGCCGGCAGTCTTTTAGCTGAAATTCACTAAAGTATCAATAAAGAAGTACAATATTTCGAGTGCAAACGCTCAGCAGAAGATTTCTTTTTCCCACACTAAGTCACTCTTCTTGTGATTTTCTCTCTTGAATATAATTTGCAAGAGCTGTCATTGAAGAACAAGTGGTTGGAAATGCTTCAAATTTTGAAATTTCAATTTTCATGCACTATCTCAAATAGACTGAATAAACCCTGTAAATACTCCTCAACGCCTTATTAGCTGTTGGCATTCTCCAGAGGAATTTCTTCCAATCAATCCATTGGACAAAATTGATTAAGGAAATCTTGTAGCCGTTTGAAGATTGAAATGAAAATTCGTTAATTCTAGTCGCCTATATAATCAGAATCTAGGTTTTCATAAGTACATGCTTCCCAAAAAGGAACTTGTCTTAAAGATTGATTTCATCAATTCGTAATTGATTCCATCAATATATTTATAAAAGGTAAGTGAGATTCTTTGCCAGAAAGCCAGATATTAAAGAATAAATATATATAACGTTTATACTAAATCCTTGTCGTAAGATCAATAATTCTGAGTCTGATTATATCTTCATTCTGGACTTAGTTTCAGTCTATATTGCATTAGAGTGAGAAAGACTTCTAGAATGTATAGACTTTAACAAGAGTTTGCGATATGGCTTTAGAATCTCCCAACTCTGCCCTCTCTCTCTCCTTCCGATTCAGGACTGAGCCCTCGTTCGACAAATGGGGGAGGCAACCTTTTGAAATGGAGGCGAAGGCTCTCTATACTCAACACTTGCATGCTCTCCCTCTCCTCACGCTCAACCCCTACTCTTTGCGTGCTCCTAACTTTGTCCTCTCTCTCTCTCTCTCTCTCTCTCTCCTTCCAATTCATGACCGAGCCCTCGTCCGACAAATGGTGGAGGCAACCTTTTGAGATGGAGGCAAAGGCGGAGGTGGCACAATAGTTTGTCAGATGAAGGCTCGATCCCGAGTCAAAGAGAGAAAGAGATAGGGCAGAGTTAGGAGGGGGTAGCGATTTAGCAACAATAGAGGCAACAAATGAGCCAGAAACAGAGGGTCAGCATAGTGGTTCATCAGATGAGGGCTTGGTCAGGAGTTGGAGGGGGGAGAGAGAAGATAGAGTTGGGAAGGGGTCTAGAGTAAGAGAGGTCGCCCATGGGGTTCAATTTTTCCTATGGCAATGGAGTCCACTTGCGACACGTGTCGCAAGCTCAATGGACTCATAATTTGATGCGTTGGCACAACAATGTACCCAATCGCAAGCTCAATGGACTTGTAATTTGATGTATTGACACAATAGTGGTACCCCACATTTTCTCGTGATGTGATCCATGTAAAGGAGGCTTGTCAACTGTTCACTCATCTAACTACTCACCAGGATAGGGCACCTACTAATAGTGGGTTCAAAATCTTTAACCCCATCTAAGGTGTGTAGATTTAGCTTCCTCTTGATGACAGCTTGATCACCACACCGAGTGTAAATCAACAATTTGAGCAAGGAGATATGATCACCTTGTTGCCTTTGTGTAGTAGTTGCATGAAAGAATAGAGTGGTTTTGTCCCCTTTCTTTGATCACTAAATCCTAGAACGTGCTCATCGGTACAAATCCTCTTGCCTCCATAGAGCTTGAATTTGCTACTTTACCATATTTACCTTATGACTTTGATGCTGATCTTGACCAACATGAGGAAGAACAAGCTGATAAAATTAGTACTAACACCTAAAGGGGGTTGAATAGGTGATTAAAAGAAATCTTGACAAATAATTGCGCAATAAAATAAGTTACTAGCAAAGTTTGGATGAGGGTTAGAAACAATTTTGCAAAACACCATATTTCTACATAAACCTGTAAGTGTGCAACAGACCTAAATAAAGAAAGTTAAGGAAAGAGAAGATTGTATAGGAATTTTATAATAGTTCGGTTTAAATTAAGCTTATGTCCACTCTCTCACACTGACAGCCTACTGGCTACGTTTCACTATATGATCAATAAGAAATTACAACTTCAAGTGCAAATACTTAGTGGTAAATCACAATATCTCACTAATTTTTTTTTTTTTTTTTTGGTATTTCTCTTACCATCACAAATATTTAAACTCACGAAAGATAAGTGTATGATTGAAGTTTTCTTAGACTTTGAAATTTTAGATTCTACGCTTTATCTCTTGCTACTCATTATTTGATTTCCTTAAATACTCCTGCACTTCCAAACTGTAGGACAATATCCAGAGGATGGTCTTCCAATATACCCATTGGACAAAACTATATTAAGAAGATTTAGCAACCGTTGAGTAACATAAGCAGAATTTCTAGTTGATTATGATCGCCCATACAAATATAATCTTGGTTTTCATAAGTAGAGTTTCCCCATTTAAAAAGTTCTTGTCTTTGGGATCAAATTGTCAATCAATTAGATTGAGTCAATCAAATCTATCTTGATATAAAATCCAAATCAGATCACTAGCCATTATATGTTTTGGACTTGTGTCATGTTCTATCAAGTTGTTTCATTTCGAACTTACTTCATTCTCAATTTGTCACGTTCTAGATCACGTTTTGTACTTGTGTCATTCTGAACCTATCATGTTATGAACTCATCACGTTCTAAACTTGTTCCGTTTGTATGTAAAGTATGAGTGCATTTAGTATAAAGTAGACTTCACAATATGAACTTAAGTCTGAACATATTCATCCATAGAGTCTGCTTCTAAATATGTTTAGCCTTAAGATTTAAACACGGTCTAAATAAGTTTAGCTTTAGCATAAAATTTATCTTTTGATTCTTCCAAATATAATCCTTAATAAGATCATTCATACACTCTATTATCTACATAGTCTATTACTCAATCACTAAACACGTTAGTAGACTTTGATATCTTTTATTATCTTCAAAATATCATAAGGGATTTCCCTAACAATTTCTCCCTTTTTTATGATAACAAAACAATCTTTGAATATGCGAATGTGTAAACGCACTTTCAAAAATATTGATAAATCAATCTCCAAATTTTAGATATTCAAAAAATGTAATTCGAATCAAAAGATAGCAAATAGATTGGGTATAATAATATATAGAAAGATAATCATATGGAAATATAATCGCGAGATAATTGCAATTTAAAAAAAAATATCAAAATGTATGTGTATATTCTCTCCTCCATTCTGTCATAATCAAAAAGCGATAACAATATAAAGGATATCACATAAAGAATATAAAATTCAGGTCAAATTCACATAATATCTTCAAAGTATATTTTGCATAAAACACAATTTCTAGAAATATCATCTTCTACAAAGTAAGTTGAACATCAAAGAAAGTAATATAGCTCACGATCATCATATATATTAGCAAATATCTATTAAGAATCACATATGCATAATAAAATTCACTTACCATTTTTGTCATAATAAAACAATAATGTAAATAAGAGATATGTTAATGACAAAAGTAAGGAAAAAATGCACTAATTGGATTTTGTAGAAATTAACAAGTTCTAAAACATTTATATTTTCTTTCCTTCTATAATAATCAAGATCATAATCAATTCAAAAAGATTTTCCATACTTAATCAATGCTCCCGCTCAATTTGATGCCCTTTTGAAGTGATTACAATTCTCCCCTCACTTTGGATTCACTTTCTTCTCGTCAACATGATAATATTTGCAAATAGTACTTAATCCAGCTTGTACATGTTGAATTGAATGCCGTTCCTTTATTTCCTGTTTTATATGACACATTAGGGGCTTGCTCAATAATTTGAGAGAATTTTGTGCAAGAATGATAATTTTTTAGCCTCTTGAAGATAGTATAAAATCTCCACAATTTTTTAATCAAGCTTTCCAAATTTTTTTTTGTCACCTACAAATTTTTATAAAACAGATAATAATCTTTGCAAAAATACCACGTAATACTTTCCTCCAAAATAAATGAATTGCTAGTCGTAGAATATTATTCTCGTCATACTTAAACCTAACTAAAATAAGAAGGGTTCGGACAATTTGACCTTGTGGATCAAACTTGCTAGATGTAAGATATCTTCTAAAAATATAGTAAGAGTATCTATAAATATGCAATAATATCTTTCACGATTAAAGGGATTTCTTTAAGCATAAATTTCAAAAACGTATTATTGATGCATTTCGCAAAAGGAAAGCAGATAATTCTATAATGTGTTGAATCAAGTAATAAAAATAAGCAATGCCTTATGTTTATGACAATAGATATTTGTAATAAAAATGATAAGCAATCATAAAAAATCATGATAAATACGTCTAGAAATTTGTAAGGCAAGATGATAAATACAAAAAAAAAAAAAAAAATGATTCTCTTATTCAAGGTATATATTTGAAATATACCAATGATTTAAATATGATCATTGCCAATCTTCGCATGAGATACTTTTCTGATTGCATAATGATTTGCGTGGATTTGCAATCATTATTTGTAGTATTTCTTACATTGAACTCATTTTCTTTTGGTATCCATGAATATGGATCATTCCTTTACGTTAGAGCAAAATATACAATCTTCATAAATAATCAAATATTCCTTCTAAACTCATTATAATAGACTATTTAAGGGAAAATATCTCGTATAATGAATTAATATCTCAAAACATAGATTTCCACTTTGCAAAATATGACAAAATTAGAGAGCAAATAATCTGAATTATTTCTAAGAAAGATATCAAATCAATCACATGTATTGGATCAAATTTCAACTCATCATAACATATTATTTAAGAACATTATGCACAATAATATATTGAAAAAGAAATTCTCACTTAGGCAAAGCATGATAAAATCAGAGATAACAAAATCCTTGAGTATTTATCAAATCAATCAAATTATTTCTAAATTGAAAGCAAGATGTCAATCAATAATATTTATTGAACAAATTCTATCTTACGAAGAACCCAAATTATATCACATGATTCTTCATTCAATATGATCTATTATAGAATAAGGTCATTATAAAGTTTGAATCAACCGAGGCACAAAGAGGATATATCGAATATCAAGTATAATGAGAATTCAAAAAATAATAATAATAACTATGTATCCAAACCAAATTGAGAATTTAAACATATACATTTCTTCTCAAATTCTCTTTCTTTTTTCCTTTATTTTCTACAAGAAAAACAACTTATCTTTTCTTTGGTATCCAAATCTACTTTGGTCCATGATAGTTAGTAGAATATGCTATTTTTATCCGGACTCTCTTAATTGGTCTCCAAATTTTAGGACATTCATTCTCAAAGTGTTTTGGATCTCCACATTTATAGCACTTGAGAGCACTTAAGCCACCGGGTTTACAAAAGCTTTTCGAAAATATTGTTTATAAATAAGTTTAGGAGATTTTTGTTCAAGTCTCTCATTAACTTTAGAAAAGTCTATTAAAGAATCACTTTCTTTATTGAAACTGAGCCCAACTTGTTATAATAAGATACTTGTGTGGAAAGGATATGCTCTAATGATTTTCAACTCTTCAAAAATTTTGTCGAAATATTTGAAAATTCTTTCTTTAAATAATGATTTTCTTTGACAAGTAAATCTTGACTTTCTTTTGTTTGTAGAAAATATTTTTGCAAAATTTCAAACTTTTCTTTTTAAAGATCATGTTGCCTAAGCCATGAATTCTTCTTTTTTAGTTCAGAGATCTTTTTAAAGACATGCGGACCCCTAGAGTGCCATAAATTGGCACAAAGAGACACTTAAGTGCTAAAAGTTACGAAAGTGACACTTAAGTGCCAAAATCGGAGTAAAATATATCACTTAAGTGCCAATCCAGCCAAAACTCTGATGTAGCGATTTTCCGGTGAGACAAGGTAAAACGGCATCGTTTTAGTGTTGACGTGGAAAAAAATAATATAAAAATTAATTAAATTAAATTTTAAATTAAATTTATTTAAAGCATTTAAAAATAAAAAATTTTAATATTAAGACAAGAGGGGGAGACAGGCGAGGGCTCGGCCCTCAACCGCCGTCGCCACCGCCTCCCGGTGGTGCCCTAGCCAAGGGAAGGGTCAATTGGGGTCGCCGGCCCCTAGCCGGGCCCGGCGACCACTGGCCGACCCTTCCCCCTCCGTCGTCGGCCCTTCTCGGCGACGGCGGGGAGGCGGCGGCGGCGACTAAGGGCTGAGCCCTCAACCCCTTCCCCCTTTTAATAAATTTTTTTAGTTTTTTTAATTTTTTTTAACATTTGTATTTGTATTTTTAACTAATTTAAGTAAATTTAGTTCTAAATTAAATTTAATTAATTTTACATTAATTTATTGCCACGTTAATGCAAAAACGATGTCGTTTTTGCATTATTTAGCCATGTCGGCATGCAAAACGGCGTCGTTTAACACTTATTTCGTCGTAAATTGCACACGTCAGCATTTTGGCCGGAGTGGCACTTAAGTGATCCATTTCTTTTCGAATGTGGCACTTAAATGTCATTTTCGTAATTTTTGGCACTTAAATGTCCCTTTGTGCCAACTTATGGCACTTGAAAGGATCTTTTGCCTCCTTTTAAGAGTAGACTTGAGATTCAAGCACAATTCATTAATATACTTAGATACCTTATTGCGGTAATTTACATCAAGTTTTGTATCTAATTCTGATTTTGAATGTGCCATCAAGCATATATTTCCTTACTCATCATCTTCTTCCATTGTTCTTTGCCCATTACGCTTGTATTGTTTCTTCTAATTGAACCTCATTCATTTTCTATTCAATTTTCTAAATTTCTTGATCATAAAAGCAAGTTCTTTGTCGTCCAAGACATTTTTTTAGTATGTATTATCTAAATCGATGCTAAATTTAATGCAATGGACTTCTTACCTTTTAAGTCATCTTAATCGCTGATTATTCCACTTTGTAGGATTAAAGAATGCCAATCAGTTCATCAACAAACAATGGCATAACTTTTTGTGTCTCTCGGATTGATGTCTTGACATGGTTACAATCTTTTGAGAGATCTCGCAAAAATTTGTTGACCTTCATAAGAGAAGAAATTGGTTGTCCTTGATATGCTAAACCATTTACAATTTCTGTAAAACGGCTGAACATGTCTCCAATGGATTTTTCATATTTCATCTTAAAAGACTCATATTGGCCAAGCAAAATATTCACCTTAATCTCTTTTACACAATTTGTACCTTCATAAGTAACATGAAGTTTATCACAAACTTCTTAAGTTAATTCACATGAAGAGATTTTGTTAGACTCAATTGGAGACAAGGCACAATAAAGATAATAAATAGCTTTTGCATCCAATGCTTTTCTTTTGAACATCTCCATCGAGACATAAGAGTAGGGGGTTCAATTTCTATCTTTACCGTTCTTGTTTGATGTATATGCAACAGTGAGATTGATTCCCTTTTCCACAACATTACATTTCAAAGGATTTCTAAATCTCAGGAATGTCTTTATTCTATTCTTCCAAACATTGTATTCTTTTCCATCGAAATAAGGTAGTATGGTATTACTTTGACCCTCGACAAGTCCCAATGCTAATATACTATTCATAGAAGATCTTTAGCTCAAAAGTAAAGACACGTCAATGAAATAAGCACTTGGCTCTGATACCAATTGATAAAACTAATACTAACACCTAGAGGAGGTGAATAGGTGATTAAAAAAAATCTTGACAAATAATTACGGAATAAAATAAATTGCTAGCAAAGCATGAATGAGGATCAGAAATAATTTCACAAAACACTAGACTTCTGTAAAAATATGTAAACATGCGACATACTTAAATAAAGAGAGTTAAGGGAAGAGGAGATTGCATAGGAATTTTATAGTGGTTCAGCTTAAATCAAACCTACATTCACTTTCCCATGCTGACAGCTTACTGGTTGAATCCACTATATGATCAACAAGAGACTATAACTTTAAGTGCAAATACTCAGTAATAGATTACACTATATCACAAAATCACTCTTTTAGTATTTCTCTCATGATAAAAAAATGTTTAAGCTCATGAAAGACTATGATTAAAGTTCGCTCAGGCTTTGGAATTCTAAATTATATGCTTTGTCTCTTACTTGCTCATCAGTCCTTGGTTTCCTTAAATACCCCTCTACTTCCAAACTAGCGGTTGGACAATATTCAAATGAACATTTTTTAATATACCCTTTGAACAAAACAATATCAAGAAGATTTAGTAACCGTTGAGTAATAGAAACAGAATCTCCAGTTGATTCTGATCACCTACATAAATAGAATCTTGGTTTCCATAAGTAGAGGTTCTTTGTTTAAAAAGTGGATCTAATTGTCAATCAATTAAATTAAGCCAATCAAATCTATCTTGATGTAGAATTCAAACTAGATCACTAGTTGTTATACGTTTTGGGCTTATGTCACGTTCTATCAAGTTATTTCGTTCTGAACTTGCTTCTTTTTTAATCTGCTATGTTTTGAACTTATTTCGTTCTGAACTTGTCATGTTCTAAATCACATTCTATATCTATGTCATTCTGAACCTATCACATCCTAGACCCATCACATTCTGGATTTGTTTTCTCTGTATGTAAAGTTTGAATGTGTTTAGTTGAAGTAGACTTCACAATATAAACTTAACTCTGAAAATATTCAGTCTTAGAGTCTGCTTCCGAACATACTTGGCCTTAAGGTTTGGACACAGTTTGAATAAATTTAGTTTCGGCATAGAATCTATCTTTTGGTTCTTCCAAGTGTAATCCTTGATGATATCTGCATAGTCTGTTACTCAATCATTAAACACGTTAGTAGTAGTTGATATGTTTTGTCATCTTCAAAACATCATAAGAGATTTTCCTAACACAACTAGCCCAACTTTTAATTTGTCAATCCCAACATGCGCATGTCTGGACTTTTTCTCGCTCCATTTTGTTAGGTTCTGGCTGCTTTGTTCAGTTTGAAGGCTGAGGTTGTTGTATCTAATATGCTTATTTTCCCACCCCTCGTTCACCAAAGTGGTGCATTATGGGTCTTTGGCCCAAATTTCTTCAATTCGAATTATTCTTTTCGTCATGTGCTTGAAGTACTGAAGGAGAGAAGAATTGGGCTGTGATCCAACCTAGATGCAGGAACTTAATCCTTCAATCAGACATGGCGGATCTAGAGGAAGAATGTTCGAGGAGCCAAATATTGTTGACTAATAAATAATTTTTTTTGTTGCGAATGTGTAATAGAGAATGTTGTTAGAAATTTGAAGTTCATCCTTTTTAATCATCAAATATCATCAAATATTGTCAACTAATATATAATATTTTTTGTGGCAAACGTGTAATAGAGAATGTTGTTAGAAAATTGAAGTTGATCCTTTTTAATCATTAACATATATCATCCTAGGAAATTTTGTTTTTTCTTTTCTTATTTTAGAGAGATGATGTATTTCACAAAATAAATAGAAAATGATATTTACTTTTTTGATAGATTTGTGACTAACTTAATAATCCTTTAAATAGAACAATAGCCTTGGAATTTTTTTTTCCTGCGTCACTGGTTCCTGACTTTTTAGATTATTAACACATTTGTTTCTTTCGTAAAGAATATCTCATGATATAAGTGAGTTTGTTTTCCGTGGATACTTGTTAGTATCAAAATATAGATAGACCTAATAGTGAAGTTCAATATTCTATATTTACCAAATAAATATTTCTCAACCATCTATACCAAAGCATTGTTATTCAAAATTTACTCATAATATCTCAGGACAAGAACATTACAAGTGTTATAAGTTTCATACAATACTCATTTAGTTATTTATGCCACGTTGGACAAAGAATTTTCCACATTGGACTTCAATTTCCTTTTTAAAAGCCATGTGGAGTCATAATTTAGTTTAAAAAGTTATGTGGGATGATGTATTTAGAGCTTAAGTGACCAAAAAAGAAAATTATCACATTCAAGAAAGTATCGTAAGAAAATTATGTCACTCGTAATGCGTATATCCTTTATTTCACATATTTCACAATTGGAAGCATGGTCGTTGCCAAGCAAAAGTTCGAAAATTGGGAAGACCTTTTTGCTAAAAGTTTCTAATAATAATCCCTTAAAGTTTGGAATGTGGATAAATAAAAAATTTTAGTGGGGCACTACTACGGACGAATATGTAAATCTTTTTAAATATTTGGGCCTAAGCATATCGGAAAGTTGACTGGGTCCCACTCATGTTGTCAGACAATTTGAATGAGGCGTTGGAAGAACTTAAAAAGCGAGAAAACTCAGGAGGGGATCAGGAAATATAGGACATGGCGACACATTTAGAGAGAGCAAATAGGCGAATGCGCTTAGAGAGGGAGAGAGAGAGATTACAATTTCTATATAAAATTTTCTTATTTAACAACTTACAAATTTCACTGTCATTTGTACTAAAAAAAAATTTCCGTTTGATTGATTACAGATACCTAGTAGTAGATTTTATTAATATTAGTAATTAGCGCCGGACAAAGGTAGAGATAAAGTACATGCACGTCCTTTCAAATAGACAATTCCATTAGACCAACAATCAAGGATCGGAGCAAATATTAAAAAAAATTTAGATGATCTAGAAACATGCGAGCTAAATGCATTTGAACTCTTACTATTAGCGGATCTCACGTCAATGTCACATGATATGAGAGTCATCATACATTTGGAATAGCTCCAAAAGCATATGCTCTCCACCAGAAAGCATCTGCTTGCCGTTCGGCCTTTTCATCTGTTTTATCTACGTCATTTTTTGCAGCAGGAAGGCGTGCTCTCTTAATTAAACATCGTGTCATTCGTAGTCATTCAGAAAGCATGCACTCTCTATCGAAAGAACCTTGACTAGGGGGCACGCATCTAGAGATGGCAAAGTCTACAACTAGGTGTACAAGGGCTGGCAGTCGGTTGTAGACTTTGCCGTAAAGCAGCCAGTCTTGCTGCAGGATTTTTACCCGCTCTCATTCATTCCAAGTGCGGATGGCTACCGTACAACCTATTTGACGGTAGCCAGAGTCAAAACCCAAACATGGTGTTTACGTTCACTATCGTGAGAGTCACTAATTCCAACTTATAAGTTTTTCTTCCTGAGGAGAAGGGAATATGATGTGACATTGTGGAATCTTCCACCCCAAAGCAGTTCTCCTGCTTGTTTCTCCCCCATGAACCTTTTAGGGCACGTTTAATAATAATTATATTTATGGGAACAATTTTTTGATCGGAAATAATTTTATTCTGATTCTATTCCCAAGAACAATTTTTGAGCAAAAGAATACGCTTGGTAACTATCCAAAATTTTTATTCCTAAGATAGAAATACATTTGGTAGGTTTTTAAAATTCTTTTTGTTTCTTTTAATTGTTTAATATTTTTATTATATTTGTTCTTTTTTTTTTTTTTTTTTCTTTTCTTTTCTCCTCTTCTTCCTCATTCTTTATAGCCGATCACCAATTGGCACCGATCATCACCGTGGTTGGCGATCGGTTGGACGAGGTCCGTTGAGCTCACCGGAGGCTTGCGTGACCAAGGCGAGCCTCAACCTTGTCAAATCGAGCCTCGCCTAGGCCGCGCAACGTTGACTTTGCCCCGGCCTTGTGAGGCCGACGTTGCCCAGCCACGGCAAGGCTCAGGCCGACAAGCCTTGCCATGGCTCGGCGTCCTCGGAGGCCGCTAACGCTCTAGCGAAGTTGCCGACCAAAAAGAAAGATGAAGAAAGGGGAAGAGAAGAAGAAAAAAAGAGAAGAAAAGTGAAGAAAAGAAAAAAAATAGGAACTGATTCTAAGAATTGTTCTTGAGAACAATAAACAACTTTTTCTACTTCTTGATTCAGTTTCAATCTATTCCCGAAAAAAAAAATAGACTTTTATTTTTGCGAATAAAAATTTTACCAAATGAATTTTTATTATTTTTTTCATTTCGAGGAACAAAAGATACCTACTCAGGTCCATGACAAGAAGAAAATGACTTATCCAAATCTCTAGATGCGTTAGACCAATAATAATTTAAAAAATTATTTTATCTACGTCACTTTTGCAGCAAGAAGGCGTGCTCATTTAATTAAACATTATGGCATTCGTAATCATTCAGAAATCATGCACTCTCTATTGAAAGATGAACCTTGACTAGAGGGCACGCATCTAGAGATTTTTTTTTTTTTTTTTGGGTCTAATGCATCTAGAGATTTAGATAAGCCATTTTCTTCTTGTCCGTGAGCGGGCGCAACCCCGTGATATATTCTTGAGTGGATGACGAGGTCCTTTGGAAAGAGATGATGTGCATTGGATTGCTCCATGTCGTCGGAACACTCATTCATTTAGCATTTTGTATATGGAATTGTTCAAAAAGCAATTGCTCTCCACCAAGCCTTGTCCTTTGTTTATCTACATCTTTTTGTGCAGCAGCAATGCAGCCTCTCTTCATTCTTGCCCGCCAGATTTCCATGGAGAAAGGGCAAAGTCCGAGCAAAGCAAACAAAGGGATGCACCATTTCCCTTCTGGTCGTTCCCTTGTGGTGCTTGTCACGCCGAGTCTTCTCCCCATGCTTACTTTCTTTCTACTCAATGAGAAGAAAAAAGAGTGCATTAAAGGGAGCACCGAGGGAGCATCGGTTCCTTCCTTTGACGTAGTCTAACAAATTATAGTTCTATATATCGAACCAATCGTGTAAATTTGGAAGTCTGAAAAGTATATCTGGTTGATATCATATCAATTTTAAATAGATTGTTTTACATGGAATTGTTAACATGTAGAGCCGGAGTGGAATAAACACAATACGTATAAAGTCCATTTGATCATCTCTATCTCACGTTTCCAACTCTAGTTAGAACATGACTAAAAACATGTGCAACTACTCCTAGTCGATCAATTACTAATTAATTAAATCCCAACACAAAGAAAAACTTTAGATTGTGTGATTTATGTCATTGGACGCGACACATTTAGAAAAAGGTAAGGTACCAACCATTCTTGACAAGAGTTGCACGCAATTTCGGGCATATGCATTGCCTTTTTGATTTCATTAAATATTTGACAATTGCAGGTGAAATCTGTCATTCGTTGTGTATAACAGCGATGTCCATCTAGTCTCCCACTTCTTTAACAATTGTTGTGCTCAAATCAATTTTAAAGACTAAATTAAAATGCTCTATCGTAGATTGTTGTGCCATGCGATGGTCCCCAGTGTACTATTTCTTTCCTAGAATATCATAAACTTCATGTGAAGTAGGCGACATCTTTAATTTTAGTCCAAATCCTCTGAAGTAGTTTAACATGCAGGCATATTCTAGGAAGACATAGGGATTGGATCGGATAAGCTCGTCATAAAATCTGGGTTTTATGTGATTTAAGGGCTTACAGTAAAGACATGTCGAAAGTTGCTTACCTAAGCTAATTTGACGTTGTGATTTATGCGAACAAATTGCCCCTCCAAATAATAAATAAAAGAATCCAATTGCCGCCAGTGAATCAGCAATATAATTGCCCCGCCCCCACCTCCCCCGGGAACCTTCATTTCTCACTCTCCCTGGCTCTGACATTCAACCTCTCTTGCAGAACAATTTGAGACTTACTGATTAATCCTCACTTGCTTTCTCTGATCTTTTCCCTCTTGAAATTTCTCGCCCAAGGTTGTTTGGGGTCTTCTCTCTCCCCTCTCACGCTGCTCTTCACATCTTCGCTCACGGATGGTAATAGTTTTTTCATCTCTTGATAGCGCGTCGTTTCTATTGATTCATGTTTTTATTATTGGAATAATCAGCTCATCTAGTGTGTCCTGGGCCCTTTTTGTCTATTGAGGATGTGGCTGGCTGCTGAATAGCCGAGGAGGTTTTTTTTCCTCCTTCATTTTATCCCTTTCAAATCGTTGTTACCTTATAGGTTGGTTATTGGTTCCAAGGTGGATTAGTTTGGTTCTCAACTTCAAAAATTGGGAATTGACTCTGACAAGATAAGTTATAGATTCTTAATTTGGAACCTACTCATCCAAAAGGTGAAGCTGATCACCCTAAAAGCAAGTTTTCTCTTGACAAGATTTCATTCAACAATTTTTCCTCCCTATAGAACATTTCAATCAAGTAATATTTCTGTTTTTCTCAAATTATTGGACTAGATAATCCTAAAAAGTATATTATATTTCACCTCAAACTCATTATCTCCCTTCAAAATTTCAAAAATTGACAGTCATTAAAATACAGTGAAGGTTTGAGCAATTTTAATTGTATTGTTATCTTTTACCTGATTTCAACTCATGATAGCTTCAATCATCACAATATGAAACATACCCAAATTCATAGTATCATACTTCTTAATATCTTTACATGATTTCTTATAGTATGAAAAATAAATTAGGTCTTTTAATATATGCACATGAAAATGGTTAAACAAATTAAACCATATGCATAATACGAGATTCACCTAGCTTTACATCCCTCATATCTTACACCTTTTTTGTTACAAACTATAAATCTTGTTTAACATGTGATTAATCCATCTAGTCTGACTTATCACGAATTTAGCCAATAATACTATTCTACTTCCAATTAATTGGAGGAAAAAGAAAAATACTTGCAACGACAGACTCACGCCTCACGGTGGGCCCTCCAACAAAAGATGGGGACACGCACTCGAGGCCTTATTTTTTAAACCTGGGTCATCTCTGAATTTTCCTCAGCAGCTTCTCTTTATTTTCTTTCTTCTCTTCTTCTCTTCTTCCATTAAATCATCATCCATTGCCTAATTTCAGATCGTTCAGACTTCCCTAGAGAAAGGGCAAAGACAAAGCAAGGCTAACAAAGGAATGCAACGTTTCGTTTCGGGTCGTTCCTATGTGGTGCTTATTGCGCCGATTCTTCTTTCTATGATTTTATTCAATCATCTCAAGAAGAAGAGAAAGAGCATAGACAAAGAGAGCACCGAGGGAGTATCTGCTCCTTTGTCCATCCCTCTGATACCCATAGGAGTAGGTAGTGATCAATATGATGTGTTCTTGAGCTTCAGAGGCTCAGACACCCGCAAAGGATTCACCGATCACCTTTACCGTAGTCTGGTCAATGCAGGGACTCTACCGATTTCTGTGTTTAGGGACGATAATAGCCTCAAAATTGGCGAGGATTTTGATTCAAAGATTCTCAATGCCATTGCGCAGTCTAAGATTTCGATCCCCATCATTTCCGAAAATTATGCTTCGAGCAAATGGTGCCTCCACGAGCTAGCTCATATCATGGATTGCAATAAGAGCATGTCACACACGGTCATGCCCATTTTTTACAAAGTGGACCCATCGGATGTGCGATATTTAAAGGGAAATTTTGGGAAGGCCTTCCGTTTGCGTGAGAAGCATTTTGATAAGAAGGATATCCAAGGATGGAAACAAGCCCTTATAGCAGTGAGTCACCTAAATGGATGGGAATCTAAGAAATTTGCTAACGGGTATTTATCCTCCACCTGTACTTTTTTTTTCTTAACTTTCCCTATTAAGCAAAACTAATGTGATATGGATGAACTGTTGTTGGGATTTATATTTTGGCGACCCGTTTAATCATTCATTAATTATATTGAAAACTATGATTATTTTTTTTTACCTCCTAACCAAAAAATAATTTTCTCAAATTGCATGAGCATATAGATTTTAGGAGCATTTGTATTGATAGCAATAGAATTTAGTAAAAGTCTAAAAAAATATATTTTTCCTTTTTCTGCTTTCCACCCGAGCCTAGCCTAGAGCTGGCAATATGGATCAAAAACCCATATTATGACCCTTTTTTATTAAATGGATCATATATGGGTCAAGTGAAAGTTAAATATGGATTAGAAATGGATTAAGTGAAGGTTAAAGATGAGTCGAAATGGGTCAAGTGAAAATTAATATGGGTCGAAATAAGTCAATGAATGTAAAACACAAAAATAAATAGTCTAAATGGGCTATAAGGAAATCCATTTTAAAGTTTAAACCCTTGGCCTTTTTAAATTTATAAAAAAAATTTAATAAAAATTGAAATTATAATTATTTTTCATATTTCAATTTTTTTCTTTTCATTTTTCTTCTTCTTTTTTTCTTTATTTTTCTTCATTCCTCACTGGCAGCCAACAGGGTGACAACCAGCCACTCGCCGACAACAAGCCTCGCCAATCATCGCAAGGCCGAGCCTTGCCGAATCCGGCGAGGCTCGAGCTCACCGGCGTCAAGCGGGGCCTCGGCCTCACCGATCCGGCGAGATCGAGCCTCACTCGATGTCAATGAGCTCGAGCCTCGCCAAATCCAGCTAGGCTCGGCCTTGCCGACGACGGCGAGGCTTGAGACTTGCTTGGATCCGGCAAGGCTTGAGCTCGCCAACGTCGGCGGAGGCTCGCCTTGCCGGATCGGCGAGATCGAGCCTCGCCTAACGCCGGCGAGCTCGATCTTACCTATGGCGGTCGCCGGCTGTCGTCGTGGCCAACGGTCTCGCCGAAGGAGAAGAAAAAAAAAAAAGAAAAAAAAAAAAAAAAATAATTAATAAAAATAAAAATTATATTCTAAAAATAAAAAATAAAAATTATATTGAAAGGGCATCGCTGACTAATTAGTATAATTAATTTTTTTATCTTGAAGTGAATCCACTTGAGAGAGAGATTCACTTGGTGACTTAACATATGTCGCTTGGTTTCTAGTGACTTGTTATTAGAAAATACTCATAGTGGCAATTAACATCGAATACCCTAACATCGCGCGAGGTATGAGCTTGAAAAAGATTGCGCCTAATCGAGAGCCAGAACCTGCTTAAATTATAACTTGAAACCTATTGTCTTTTCCTCTTGATAGAAATGGATAGGTCACGATAACTACTTCCACTACAAGTTCACAAAATATCCCAAAAATGTCCCAATGAATAACAATAGTGGCCCATGGCCTAAAGACCACAAACTAGTACTTCCCAAGATTTCCCCTAAAAATCACACTAACAAGTAAAACCTTAGGATCCCATAATTAGTCTTCCAAAGCTTGATAACCGCCATATATATTAACCTCTAGTACTTCGCACCGATCATGTTAAAATTCAACACCCATTGCTGCCAGTACCCCTATTGCTAGGTGATTTATAAGTTAATTGTAAGTCATCCATTTAGGCTTGAGGATACACTGGCCTTGGAGGGGATAACCTCCCCTCCTCCTTAACTTTTGGGAAAATTCCAAAAAGGGACCCCAAGTGCCCTTATTTTCTCCAATAAGGATTTGAAATTAACCTTATTTCAAATAAGCACTTGAAGTGACATTACTTTTTCAAATAAGGGCATGAAGTGGATATTATTTCAAATGAAGACCTAAAGTAACTATGTCCATTTCAAATAAGGACCTGACTTTTCAACGATCAAGGGTATTTTCGTCATTTTTCATTTTATTTTTTTTCTCGTTCTTCTTCTTCCTCTTCGGTGGTGGCCAGTCAGCCACCAACAATGCCCAAAGAGGGCTAGGCTAGGGTTGCCCACGCCAACTAGGGCCACATACACCGGCCACAAGTGAGGGACGGTCTCGATTGGGCGAGGCGACCCTCGCCTAGGCGACCTTCGCCAGCCCTAGGCGAGGCCGACCTTCACCAAACTAGCCACTGGTAAGGGTCGGCGAGGGTCATCGCATGTTGGCAAGGGTGGTTGAGCCCTCGTCTAGGGAAGGCGAGGCTGACCTTCACCAGACTAGCGAGGGTGGCCTCGCCACGGTTGGTGAGGTCTAGCAAGCCGGTGAGGGCCAACCTCATGGATGACCCTAGGCGAGGGTCACTCACCCAGCCCTCTATGGGCATCGCCGATGGCTAACTAGCCACTGGTGAAGAGAAAGAAGAAGAATTAGGGGGAAAAAAAGGAAAGAAAAAAAAGGAAGAAAATAAGGGAAAATGACAAATAATGAAAATACCCCTTGACCGGTTGGAAAATTTAACTTACCGGCGGCCGGCAAGGTCAAAACCTTATTTGAAACAACCAAAACCACTTTAGACTTTTATTTGAAACAACCAATGCTACTTTAAGTCCTTATTTGAAACAGAGTCAACTTCGAATTCTTATTTGAAAAAATAAGGACACTTCGGGTCCTTTTTTGAAATTTTCTCTTAACTTTTTGTAATCAAAATAATCGACCTCCTATCCTTCAACTAGCGGTGACCATAACCCTTATAACAAAATTTTACTTCTAAAGAATCTTAATTTGCTAAGTGCACCACCTCATCTTCTTTCAACAAGATCTATTTATTGGCTAGAAAAGAAGGGAAGAACGAAATGACTGCTACACCATCATCCTCTATTGTTATTCGCAAAACCAAAACATTTTGCATGTTAATTGGTTTCATCCATCCTTCACATATATGTGGGTGTATTTTGATGAGATTACGTAAAAGCATGAAGTTATAATAAGTTTTGTTTTTTGATAGGCATGAAGGAGAATTAGTGGAAGAAGTTATCAAAACTATTTTGAGCAAGTTGAGACAAAATTTTCAGCTTGACATTCCTGAGCACTTAGTTGGAGTTGAAGATCATGTGAACATAATTAGGAATTGGGTAGGTAATCCTACCAGTCATGCTCGGATGATTGGAATATACGGTATGGGTGGGATCGGTAAAACAACTCTTGCCAAGGTCATCTATAATGAGTTGTCGAATAAGTTTGTGCATTGTAGCTTTCTTCCGAATATTCAAGAAATAGCTTACCGCAATGGTATTCCTTATCTACAAAATCTACTAATTAATGAAATACTGCCAAATGAAGATCAAGTTCGTAAAGTTGATGATGGAATTAGTGTGATCAAATCTAGATTTAAAGGAAAAAAGGTTCTCATCCTTCTAGATGATGTTGATCACCAAGATCAACTAAATGCTCTAGCTAGAGAACGTGATTGGTTTAAGACAGGAAGTATCATCATTGTTACAACTAGAAATAAAGCTATTCTTGATCAGTCTAAATTCCAAGTAGACTATGAGTGTGAATTGAACGGATTAGATGAGGTGCATTCTCTAATTTTATTCAAAAGACACGCATTTCGCATGGGCCATTGTTCGAAGGATTTTGGGCCTATCTCTCTTGGTATTTTATCCACAATGGGTGGACTTCCCCTAGCAATCAAGGTCATAGGTTCATACTTGTATGGAAAAACTGATAAAAAAGTTTGGCAAGATATGTTGAAGAAATTAAGAAACCAACCGGATAAAGATGTCCAAAAAATATTGAAGATAAGTTATGATGCATTGGAACCTGGACATCAGGAGATTTTTCTTGATATTGCTTGCTTCTTTATCGGCAACAACAACAAATATGCCATTTACATGTGGGAGGACTGTGAGTTTTATCCAAATCAAGGAATTGAAGAGTTGAAGTTGAGGTGCTTAATAAAAATTGAAGCTAATGGTGAGTTTGGGATGCATGATCAACTGAGAGATCTTGGAAGGAGCATCGTTTGTCAAGGACAACTACTTGAGAGACGTAGCAGATTATGGGATAGTGATGAAGCCTTCAAAGTACTAATGGAAGAGAAGGTAACCTATAGCACTCCATTTTCTTACATCTCCTTCATTGTTTCATATATTAGATTTGTAATTTTTTATCTAGCATGAACAGATGCACTATGTTTCTAGAAAAAAAAAAAAAAAGCTATTTAAACATCCATTCATGTTCATTGTAGATTAATTGTGACAGATATTTGGATTATAAATGTTCCAAGGATGAAAAGGTTATATTATTTAGTTTGAATTCACTTAACACAAGTTTGTCCAACCAAAAATTAATCTAACATTAGTTTAAGATTCTTTGGCTAAGATTCTACACTAAGGCTCCATTTATTTGGGAAAATATTTTCCTTAAAGTGATTGATTATATCTCTTACAAAAATGAAGAAGTGAAAAATATTTTCAATGTTTACGAAAATATTTGGATATAAATTATTGGCAATAAGAAATATTTTCCATGGACTAATTGTTTTAAGCAATACAAGCAATTATTTTTAAGGAGAAAAATGTTTTCCAAATCATTTAATTACTGCGAAATGAACATAACCTGAAAATCTCGTTTACTTAAAGCAAGCAATTTCCATATTTAGTTGAATATATTGGTAATATGAAACACTCCAATAATAAAAAGACGAAATAAAGCCATCATGAATCAAATGAATGAACATTCTTGGTTTAAAAAATGTTAAGAGTATATGTGCTAATTATGATAACTAATAATAAGCAAAAGAGTGGACTTGAGCAGGTCCTTAAAAGGCTTAAGGGGAAAAAATAGGTGAGAGAAACACCCTGTAGTAGGAGACCTCGCAATGTCACCCATGTGTTCCCTCTCCAATGAGAAGATAAAGATAAACAGATAATTAAGGGGCTTTACAGTAGTGAAGGTAGACATCATGTCATGACTTCGGTTTTGACTATCGGATAGGTAGGTATAATAGCCTCCCACGCCTAGAGTAAGTGAGAGTGGGTGAAAGGCCTATTGCCAAACAAGCATGCCTTACGGCATCGTCACTGAACCGACAGGCTTGTTTAGTACCCTTGAGTAGTGATGGTGCTATGAAAAAAATTAAAAATAGGTGCCAATTTCACACTAAGCACGTGTACTTGCTTTCTAGTATGGCCAAACATATCGATGTGCTCCTATCATTTTTTTATTTTTTTGGTCCAATGGCGCTCCTATGACTAAAGAAGCCTATGTTTGACATGTTTTGTTTCCATTTTGATTATGAAAATACCCGTCCCCTCTAGTCGTTATATTTATCCCTTTTCATTCTTCTTTCCTCTTAATAGATACAATAGGAAAAATTGCCTTAAGCACTGTATTACGAAAATCTTACTATTTGTTCAAGGCTACGTCACGTTGACCTTGTTCAGTCTGTGGAAGGTGTATGATAAAAAGTAGATTTTCTTATCTTTCTTTCTTTATTTCTTTTATTGCCGTTGTCTTTTTCTTTTTGACTAAGTTCATCTTTTACTTAGATTGTCGATGTTAATGTCATTTCATTGTTTTATATTTTCTCCATTTGCGGAATCATAGGTCAATAACTGATCAATTGCGAGGAATTAGCCCTAGCAATTAACCAAGAGATGTTGGGCAAAGGAAAAAAGCTTTATATTCTTGATTTAAGAAAAGTCAAATATGTTTGAACAGAGATAAATGTTGAAAGATGTTAATTAGTTTAGGAAAATACTTAAATGATTGTATGATGTGGGAAATTTTCATTTAATTTTGAAAATTGAAACTTTTATGGGACTAATGTCCAATTATCTTGACTGTTTAAATTATGATTTTGTCTATTTTGTTATGTCCTATTCATACTCTTCATTTGGGTAAAATATATGCGCATTACGTCGTTTCCTTGAAGGTTTGAGATTTGAAATCCTCTTTTCAATAAAGTGGAGATTTTGTTTTTAGGTAACATGCAGTAGAGATTAATTTGAAAGTGACAATTATACCCACCGCAGGCTTTTCACTAGTTAATATTTAAATTACAGAAAACCGCAAACAAGGCAAACTATCATATTGTAAGGAGTGTATCGTTAATGAGTGTCACCACCGTCGCTCTCTAAACATACTCTACAAACAAAGCGATTTATTAACATTTCACAAGAATAGTTAATGAATTGAAAACCGGTACTTCCTTAGCTACTTAACAAGGGACCAATGGCCCCCGTGGGCACTGTTTAACGAATTCTTTTAAGTTATGAATATATTTATATGAAAATCTATAAGTCAATAGTTGTATGCTTTTCCTTGGATGAAAGAGAAGTGCATGAGCTACAAAATTCGATTAAAAAAAAAACTAAAGGTAAAACATGGAGGTGTGGTTGTCTTAGATTTTTTAAAGCAAGAAGTATTTTTCTTTTTACTATCATGTCAAGATTGGAAAATTGTTCAAATTTCAAAAGATTATAAAAATATAAAAAATTCATTTGCCTATTAATGCTTATATATGGCGAGGTTAGAAAGAACTAAAAAAGCAAAATCTAAAAACTTAAAAGCCAATTCAAACACTGATTTGATTGAACTAATATGCAGGGAACTAAAGAGATCCATGCGATGTGTCTACCGCCCATACCACCCCTGTTCGATGGCCATACGTACACAGATCAACAATTTAATAACTTACGAAACTTAAGGTACCTCACACTTTGGAACGCAGATTTAACTGGAGATTTTAACAATTTGCTTTCCGAGTTAAGATGGCTTGGCTGTGGCTATCCACGTACACTCGAGTCATCTTTTTCGACAATCAATTTGCATCTACCAAAATTATTGGTGATGGAGATGTTCATCAGCCCTATCACGGAGGATTGGAGAGGATGGAATTCAATTATGGTAAGATGGAAAACAAAAATTGGTAATTTATTTAATTTTTTTAATGTTTTCTTTTGTCGATTGACTCAACTTTTGACGGTTTATTCTCCTCTTTATAGACAGCAAAGCGGCTAAAAGTTCTCGACCTTAGATCTTGCAACTTAAGATGTACTCCTGACCTCTCAGCTTTCGTAGAGTTGGAGATTCTCATATTGAGTGATTGTAAGGAATTGAAGCAAGTCCACCCTTCTATTGGCAAACTCAAGGCCCTCGCTTCCTTGGACTTGCGACACTGTATAAGTCTCGAGGAGCTACCGAAAGAAGTGGGTGAATTACAAGAACTAAAAGAACTACATTTAGAAGTTTTGAATTTTATTACAGAGATGCCTATGTCAATCGGCTTCATGAGGAATTTGGAGAAATTGACGATCAAAACGTGTGTGTCATTGAAAGAAATCCCAAGCTCGATTGGGGATTTACAAAATTTGCAACATCTAGACATACGGGATTCTCCTATTGAAGTATTTCCTAGTGCTATTGGAAGGTTGAAAAAACTGCGAAGCCTATGTCTCCAATGCTACAAAGGGGAAATTCCACATGAAATTAGTGACTTGTCTTGTCTCCAATCCCTTTGCCTAAGTGGTTCTCCATGGATCGGATCGCAAAGAGTGCTTCCTTCCAGCTTGACAAGTCCCAGTTTGCCACAGCTTTCTTGCTTAATCCACCTAAAAGAACTTGATCTTTCTGACTTCAAACACCTTGAATATATTCCGGAGCTTCCCTCAAGACTCTCGAGACTTGTTGTGTGCTCCTGTCCCAAGGTGATGTTGCCTAAGCTTGCAGGATTGAAGTACTTGACAGAGTTATCAATACAAAGCTGCAATTCCATTGAAAGATTGGACCTTTCACAATTAAATCATCTTGAACGATTACAAGTTAAATATTGTTGTAAGCTAGTTGAAATTCAGGGCCTTGGTGATTTGGAGTGCTTGAAGGAGATGGATATATGTGCCCGTGGGTCCATTCAAAAGCTGATCCTTCTAAAGTGGTTCAAGGAATTGAGAATTGAATCCTATGATGATCTAATTGTAATAAAGATCCACAATGACTCAAAGCCCTTGGAGGCAATATTGATACGTAAATTCACACCCATTCAAATGCCGACCCTTCCAAAAGTACAACTTTTGAAGCAATTAAAGGCCATATATTGCAACAATCTTGTTGAAATTCGAAATCTTGATCAGACGGAGTTCTTAGAGGTATTAAGTATCTCTGGATGTGAGTCTATTGAAAGATTACTTGATTTACCATGCACCTTCAAAGAGTTGAAGGGTGACTGTTGCTGTTTACATGCGGTTGAAGGCCTTGAGAGATTATTGTCTTGTCGAATTATATCCATTTTATGTTGCAGCAACCTGGAAATCTAGCAAGCTTGTCGAAATTTGAAAATTTAGACAGTCCTTAATTCTCTTCAGCTTAAAGAGATTCTTGGGATTGGGTAATCAAGATATCTGACAGAGATATTTATCGTAGGCTGCAGATCATCGGAGATTTTGCCAGATTTGTCAGACGTGAGAAATTACAACATCTAACAGTAGCAGACCGTGAGAAACTTACTCGACTTCGAGGACTTGAAAAGTTGGATTTGACTGTGTTGCATACGTGACTTGTTAGAAATTTCGGAATTGCCCGAAACATACCTCGACAAATTGAGGGCGCGTTTGGCAACGATTCTGTTCCTGAAAACTGATTCTGACAAGAATTGATTATTTTTTATTCTCGCTCCCGTAACCGATTCCGAGTAAAAAACGTGTTTGGTAAATCGTTCAAAATTTCGATTCTGAATAGAATCGTTTGATAACGCCAGTAAATTGATTCTCGTTCTAAATTAATTTCTTTTTAATTTTTAAATAATTTTTTTACTTTTTTACTTTTTTTCTCTTCTTTTTCCTTTTTTCCTTTTTTCTTTTTTTTTTTTCCCCTTTCTCCTATTAACCCTCTTCTTCTTTTCGGCCGGTCGCATCCGTGACCGGCCGGACGAGGGCCGCGACCTCACCGGAGCGTCACCGCCTCGCCAAGGCCGGCCATTGGCCGGGCGAGCGAGCTCGCCGACCTCGCCCGGCACGGCGAGCCTCCGCGAGGTCGCCGGGCCAGCGGCGGCGGCCGGCGAGCTCACCGGACCGGGCCGCGGGCCGGCAGCCCGCGAGCTCATCGAACCGACGGATGCCGCCGCGGTGGGCGGCGGGCGGCGGCGACGGTGGCGGGCGGTGGTCGCGGGATGCCTAAGGGATGAAGAGAGTTTTAACATATTGATTCTTTTTTGATTCTCGGACGCAAAAGCAACTTTTTTTTATTCTTAAATCTCATCCCAAACTCGATTCCGGAACGTATTTGTCCCGTATTTGTTCCGGAACAAAAATTTTACTAAACACGATTCTCGTCCCAAACTGATTTTGGGAACAAAGAATCAGAATCGGATGGTTGCCAAACAGAGCGGATCCGTCCCGAGGTGGAAAAAAATCATGGTGCAGTCATAATGATGTGATTGAAATTTATATCATATTACAACAACGAGGCTGGTTATGTTTCCTTAACGGAGGGATATGAGCGGTAAGACCACCATTTATGTCCGGAGATTCGCGACCTCCTTTTCACCCACGACGCAGCGCCGGCAGCTTCTCTCTTCAGAAAGGCTCCGTCTGCGTTTGTTTTCAGAGGTCGCGAGCGAGGCGAGATCCAAGAAATCGGCGAGTAATCTTGACATTCATTGCACAAGCGTCCGTGACAACACTCCTCGGATCTGGTTTGGTGCCCCTGAAGATGAAGTTGCCAAACAATAGCTGCGACAAGCTCCAGGTTTGGCGCATTCCTTTTAGTGCTCTGGTGGTTCAGTAGCCTTTTGATCAATTTGATCGAGTCCATGACTCGAAATCCTGACCTGTACCTGCGAACGTGACCAGGTTTCTTGAGTCCATGAGTAGAGGAGGAACAGGTGCCCAGGGGTTTCTCGGTTCTGCTGGCAAAGAGGGCACTGTGGGTTAGATGCTATGTTGTTTTATTTTGAGGAGGTTATCCTTTTGAGGCAAGGCATTTTGAGAAAAAGTCCATAGAAACATACTGAGTTTGGGTGGGACATCTAGTTTCCATAATTTATTCCAGAGTTATGATGCGGGCTGGTAGGAGGAGGAGGAGGAGGAGGAGGAGGGTTGTATGCGGCTGAGGAATCGTCTTGTCTGAGTTGGTTTTACCCATTTTTCACTGAATACCAACCCGATTCAGTCCCTGTCCAGACCATTCTATCAGCCTCATTCTCCTTCGGTAAAGGAATAGATGTTATCTCCTTCACTACTCTGTCGTCAAACAGTCGCCCAAGTGTTTGCTCATCCCATTTAGGCACATTTTTGTCTATAAGATCAGCAACAAGCACTGGGTCATCACGATTTGCTGGGCCTCCAGTGACCCCTGATGGTAATCACTTGTCCTCCCTCATGTTAATGGATTTGCATTACCTACAGACCACATAATCGACTTAGAAATGGCATCCCTACCAACCCATGATCAGGCTCTGCCAACCCTGGGATGGTCTAGTTCCTTTCCCCGCATGCTAGAAATTAGTGTTGGGAAAATAAATTCCTTTTCAAAGTTTACTCCATAATGCAGATGGAGACTGAATGATCCTTCATCTGCCCCTGCCGCTGCACTTGGACTGGCAGTAGAATGTTTTTCACCAACATTTGTATATATCCTGAAGACACTTTCTTCTATCACCATATTATCGTTGAACGCATTTCTCCTAACCCTTTGTTTTGGGATATCCTTTTAAGGTTCGTCCTAGATGATCTATCTGGATCAAGATAAAGTATCTGTTGGTGGTAAACATGAATTCTTTTCGTTATAGATAAGGTATCTTATTTTCTGATTGAGACAGATGCACATTGTCCTAATTTTTCAATCGATCCTTCTGATCTTTTATCTACTCATTCTGTTTAGAATATGCAGGACCACTAGAGTCTCTCTGCGGAGCCAATTTTCTTTTTGTCGGTCATTGTTGTGGCAATGACAATCAATTTCCATGAGTAGGTGAAGTTGTGGTTTGCTTCTCTTTCAATCTATATTTTTTATCCACATTTTCTCTATTCAACCGGATTGCATGTTGACCTTACATATGCTTACTTTACTTATATTTTTTGTTTTGTGAAATTTTTGTCATGAATGTATGATGATGCAGTGCTGGTGGTGAAAGATGATGGGAGTAGGAGCAGAATTTGCCATTGTTCAAAAGTCTTAACGTTCATGAGAGACTTCAGGGTATATGGTTTCACTGAGTTTGAAATTTTGTAAACTCCAGATGAAGCTCAGCTAGGGATCATCTTGCTAGCTGAGCTTAAAATGCTCAAAGTCAGAAGAATTCTCTCAGCTAAAGCCATTCTTTAATCTGCACATTCTTTGCTATTGCTAAGGACTTCATTTATTTTTGGAGGACTTACTATAGCAGCGGATGACACACTTATATCATCACCGGAGGTAAAGCATCTATGACAATGAAACATGACATTAGGTCTGCACCTTGAATTGCTTCTGGCTTTTCACTTTTTTGCATACTAGTTCAATGGAACTTTTGGTTTTGGATGTAATTGACTATGTGCAATAACGAATATCCCTTGAGTCTTCATGATGGTCCAGAATATGTAGTTAAAGAAATATCTCAAGTCTATAGTGAAGGTGATGACATCTGTTGATTGCTTGTGTAATGCATGTGCTAATGTCTATAATGTGTGATGCTTCTTATTATGATATAGGGTTTACTGGTTTTTGTTTCATGAAAATAAGGAGCACGCAATAAGAACTCAAAATCACGCATGTGCTTGTCTTAAAGACATTTTTATCTCCCAATCGCTTGTCATGCTAATTATCTTATATATTGCTTCTGTGATTACTCCTTTAGAATTATAAAGGACCGTTCTTATGCAAGTCCCGGACTCCTTTTACAACAGACATTATGGTTATTGATTTCATGCATTAATCTAAAGCATGCTTCTGTAGGTCGGCCAGACTTGCTGCATTAAATTCGTTATTTAGGAGTGCTGCGGACTGACATGGCTCCTCTCCCTCACCATGCCTCAAGTCCACAACCTTGAGATTTGATTCTCTTTCATGACCAACCACAAGGGCCAGCAAGAAGGCTGTTGCTGCAGATAAACATTACCCGGCACCGTGCAATGGCGTGGGTCATCATTGCAGTTCATTGATGTAAGCATTTGGTTCATCTGCGCCAACATTGACGGGAGTCGTTCGAGCCGCACACAAGTCTCTGCAATCTAGGCTATAGGAGACTCTTTGAATATCTCAACTCGTTTTCAGCAGTTGTAAAGTGAACCCACTTATTACCTGTGCACGTAGATGTGAGGAATTTGCCTATTATTTCCTACTTGTTGATTTGAGATACTAATGACTATACCATGGAACTTATTTCAAATTTCCGCGTTACGCCAATTTAGTCAGTCTTATTCCTTTAGCAGGGAAGATACGCTAGAGATTAATTTGGGAGTGAAAACAATTCAGGCTTTTAGGGACTGCTCCTTGGTCTCCAAAGAACGATTGAGGGGGAGATACTCTTGTGGGAATGGTCAGGCCGCCTCAGATATAGTGAAGCAACGACCACAATAGCCTTCTCCAGTTCCATATTTCAACAGAGGAAGCAAATTATGAAGGATCCTCTGAAGACGTCTGGCCGTCCCTAGCGGTGGTCTTGCGGGACGGGTCTCAAAGTCGTCCTCCATGAGTCGGGCGACGGTCTCCGTGAAAAGTCTCCCATCTCCCTTTTCTCGTAGTGTAGGGATTAGGGAGCAACTCTGGGAAAGAAAATAACTCTTATAAATGTAACCATAATATCTTTAACGGGCTGCAAGCGTAATCTTGAGTCAAATAATTGAAGGCAAGAATTTCAAAGTCTTGAATTGATAACTCTAGGGTCAGGTATGGGACTAGAGGTCATGCTTTTTCAAATCCATCAAATAGAACTTGAATCGTTCTTGATATATCATCACTAAATGACAATGGCTTCCATTGTTGGGCAAAGCAAGATTGCTACATTCCTTTTCTGAACATTTCTTTCAAACTGAGCACTAATGCTTTATTCATTTTGTGAAAATGCATGATTTGAAAAGATTTTTCTCAAAATGATTGCTTATATCGTTTAAAATAATTACTCAGTGGAAAACATTTTCATTGTCAACAATAATTTTATGTTTATATATTTTCGTTAATGATGAAAATATCTTTCGCTTAGTAATTTTTGCATGCAATATAAAAATAATTATTTTTAGGAAATATTTTTCAAATCATTCATTTTTTGCGGAACAAACGGAATCTAAATCTGATTGCATCATCAAAGAGCTTCCTAGATATTCCGGTCCGCTTCCATTCACTTTCAAGACCAGGTGAGTCGCAAGTTGTTAGGCATTCAAAATGCATGCGAGGCCATATGCTTAAAGCAGTTTTTATGCTTACTCAAATCAGATAAGCAATTGCTATTCTATTTTGAACCACCTATTGGTCAAGAACAGGATTGTCAATCACACATTGGATTTCTCCCGCATGCTTGAGTACCTTTTTTATCTTTTTATATATGTCTCTGCAAAAGAATTGTGAAAGGGAATTCTTTAGAAAGTACTCGCTAGGCTCTCGTTGAGCAATGGATTTTGGCAACCGGAAAATCAAACTGACAAAATCAATTGCCAAAAGTGGCCCTTATGCTGTAAAACCACAAAAACAAAGAGCTAAACGAGTTTGATTTTTTTTTTTTTTTTTCAAAAAAGAACTTTTTAAGGGAATACCGTCCTCTATATTAATTTAATATAGAGCTAAATCAATTTAATTTACAGTGTCACACTCTAAATCCATACTCAGAATTTAGGGAATACCGTCCTCTATATTAATTCAATAAATCCTTTTGTTGGTCAAAGATAAAATCAAAGTTCAGAGTGATGTGAATTAATCAAAACGAAAGTTTCATAAAATCCCATTTTGATAGCCTTCACTTGAGTAATCTAAAATAGTGTTGCATGCCGCCCCAAATTGCTCTCCTCGTGATCCGATTAAGTTTCTTCATTCTCGAAACCTATTTTGGTACTAAGATGGGGTGAGCAAAAACCATGGCTCATGAGTGACAATCACCACTTCTATGTGATCAACCATAAATGATGCAGATTTTTTTTTCCTTTTTATAAATTTGTCGAAGAAGACATTTGAAGAGATAGGTTAACCGACGCTCTACTCTATCACTCATAGCGGAAGAGCCGATCTCGCACCATTGATATAACAAGATCGGAGGGCTGCTGAAATCTACGGGAATTCTTCTAAGTTTTCAGATATGGGATGGGTGCGTGTAATGCTGGCGATTACTCGTAAAGCAATGAACCCTTTCATTTCCATATAAGATGTCGATTGACTGGCGAACAAGGAGGGTGATCTCTTCTTCGACGAAATAGCAATGGCCATGAAGGAGAAGTTCCTCAAATATTACAAGGGCATTCCACCGGTTCTTTTTGCAGCCACTGTCTTGGGTCTGAGGTTCAAGTTAGAGGGGCTTGAGCTCTTCTTGATCCACGTTACCAGAGTTTGGGACTCGGTGAGGAGTTCCAAGTGGAATACTAATCGGCGATGGCGATGAGTTGCTCCTGAACATGATACAACATATGTTGGACCATTCAATGGGAAGAGTTCCATCCCGCGGACGGAGAATGCAGCCTCGTGGAGCAATGCCTAGAAACCTGTATGGTTTCTCCTTGATAAGAAGAGATCTCACAGCATTCGGTTAGGTCTTTGCCTTGGGAACAATGAATTGGAGATGCACTTGGGAATAATCAACTCCAAATACATGGATAGAGTTGACGATTACAATATTGACATTCAAAAAAGCTACGAGGCAAGCAATCTCTTTTTCGATTCTTTCCATCAAGGCTGGTGACTTTCCCCACCAGAGTATACAGTATCTTTGGATTCCATGTTACTACTAGCCAACAAATCCTTAGAGATAAAGGTCCTGATTATCTGCAAAAAAATTTAGAAATTATTGTCGTAGGCATGATTGATTTTTACAAAAATTGCCTCTAGGGGAATGGTCCTAATATGAATAAGAGGACAATGACAACACCGTATTATCGAATCATGACGAGAGATATGGTCTTTTGAATGTAATGATTCTCAGAGCACCAATAATTATATTTTATTTTTCCAACCACGTCTAAATGTACTTGTGTTTCAATTTGGTTTGATTGAATTGAGCGTTCTTTTTCCCCAATTAATTTATCATTATGTGTAATATTTGAAAGAATGTGTTACTTTATTTTAGAATAAAATTTTTAAAATAACTGGGCCCAGGCCAACCGTGCTTGGGTAGTGTTGGGCTAGGTATGCCCTGTTGCCCAGTTCTCCTCACGCTTCGCCATGTGACCAGGCCCCAAAGTCTGATACTTGTGGTAGGTAAGCCCTAAAAATCACATTGATTGTGATTACGCCTCATAACAGAACTTATGCGTGAACATATTACATATCTCAAATATGGAGTTTGACCTTGAGCCCCAATCAAATATGTATAAATGCTGATAGGAGATAGACTAGAAATAATTTATCCACATCAAAATTTTCTATGCATGTCAAAAGTGATGACCGACTTGAAAATCCATTCAACACTTGATCCAACTTCGTAAAAAAAGATGCCATAAGATGGTTTAATTTTTTCCTTCGTTCTCAAAGTACGTGCCATGCCATAACATAGGACTTGCCTTGTAATAATCCATGCACTGCGTTTTTGCAGGAAAACGCGGAAGTGGCAAAAGTCACGCACCTCTTTTGAGCGCTAAATGAAACCCACAGGCCGACCACCTATTTCCTCGGCCCGTAAACATAACCTACAGACCTTTTATCGGTAATTGCACTCTTTAAAATAGTGGCTAAACTCACTTGGGCCAAAAAGCCCATCAGGTCAAAATTACGGAAATGCCCTTCTTGACCCGATCTTGGGTCCATAGGCCCTATACGTCCCCAATGGTCCAAAAATTACTTAATGCCGTGAAACATCCAGAACGCTCAATTTTTTGCAGAAAATAACTAATGTTTCTAGAAAAACAGATAAAAATTAGATTGTGCTAGTCTACTCTCTTCAGTAATCGTACAGAACCTCTACTTTTACCACAAGCTACTCTATTTGTCTTCACATATGAATTTTCTTCTGTTTTTTTTTTTTTCTTTCAAACTTGGGGCGCTGCAATTGAAAAATGGAAATGTAGGGGGAAGAGGTTAGGTGATTTCTGACCCTTTGTCATCAATTGAATGTCCGGCAACTTTTTATGTGCTTCTCTTTTCATTGGCTTACTCATTTCCCAAAATTTGAATGATATGCCAACGAAGTTGTAATATAAAAATAACCTGGAAAAGAACTTGAGGAAGGTATGCAAGTTATTTTATGTTACTGACGTGTTCTTGTTCATTTGGTGTTATCTAATGAATAGATAATGTATCAATCAAATTTTTAAATCTGAAAATTTGAAGAGAATAATTTAAAAAAAAAAAATCATGTCAATTTAAATAGATTTGTTTTAAATGAATTCATTGGCATGTAGGGCTAATGTGGAATAGATCAAAGAGCAACAGTCAAAAGTGAATACGATATGCTTGTCTTATTAAGCGGTTAAGAAGTTAAGAAACAAAATATATGTCGTTCTGCAAGGACCAAGCCAACAAATCTGAATTGACTAGAGGGAAGATAAGACACTGACTAAAAGCATCCGCAACTGCTTCTAGTCAGTCAATTGCTAATTAATTAAAGATTTCACGTTAATCTTTTCTTGTTTGGTAGAAGAATTCATCTGCATACTTGTTCATAGAGATTAGTTATGAATCCCTTTATGGCAAAATAATTTTGTTAGATCAAATTAAGTACCTCTCAATCTCCCTTCTTCCTTCTAAAAGTAAGTCCAGACACTTATCAGGATTGTTATTACCAAAAAGAGATAGACCTAATAGTAGAGTTTAATCATTCTATTTGTTAAATTAATGTCTCGAGTTTGAATTTGGATAACGATTTGTTAAACCGAATTTGTCGATAAAGACTTCCCAAGTAGATTTCAAATTGGACGAAAAAACCATTATTTTCTTGGACTCAGCTGCACAAAAGAGGAAATAAAAGATAAAAAAAGAAGGGATAAGTGCATTAGAAGTCCTATAACTTATCATGAAAATGCAATTAAGTCATAAAACTTTCAAAAAGTGCAATTAAGTCCTAAAATTTATTACGAAAGTTCAATAAAGTCCTAAAACTTTCAAAAGGTTCAATAAAATCCTAAAACTTGTCTCGAAAGTGCAACCAAGTCCTAAAACTTATCTCAAAAGTGCAACTAAGTCCTAAAACTTTCTAAAAGTGCAATCAATGGAAGGACTTAGATTGAACCATTTTGATAAGTTTTAGGACTTGATTGCACTTTGAAAGTTTTAGGACTTAATTGCACTTTGTGACAAGTTTTAGGACTTAATTGCACTTTTTGAAAGTTTTAGAACTTAATTGCATTTTCATGATAAGTTTTAGGACTTCCAATGCACTTATCCCAAAAAAGAATTTCTTCTTTGGGCACACATATAGATATATAGCAACATGTCCAGGAGGTGAGCGTTGCTGAGACCCTACGTGGAGCCGCTGCCACACAAAATCAAGTGAAGCCACACATGCGATCAAGAAAAGGAGTTCTTGTTTTCGGTGTGTTGTTTTGAGCTTGAACACGCAGTAATTTTGTGCAATGAGCTTATGTGCAAGTGAGTGGTTTATTTATAAACATTTTAGATTTTGGGATTAAATATAGGTATGGAAAACACTTAAGCATGTGAGCAACTGTAAACTCCGATTCTCCGATTATAGTGGATTATTTGCTGCCGGCTCTCCCCGTGGATATAGGTATCGATACTCGGATCGAATCACGTAAATTTCTGATATCTTTATTATTTCTTGTTTATTTCTCTGGCAATTTCGCGTTGACATAAATTGCAAGATTTCGTTTCCGCGTATTATACTCCAACACCATCCATACCAAAGAGTTATTTCTCAAGCATCTCTACCAAAGCACTATTACTCAAGCTTGAAAATTATTACTTATCAGGGAGTAAAGAACAGCGGGAGTGCCATAACTTGACACGGGGGGACACTTAAGTACCATAACTTCAAAATGGTACACTTAAGTGCCAATATCGGAGTTAAATGGAACACTTAAGTGTCACTCCGGCGAAAATCCGGCCAAACGACCGACGTGGCAATTTTCCGGCGATGGAGGTCCAAAACGGCGTCATTTTGCACGGCGACGTGGCGAAAAATGCAAAAACGATGCCGTTTCGCATCGACGTGTAAAAATAATAAAAAAAATTAATTAAATTAAATTAAAGCTTAATTTTAATTAAAATATTCTAAAAATTTAAAAAATTTAAAAAATTATTACAAAAAAAAAAAAAAAAAGGAAGGCATTGGGGGTGGGCGGCAAAGGGCCGAGCCCTCGCCGCCGCCTCCTCCCTACCATCGCCGGAAGGGCCGACGACGGAGGGGGAGGGTCGGCCGGGGTCGCCCCCCGGCCGACGGCGGCGAGGGCCGCGAGCCCTCGCCGAATCTCCCCACCGTCGCCGGGAAGGGCCGGCGACCGAGGGGGAGGGTCGGCGATCCGGCGAGGGCTCGCGGGCCCTCGCCGCGATCCGACTAGGGCTCGCGGCCCTTGCCGCCGATCGGCCGAGGGCCGCGACCCCGACCGACCCTCCCCCTCCGTCTCCGCCCCTTCCCGCAACGGGGGGCGGCGGCGGTGGCGAGGGCTCGCCCTCAGCCGCCGCCCGATGCCTCCTCCTTTTTCTTTTTTTTTTTTTTTTTTTTAATTTTTAATTTTTAATTTTTATAATATTTTAATTAAAATTAAATTTTAATTTAATTTAATTAATTTTTTATTATGTAGATGACGTCGTTTTGGTGAGTTGGAGCCGACTCAACTCTCCGGCGAGCCACGCAAGCAATAAAAAATAATAAAATAGTGCCACGTAGGATTTCCGGCAAGGGTCACCGGAGGTGACACTTAAGTGTCCCATTTGAAAAAAAAAAAAAAAAAAGTGGCACTTAAGTGTACCGTTTTAAAGTTATGGCACTTAAGTGTCCCCCGTGCCAATTATGGCACTTCCGCTGTTTTTTACTCCTTCTCGGGAGTGGAAGCATGATTGTTGCAAACCGTAGCACTTAAATTTGGAAGTCGTTTTTGCTAAATGTTTCTAATAATAACTTCTTAATCTTTGGAATGTAAATAACCAAGATTTATGGATTTAATATGTGTATTTTTTTTTTTTAAAATAATTGGGCGAAAGCATAATTTCAGAAAGTTGGGAATTCGGGGCCCTTCATCCCCCTTTAAATCCAACCATGTTGAAGAACCGTAAAAGGAGAAAACTCAGAAGGGGATGGGGAGAATATAATGCTGAGAGAGTTAAGAAGTGGAGGTTAGGGGAAACGAAGTGAAGATGAAAAACAGAGAAAACTATCGGTATTGAGGGCCAAGAAAGAGAGACGGATGACGCAATTGAGACTTACCTTTTCTCCTCTTTATGTTTCTAATTTTTATATGAGAATTCCTTATTTATCAACTCACAGATTTAATTATCATTTATTTTAATTTCTTTCTATTTTGATTGAATGCAGATATTAGTTGTTAGATTTTATGAGCATCAATAATTAATGCTCGATTTTTTTTTTTTTTTTGTTGGTCGAGTCCTACTCTATGCCTCACTCTTGAAACTTACTCGTCCCCACCCCATCCCTTAGACAATGTGGAATTTGAACCCCTTACCTCCCCTTTCATGTTGGAAGGGTGGCACTGGCGAATCCGGTGGTTATTAACGCTTGATGACTGCGGAGATAAAATGCACGCATGTGCTTTCATTTAGATACTCACATTGAACCATCAATTAAAGAACCACTTGGGATTCGCCCCAATAGCCACCCTTCCAATATGAAAAGGGAAGGTGAGGGGTTCAAATCCCCACATTCTCAAAGGGGATGGAGTGGGGACATGTAAATTTCAGAAGTGGGTTTCGACTTCCACGCTCTGCAAGAGGTGGGGCAAAAGTCCGAGAGTGAGTGTAGAGTAGGAATAAAGTAGGACTAACAAAAAAAAACCACCAATTAAAGGCATGATTAATGTAAATATGAAAATATTTTAAGATGATTTGGGTGCTTATAAGCTCAATTCACGTGAACTCTTGAAATTGGTAAACCCTATGTGAAACTCTTATGATTTAAGGATTGGGATGCGGTGCGCATATATGCATTCAAGAATGTCTCACAAAATATACGTATGACCCATTTGAACTTTAGTTATGTTTATGGTGCATATAATTTATAACTCACCAATCAAAAAGAAGTTTGACTGAAGTTTCTTCCAATTAGAAAAGGGCACATATCTAGAGGACGACATCGATGGGATGGAGAATATATGAATTGCAGTACACCAAGTCAATAACTTTGAATGTTATATTAAACATTTTGTATTCGTAATCGTTAAGAAAGCGTGGGCACTCCACCTAAAAGGTTTGTGCTCTCCATCGTTCCATTTCATTCGTTTATCTACGTCTTTTAGTGTAGTAGGTGGGTAATTCTCTCTTCACTTTCGGGGAAAGGGCAAAGTTTGAGCAAAAGTCTGAGCAAAACAGTGGCCACCCTTCCAATATGGAAGGGGAGGTGAGCGGTTGAAATCCCCACCTTCTCGGGGAGGGATGGGGTGGGGACGCGTAAGTTTCAGGAATAGGTTTCGACTCTCACGCCCTACAAGAGGCATGGCAAAAGTCTAAGAGTGAATGTTAGATTAGGAATAGAGTAGGACCGACAAAAAAAAAAAAAAAAAAAAGTCTTGAGCAAAAGAAAAAGAAAGAGATGAAGAGCGCGGAAAAGAGAGCACTCAGGGAGAAAAGAAAAGGAGTGTAAAAGAAAGGAGAGAGAGAGAGAGAGAGAGAGAGAGAGAGCACGAGGGGAGCCTCCGGTCCTCCTACGGTGTCCTCTAACAAATTAAAGTAGATAACAGCAATGTCCCTCCAGTTTCCCACTAATCATTTTTAAAGATTAATTTAAGATGCTTTATTTTAGACTGTTTTACCATGAGATGGTCGCCTGTGTACTATTGCTTTTCTAGAACACATCATGAACTTCGTGTGAAGTAGGCAACTTCTTTATTCCAAATCCTCTAAAGTAGTTTAATGTGCAGGCAATTTCTTGGAAGATCTCATCTTTGTGGATTGGATTAAAGAAATTTAACATAGATTTGGCGTGATTTACGTGAACAAATTGCCCCTCCATATAATAAAATAAAAGAATTCAATGCTGCCAGTCAATCAACAATATAAATACGGCCTCTCCCTCTCTTAATTCTCACTCTCTGCCTCTCATGTTCAATCTCTCTCTCTCTCTCTCTCTCTCTCTCTCTCTCTCTCTCTCTCTCGCTCTACTGATTGGTGCTCGCTCTCTTTGATCTTTTCCCACTTGAAAGTTCTCGCTCGGGCTTGTTTAGGTTCTTCGTTCTCTGATCTCGCACCTCTCTTCACATCTCCGCTTGTCGAAGGTAACTACTTTTTCATCTCTCATTGGCATGTTTTCTACAGATCCTTTGCCTTATTATCGGAATAATCGGCTGAATTAGTGTGTTTTGGGGTCTTCTTGGGCCCGTTTGGTTCAGCTTTGGGGAAATGCCATTGTGAGAATGCAAATACCTTTGAGGTAAAGGGTTTTCCGAAATACTAGACTGTTTGGTAAACTAAAACTGAAAAGTGTTTTAGGGAAATGCAAGACTGTTTGGTAAACTTGCATTTAAAAGCCGTTTGGTGTGACCAAATTAGTTTTTAGTTTTAATATTTTTAAAATTGCAAAAAGAGACAATGAGCATATAACATTTTACATTTTCATGTTAAGAATAATGGAAATGATACATCTTATTAAATTTATTTAAAAATTATATTAAAAAGAATTTGATTATAGATTAATGCAAAGCTCAACTTTAGCCTATGGTTCTTTTAGGTTTGTTTTCAACTTTGAATATTTTTTTTAATTATTATAGTATTAATCATCTTCGTTAATGATCATTCTAGTGTATTGATAAAAAGTTAAGTTATTGATTGTCAAAAGATAAAAATGATATTTAAAAAAAAAATTAACTTATTTGGTGGATGGTGAAGCGACCGATTGTGGATGGTGAAGTGATTGATTGTAGATGCTAATTTTTTGAGTAAGCACTGCATATAAAAAGAGAGGTCCTAATTAACAAAAAATAAAAATAAAACCAAGTGCCTCTCATACAATTTTGACTAGGAAGAGTCATTTCATAATAGTAAAGATAGTCATATATGTCCACAAAAAAGAAATACGTTATACTTAGTATTACAAACCTCAACGACTTTGTAAACTTATGACTATTTCATCACATAAACGTGCCATGTCCGGAGATGCATACGAATTTGAAGCACCCACCCCTTCATTTGCATCATCATGATCAACTGAATATCCATAATCGGGATCCAATTCTGCTTGTTCAAAATCCGTATCAGTCACATTATTTTTCCGTATATAATTATGCAAAGTCATTGCCGCTACCACAATTTGCACTTGCTTTTCATATGGATAACTTGGCATATTAGTTAAAATCCCCCACTTCTGTTTTAATACACCAAAGGCTCGCTCAATTGACGGGCGTAGCGAGGAATGGGCACGATTGAACACTTCTCGATATCCCGTAGGTGAAGGACCTTCTTGAAACTCTGGCAAATGATATCTAACTTCTTTATATGGCCCCAAATAACCAATAGGATTTGGATATCTAGCATCTACTAAGTAATATTTACTTACATAAATATATTGTAAATTTAATCAACATATGCTAATTAGATATATGGATGTATCTAAACCATTGACTAACATACCTGGAGGAGGATGGGGAAAATGTGCGTCACGTCTTTAAATAGCTTCATAAAAGATACGGATATCATGAGCTTGTCCCTCCCAACTGGCCCAAATATAGACAAATTCCATATTAAAATTACATATGGCTAATACGTTTTAAGTTGTTGTACCTTTTCGACCAATAAAACGAATTCGATCATACTTAGGTACAACCGCTGGAATATGTGTGCTGTCAATATCTCCAATGCAATCCTTAAAATATGGATAAAATCGTCGATCTTTCTTGATCTTCTCTGGAACTTTTCTATATTGTGGATCAGTTGGTTGGATCAAATCTTTTCCCATATCACATACTTTATCTAAAACTGAGTTGAAGTGCCTACTTATGGTTTCCCCGTAGCGTTGAAAACGCTCTTGTGCTAATCTATTACATATACCATGTCCTAGAATATGAAGAAACATACCAACCATTTCTCTAACATCAGTATTCCTAGATCCTTGAAGGCCATAACGTGTTACTAAATCGTTGGTTAAATTGTTAAATACAATCTTATGCATTCTAAACATATTGTAACACCTTATTAGATTAGCATCTTCGTGAATCAACTCTTTTAACCATACATAACCTGTATATGTTGAGGTCATGTAAGGTTGTTTGCAAAGATTGCTCGCTTGATAAAGAATTGCAGCTTGAGTGACTGAGATAAGATCCCATAATTCATTTTCCTCTTGCTCATGATTTTCCCTTGTATGTGAATCATCCATAACTGCTTCAAGTAACAAAATATAAAGAGAAACAATGTATTAATCATCCCATAAATCATCCATAACTACTTCAAGTAACAAAATATAAAGAGAAATAATATATTAACCATCGCATATATGTAAACTATCACATTAAGAGAACACCAAATGAAAAAAATTCTAACATCAAACATTAATTGAAATTAGGTTCACAAAGGCTGCAAATAAAGATCCATATATAGAAACAAAATGAAATGACTAAGCTTCAAACATGAAAATAATAAAATGCTAACATCCTCCTATCTACGAAGACTTGATTCTTTTCTCATCTCATATTTGAGATACTTCACTTTCTTTGCATCATCTTTTAAGCTCATGAAAACTTGCCTATTGTTTATCTTTTCCTTTAAATGAGAAATTGAAAAAAATTACAAGTCTTCGTCTTCCACAATCTCAGGTATGGAATCTAATATTTCTATGAGGTCCTCATAAGGACCGACCAAACTGGTTATGCGTTGGATGCAGACCGGTAGTGCTCCTACTCTCAACAACCGTAAGCAGCCTGTTAATTTGTGTTCCAATCTCTTCTCTTGTGCTCAATTTCTTATCTTTCTTTCCTCGAGCTTGCATCTTTGAAGTCTGTGCGGCTTTCTTACGAGTTTGAGTTTCAGTTGGTTCATCCACATGATCCTCAAAGTTTTCATTAGTAGACCCTACAACATCATCAATACCAGGTTGTGTGGTCTCCACATTATTATCAACACATAAACCTTTTCCAGGATTCCATGTGATTTCTCCAAAGAGCAACCGTATCTCAACATCATATCTAACTTTACTTCAAGATCGGGATGTATGCCTTTCATCCTAAAAGCTTTAAACTTTGGATTAGCCTGTTATAATGAAGCATTTGCATAAGTTGTATCATTAAAGGTGAGCTTAATATGAAAGTAAAAAGAAGTGAGGAAAACCTGAATTTTATGCTCCCACCATTCGTCACTCGCATCAATGGTTCTCTTCCTTGAATCCCATCCTAATCCAGTTTTCTTGTAAAGTAATGACTTCCATCTTTTCCATTCTTCCTTGAGGTTATCCCACTTACTCTTCATTTTTTGTTTATCATACTTTTTGTCCGTTAGCTCCTCAAACTTACTAATTATAACTGTCCATCCATCTCTTTTGTTGTTTGCGGGACGATTGCCTTTTTCTGTTTGTTCAATGCACAAATTACAAAAGATTTCAACATCTTCCGAGCTCCAAAATGCCTTTTCCTTTGATGAACTCATCTACTAGTAAAATGACATGAACAAATTTAAGAGACACAAACAAACAAGATCAACCACTCAGGCCCTCTCTTATTAAAAAAATAGAAGATATTCACGTAAATAAAAAAAAAAAACTAACATTGAGAAAAAAAATAGGGACACGCAAAAACATTATACTTGCATAAAAATCCTTGATTATACTAGGTCATTCAAAACCTAGAACAACAGTGAATGTGCAAACTAAACATATTCATCATTGTGCAAAGATAGGCTTAAACTCCGCATGAGACGATTACATGATGAACATGGCTCATCATTAAAAAGGTAGACTCATGCCACCTTAGCAATGATGAGTATTTCTTAATAACCAAAATCGCGCAACATAGATTCACAACAGCAGACGAACAAGATGGAAAAAAAGTGATGTCAAATTATTACAACAGCAGGACAATCAATTTCAAAAGCCATAAGTGCTGATCATGCATGAAAAAAGAAAGGCAGAAACTTAAAGGGAATAATTTTTGCTAATTGCCATAATGACAACCTAAGTATTCAAGACTGGATTGATTCTCATCCCTAGCAGGAAGAGTTTGTTTTGTATTATTTGACTATTCAATTCAAAGAATAGTTGCTTCGACCCCACAGATTCATGCAAAATAGATGTTAAGTTCATTTTGGCTTCACGGACATGAAGACAGAGCCGTTGTAGGAGAAGAAATGAAGGAAAAAAAGAGTTTAAAAGAAACTACTACCAGTGAAAGATCAACCTTCCAACTACTTATCCTACACTTAATCTCAACACAAATAACACTTTTGTTGATTTGCCGAGGACGTACAATCTACCTGATTTCGATTTACCATCGACACCTATGCAAGTTCTTTTTGTTAGAGAAGTAGGGGGGCTAGAGAAGGAACGCGATAAAAAATGTATTGAATCCCTAAGATCCTATTAAACTCAGTAATAGGGATTCATAACCAAAACACCAATTACAAGTAGTAAATAATTCAGGACATCAAAATCTCAAGCAAGATATAAGCACTTCTGTATACCTTTCCCTGATCCAGTTCCTTCTTTTTTTGTCAATCTCTAGAGAAAAAGAAAACAACCTATCACCGTAGACCCCTTTTGTTAAAATGTGCCCCAATGGCACTTGCAAAGATGCTGTTTACAGAAAGTTTCCATTTTCCCATGTACTATTTTTCTTGCATTTTGTTAATCACACCTTGGAAATTAAAATATTCCTATTAAGTATGCTTAACAAATATCTAGGAGACACCCGTAAAGCCTAATGTAAAAAGCAAAAATCCAAGAGAAGGTGTGAGGATGGGGGAAAAACAAAGAGCTAAGCATGCTAAACAAGATAGTCTTAATAAGTAACCAAAACCTCGTGGCTAGTTTTGCTATCACAGTATCAATTGAAAAGATCCAACTGGATAAGTAACCAAAACCTCGGATTGCTCAGATCTCGAATCTCGCTCGCTCGTGCGACGAACTTCGGCCTTGATAGAGTGGTGCTCGGATTCAAATCGGGATGGAGTGTTGGGAGTTGCAGGGAAAGGAACGCTGCAGAGAGAGCCGCGTCGATGGAGGAGAACGCAGAAGACGAGAAGAGAGCCGTGATGGAGAAAAAGAGAGGAAAACACGTAAAGGGCTAGGGTTTTGTTTAGTATGGGTAAAAGTTGACTTTTCATAAAATTTCAAGGGTAAAATAGGTAATCTGAAAAAATTCATTAATTCCCCCTATCAATACCGAAAATGCTGAAATGCCCAAAGCAAGTGGGGACCTGCTTTGGGCTTTCAGCATTCCAAATGCCAATATTTTGCCAAGTAGCCTTTGAAAGCTGAACCAAACACCCTTATATTTTTCCCAAGGGGCTTTGAGGGCTCAAAGCCCCTTAGGAAGTTGAACCAAACACCCTACTTGTCTATTGAGGAAGTGGGTGACTCACTGAAGGGCTAATACCATGAAAATCCCAAAATGATACATCCATGCCATAATTACCTTAAACTAATTTTTACGTTACAAAAATCTTAAACATAGCTGTATCATATTACCTTAGATTAATTTTGTGTTACGAAAATTTCAAATTAGTACACCATGTTATATTTACCCCAAAACTCAACTTCTAGTCCCCAACATATTATAACTTTTCCAGAACACATCATGAACTCCATGTGAAGTAGGCGACATCTTTAAGTTTAGTCCAAATCCTCTAGAGTTTAAAGTGCAAGTAATTTTTAGCAAGACCTTATCTTTGGGGAATGGATTAGAGAAACCCCAAATAAAATGTGCTGTCCACGTGATTTTTAATGGCTTACAACAAAGGCATGACGTTTATGTATGTAGGATCCGTTTATTTCATGAGAAATGGAGTATTTATGGACAATGTTTTTAAGAAGTCATTTTCTAGATAAATGACAAGATTTTCTAGTGTTTGGCTAAATCGTGAAAATGAACTATTTTTTTTTTTTTTTCATTATTTGGTATGAAATTGATTTCAGTAAAAATTACCAAAATATACAATTTTTTAATTATTAACTATTATTTATTTTTATTTTTATTTTTATTTTTATCTTTTCCTTCCTCCTCGGCTTACCACAAGTGAGGGATGAGCTCACTAGAGGCCAGCAAGGCTTCGGCCTAGCCAAATCAGCAAGCTCATACCTTGCCTATGGTCGTTCATTGGCTGTTGCCTTGGCCGACAACCGACCAAGGAAGAAGCAAAAAAAAAAAAAAAAAAAAGAAAATTAAATATTCTATTTTTAAAAATAAAAATTAAAATTCATTTTTTATTAAAAAAAAAGGATACTTTTATAAGAATGAGCATTTTATTAATCAAGAACCCTAGCTCGAGTTCTAAGGACCCTCACATGGCCTTTGTGGACTCGGGGCTTAATGTTGTGTACCAAAGCTTGAGAATTGGGGATCTAAGCATAGCCTTTATGGACCTAAGCTCGGGTGCTGGGGCATTGGGCACAAACACTAGGGATTCAAGTCTAGGCATCGAAGATCTAGTTGTGAATGCCTCGAGAACCAATGTTGGGGTTCTTGTGTTCAAGCGTAGAGTTTTGGGTCTAAGCGTTGATACGTTGTCATGTTTTGGAAGATATTTTTTGATTTTTTCAAAGAGGAAATCATTAAGCATAGGTTTTCCATTAACTAGGAACACAATTTCTATCAACTCATTTTTAAGTGAGCCAAACACTGGAAAATGAAAAAAAATATGCTTCGTGAAACAAATAAAGCCTATTGACAAAAATGCTTAAATAGGGAGACACATTACCTTGTGGCACTTCACTTTTCTAATTTTTAAATGACAATTTCTTATTTAACAACTTAAAAATCAGATTGCCGTTTCCATAAATTTGTTCCTTTTTAATTGATTATGAAGTTTGATATTAGATTTAATGAATATCAGCAATCAGCCCCTGATGAAGGCGGAGATAAATGTATATGCATGTGCTTTCAAAGAGATACATAGATTGAACCACTGATCAAAGGCATGATGAGAGCAAATATGGAAAATTTCTTTGGGGGCTTGACTGCATATGAGCTTAATACATCTGAACCTTTATTATTATTGAGTCTCACGTGAAAATCCTATAATTTAGGGGATGGGACGCATTAGGCATGTATGCATTTAAGAATGCCTCACAAAATACAGCCATCACCATTTTAGCTTTAGTTAAGTTTACATATGAGAGACATATATGACTTTTAACCAACCAATCAAAGGCACCATTAAAGGTAATCTCATGGATTAGGAAAGTGCACGCATCTAGAGGATGAGGTCCATGGGAAAGAGAAGGTGTGCATTACATTGCTCCAAGTCAACAACTTTTAATATTGGATAAATCCATAGACACCCGCCAAGGAAAACTCATTCACTAAACATTGTGTACTGGGAATCATTTAGAATTCTTGTGCTTTCCATCTAGCCTTTCACTTGTTTATCTACATCTTTTAGTGCAGCAGAAAGGCATGCTCTCTTCATTAAACATTTTAGTACTCGTAATCGTTCATAATGCATGTGCTCTCCACCAAAAACTAGCCTTGACTATAGGGCATGCATCTAGAGATTAAGGGTGCGTTTGTTTTGCGAAAAACAATTTCCAGGAAAACGTTTTCCTCATTTTCCAGCGTTTGGTTCATTTAGGAAAATGAGTCAACGGAAAATGTTTTTCTAGTCAACGGAAAATGTTTTCATTTCAAAGCTTAAATTCAGGAAAACGATTTCCCCTTTGAAAGAACCGGAAAACGTTTTCCAAAATGTTTTATGGTCCTTGCTTAATAAAAATTTATTATTAAAAAGAATTTATAATTTTTTTTGGTCGGTAAAAAAAGAATTTCTAATTAAAAATTTTGAATTTTTTATTATTATATTTTTTATTTTCTTTCTTCTTTGCTTTTTTTCTTCTTTTTTTTTTTTTTCTCTTTTCTTTCTTTGCTTATGAATGTAAATCCTAACTCCTCCTCCCCCTCTCTCCTTCGTCACCGTCGCCTCCTCCAACCCTAGCCCCTCCTGCACTCTCGTTAGCTTCGCTCCCTCCACTTCTTCTTCGTCGGCATCTTCTATACCTTTAATCTTTTTTCAAATACAATCCAAACACCAGAAAATATTTTCAATCATGTATCACCAAACAAAGGAAAACTAACCGTTTTCCCGGAAAATGATTTTCCGGAAAACATTTTCCAAAAACGTTACGTTTTCCGTGAAACAAACACACCCTAAGATTACCCATTTTCTTTTTGTCCGTGAGTGGATGCAACCCAATGATGTTGCCTTGACGAGAGGGCCTAGTCCATTGGAAAGAAAATATGTGCATGGCACTCCTCTAAGTCAATTACCATTGGATTAATCAACAGGCAAACACCGACCTAGGAAGACTCGGATCATTAAGCATTTTGGATACGAAATAGTTCAGAAAGCACATGCTCGCCTCCCAAAAAGCACGTGCTCTCCATCTAGCCTTCATTTGCTTATCTACTTCTTCTTGTGCGGCAGGAAGGCATTCTCTTTTCATTTTTACCTGTCAAATTTCCATGAAGAAAGGGCAAAGCCTAAGCAAAAGAAAAGGAGCGCCAAAAAATAGAGAACCGATGGAGAAAAATAGAAAGATTGCTGAGTCAAAGATCACTGAGGGAGCATCCACTCCTTCATCCTTCCCTTCGATACCCACGAAAGGAAGTAGCGATCAATACGATGTGTTCTTGAGCTTTAGAGGCTCAGACACCCGCAAGGGATTTACCGATTACCTCTATTGCAGTTTGATCAATGTAGGACTATACCGATTTCAATGTTCAAGGACGATAATAGCCTCGAAATTGGTGCGGATTTTGATTCAGAGATTCACAATGCCATTGCACAGTCTAAGATATCAATCCCAATCATCTCCGAAAATTATGCTTCAAGCAAATGGTGCCTACATGAGCTAGTTCATATCATGGATTGCAAGAATAACATGTCACAAATGGTGATGCCCATTTTTTACAAAGTGAACCCATCGGATGTGCGTTATTTAAAGGGAAATTTTGGGGAAGCCTTCCGATTGCGTGAGAAGCGTTTTGATAAAAAGGATATCCAAAGAATGGAAACAAGCCCTTACGAAGTGAGTAACTTAAATGGATGGGAATCCGAGAAATTTGCTAATGGGTACTTATCTTCCACCTATACTTTTTTTTCCCTTAAGTCTTCTTATCCAGCAAAACTGATGCGATCTGTATGAATTGCTGTTGAGATCTAAATTTTGACGAACCGTTTCATCATTCATTAATTATATTGAAGTTTATGATTATTTTTAATCCTAATCAAAAATAAGTTTCATCAAATTGCATGAGCATATAGGTATTGGAAGCATTTGCAGTGATGGCAATAGAATTTAGTACAAGTCTAATAATATTATTATTGATTATTAAAAGGGAGAAGGGCCGGGCCAGGGCTAGGCCTGCCCGGCTCCTTTCTTTCCTTTTCTTTTCCTGTTCCACCTGGGCCCGGCCCATCCTTCCCTCTTCATTTTCTCTTCTCTTCTTTTTTTTCTTTCTTTCCTCCTTCCTGTCTTTCCCTCACGTGGCTGGACCGCCGCTGGTACGGGAGGAACAGTGAACACAGCAACAGAGGCAGAGCAGGGAGAGAAGGGCGCGATTTCCCGGTTGGGGCCACCCCGGCAGGGCAGCTGACTGTGGCAGAAGCCGTGCGCGCCTGCCGGTCGCTGTTAAAAGGAGAGAAGTCCGTGAGTCGTGGGGTGGTCCGAAGGGAGACCGAGGGGAGAGAGACATCGGGATTTTGAGGGAGAGAAGAGTCCCAGAGAGAGACCGACTGGGAGAAGCGAGAACGAGATTTCTGCTCGCTCCTAGAGATTTAGATTTTTTTTTCTTTTCCGTCCGACGTCCTCCGGAGGCCCTCACTAGTCGTTTCCAAACCGTGGCCGGTTCACCACCTAGTGTGATCCAAATCCGACTGGACAAGACAAGAAGCGGAGCGTTCGTCCGGCTCTCCTCCTTCGAGCGCCCTTGTGCCCCGTTGTCTTCCTGGGGAGCATCCCCTTCTCACCAACTCGCCGAACAATACCCAGCCAACCAATCCCGCCGAACCAGATGAGGTCGAAGCCCCCCCTGTCTTCCGTGTTTCAGTCGAACCGGGTACCGAGGTTCGCTTTCGTTGGCTCATGTGCATGCTGATAACGAACAGGCCCTCCCTGTCGATCTTGAGTGATGAATCTTGATTTTCTTAGGTCTAGACTTGAACCTGAGTCTTGAATGGGTCCGTTGTTCCACCTCAGTCGATGCCCGCCGGATGTTCGACAAAATGTCTCAGCCAAATCTGCGTTTTTTTTTCTTCTCGGGTCATGATTGGCGATGAAGGTATAAGGTTGGTGGTGGAGGGCGGTAGACATTGAGGTCGATAAACAGGTTCCGGCGGCGGATTATCGGTGAAGAACGGCGTGCTTCGGCAAGAACAGTGGGTTCTCGATGAAGGAGGAGAATGGAAAAGAATTTAAAAAAAAAAAAAAAAAACAGAGTAAAAGAAAACAAAAGAAATTAGAAGAAGGCTGGAAAATAGGCAATGTGCAGACGTTCGTGAGAAGAGGATGTGGAGTTGGGCTTGGGCTTTTGCTTAGGAGAACTTGGGCTTCGTTCAGCCGAATAGGGAGCTGGGCCGGTCAGGCTTTAGGCTAGGCTGGCTCAAATTGGGCTCGCTGATTAGGCTGATTGAAGAAAAGGAAATAGAAAGGTAGACTTGTGGGCCCGAAGGCTTTAGACAGGAGTCTGGGCCTTCAACAAATTGGGGCTCAGAGCCCAACCGTGATCCCGGGCCAAGACGCAAACCCTGGTCAGCGAGTTCGGGTCGGGACCCAGTCCGCCTCGGATCCGTTTTCATATTATTTTATTTAGAAGATATTTGTTATTAAAAAATTTAAAATATATATTTTAAAAAAAATATTCATTAAAAATTAGGAAAAGCTTTCAAATTAAATTTCAAGTACTTTTCTCTTAAAATGTATGAAAATCATTGATAAAAAAAATTTATGCTCAAAATTGATCAAACTCTTAAGGCTTTACATTAGGATTTGAATGTTTTTAGTGATGAATGTTAGGTCATTTTTTGCGTATTTCTATTTTGATTATCACTTGATTATGCATTTCCAACATGTTGATTGTTGTTACCCTTTAGCCGAGTTAGGAGTGACATTCTCTCTCTCTCTCTCTCTCTCTCTCTCTCTCTTTAAAGCATTAGATTCTTGTTTTCCTTTGTAATTTATTTAATGATTCCTTGGTTGCTAATTGTTATTTTAAGATTATGCACCACATGATCACCTCACATGGATATGTTTAAAGTCAATTGATATGGCTTGACAAACGTGTTTAGATATCGAAAGAGTATTAATTGACTAACTAGTTTTATTAAGTTCCCTACTCTAGATTCTCTAATTACGTAAAAAGTGAGGCATGTCCCCATACCTTACTTGGCTTCTAGGTGACTTTTCATTAGAAAATCCTCATAGTGTTAATATTGCTTAACATCGAATATTCCAATGTCATGCGAGGTATAAATTTGGGAGAGCTTGCACCTAATAGAGAGCCGTTTTCCCTCCTGATGGAAAAGGGTAGGTCATGAAAACTACTTCCGCTACAAGCTCACAAAATATCCCAATGAATGACCATAGTGGCCCAAAGACTGCAAACTAGTATTCCCAAGATTTCCCTTGAAAATCACACTAACAACAAGTAAAACCTTAGGATCCCATAGTCAGTCTTCCAAAGCTTGATCACTACCAAATTAATTAACCTCTTAGTACTTCGCACTAATCATGTGAAAAATCAACTTCCGCTGCTGCTAGTACCCCTGTTGCTAGTTGATCTATAAGTTAATTATAAGTCCTCCATTTAGGCCTGGGGATACGCAGGTCTTGGAGGGGGTAACCTTCCCTCCTCCTAAACTTTTTGTTATTAAAATAATCAACCTCCTATCCTTCAACCAGCAGTGACCATAAGCCTTATAACAAAATTTTACTTCTATAGATTCTTAATTTGCTAAATGCACCACCTTATCTTCTTTTCAGCAAGATCTATTTATTGGCAGAAAAAGAAATGAAAAAGTGAAATGACTGCTACACCATCATGCTCCACTGTTATTCGCAAAACCAAAACATTTTGCACATTAATTGGTTTCATCCATCCTCCACATATATGTAGGTATATTTTGATGAGATTATGTAAAACCATGAAGTTAGAATGAGTTTTGGTGTTTGACAGGCATGAAGGAGAATTAGTGGAAGAAGTTGTCAAAACTATTTTGAGCAAGTTGAGACATAATTTTCAGCTTGATGTTCCTGAGCACTTAGTTGGAGTTGACGATCATGTGAACAAAATTTGGAATTGGGCAGGCACTCCTACCAGTCATGCTCGGATGATTGGAATATATGGCATGGGTGGGATTGGTAAAACGGCTCTTGCCAAGGTCATCTACAACAAGTTGTCGAATGAGTTTGTGCATCGTAGCTTTCTTCCAGATATTCAAGAAACAGCTTACCATAACAGTATTCCTTATCTACAAAATCTACTAATTAAGGATATACTGCCAAATGAAGATCAAGTTCGTAAAGTTGATGATGGAATTAGTGTGATCAAATCTAGATTTAAAGGAAAAAAGGTTCTCATTCTTCTAGATGATATTAATCACCAAGATCAACTAAATGCTCTAGCTAGAGAACATGATTGGTTTAAGACAGGAAGTATCATCATTATTACAACTAGATATAAAGCTGTTCTTGATCAGTCTAAATTCCAAGTAGACTATGAGTGTGAAATGAATGAATTAGACGAGGTGCATTCTTTGATTTTATTTAAAAGACATGCATTTCGCATGGGCCAGTGTTTGAAGGATTTTGAGCCTATCTCTCATGATATTTTATCGACCATGGGTGGGCTTCCCTTAGCAATCAAGGTCATAGGTTCATACTTGTATGGAAAAACGGATGGAAAAGTTTGGCAAGATATGTTGAAGAAATTAAGAAACCAGCCAGATAAAGATGTCCAAAAATATTGAAAATAAGTTATGATGCATTGGAAACTAGTCATCAGGAGATTTTTCTCGATATTGCTTGCTTCTTTATTGGCAAAGACAGCAAATATGCCATTTACATGTGAGAGGACTGTGAGTTTTATCCAAATCAAGGAATTGAAGAATTGAAGTTGAGGTGCTTAATAAAAATTGAAGCTAATGGTGAGTTTGGGATGCATGATCAATTGAGAGATCTTGGAAGAAGCATCGTTTGCCAAGGACAACCACTTGAGAGACGTAGCAGATTATGGAAAGGTGATGATGCCTTCGAGGTACTAATGGAAGAAAAGGTAACATATAGCACTCCTTTTTCTTCACTCTCCTTCATAGTTTCATATTTAAATTTGATCTATTGTAATCTTTTATCTAGCATGAACAGATACGCTATGCTTCTAGAAAAAAAATCTATTTAAACATCCATTCATGTTCATTGTAGATTAATTGTGACATATATTTGGATTATAGATGTTCCAAGGATGGAAAGGCTATATTATTTAGTTCGAATTCACTGACACAAATTTGTCCAGCCAAAAAGCTTAATCTAGAATCAGTTTGAGATTCTTTAGCTAAGATTCTACACTAAAGCTTTGTTTTTTTGCAAAAAAAACAAAAATGATTAGGAATATATTTTCCCAAAAATAATTGATTATATCTCTTAAAAAAGAATAAACGAAAAATACTTTCATTGTTTATGAGAATATTTGGACATAAAGTTTTAGTGATAATGAAAATATTTTCTACTGACTAATTATTTTAAGCAAAACAGACAATTATTTTTTTTTTAAATATTTTCCAAATCATTTAATTTTTGCGAAGCAAACATAACCTAAAAATCTCGTTTACTAAAAGCAAGCAATTTCCTTATTTAGTTGAATATATTGGTAACATGAAACACTCCAATAACAAAAAGACGAAATATAACCATCATGAATCAAATAAATGAACATTCTTGGTTAAAAAAAATAATACAGTATATGTGCTAATTATGATAACTAATAATTAAGCAGAAGAGTAACATTGAAAAAAGGAAAAAGGTGCCAATTTCACACTAATCACGTGTGCCTGCTTTCTAGTATGGCCAAATATATCGATGTGCTCCTACGAATTTTTTTTTTTGGTCGAATGGCGCTCCTATGATTTGAGAAGCCTATGTTTGATATATTTTGTCTCCATTTTGATTATGAAAATACCCGTCCCCTTTGCTCATTATATCTATCTCTTTTCATTCTCATTTCCTCTTAATAGATGCAACAGCAATAATCGCCTTAAGCACTATATTACGAAAATCTTACTATTTTTTCAAGGCTACATCACGTTGACCTTGTTCACTTTGTGGAAGGTGTATGATAGAGTAGGTTTTCTTATCTTTCATTCTTTATTTCTTTCATTGCCGTTGTCTTTTTCTTTTTATTTATTATATATAATTTCCAGCATTAAGCCATTTTTTTAAAACTAAGTTCATCTTTTACTTAGATTGTCAATGTTAATGTAATTTCATTGTTTTATATTCTCCATCTGGGGAATCATGGGTTAATAACTGATCGATTGCGAGGAATTAGCCCTAGCAATTATCCAAGAGATGTTGCGCAAAGGAAAAAAGCTTTAAATCTTGATTTAATTCGTATTAGCTCGTTCGCATGACTCAATATCACACTTCTTCGTCGATTCGATAACTACTCTTAACATTAGCAGAAAGAGCACAGCACATGGGTGTTCAATTTTATTTTTTTTAAAGTCAAATATGTTCGAACAGAGATAATTGTGGAAAGATGTTAATTAGTTTAAGAAAATATTTAAATGATTGTAACATGTGGGAAAATTTAATTTAGTTTTGAAAAATGAAAAATTTATGGGACTAATTTTCAATTATCTTGACTCTTTAAATTATGATTTTGTCTATTTTGTTATGTTCTATTTCTACTCTTCGTATTGGTAAAATATATGCGCATTACGTCCAAACTTTCACTGAAAGTTTGAGATTTGAAATCCTCTTTTCAATGAAGTGGATTTTTTTTTTTAGGTAATAAGCAGTAGAGATTAATTGGAAATTGACAATTATACCCACCACAGGCTTTTTACTAGTAAATATTTAAATTACAGATAGCTACAAACGAGGCAAATTATCGAACTGTAAAAGTTTATTGTTAATGAGTGTCACCACAGTCGCTTGTTGAACATACTTTACAAGAAAATTTTCAGTTCTCTAAGCGATTTATTAACATTTCACAAGAATAGTTAATGAATTGAAAACGGGTACCTGCTTAGCTTAACAAGGGACCAATGGCCCCAATGGGCACTGTTTAACGAATTCTTTTAAGAAGTTACGAAAATTTTATATGAAAATCCATAAGTCAACATTTTTATGCTTTCCCTTGGATAAAAGAGAAGTGCATGAGCTACAGAATTCAAAAAAAAAAAAAAAAAAAAAAAAAAAGAGTAAAACATTGGGGTGCGTTTGTCTTAGATTTTGTAAAGCAAGAAGTATTTTTATTTTTGCTATCATGTCAAGATTGGAAATATGTTTAAATTTCAAAAGATTATAAAAATATTAAAAGTTCATTTACCTATTAATACTTATATATGGTGAGGTTAGAAAGACAACAAATTGTGCGAGTCCAAGAACTAAAAAGGCAAAACCTAAAAACTAAAAGCCAATCCAAACACTGATTTTATTTGAACTAATATGCAGGGAACTAAAGAGATCCATGCGATGTGTCTACTACCCAGACTTTCCAAGTTCGATGACCGTACCGGAATTTCCAAGTTCGATCGCTGTACATACACAAATAAACATTTTAATGACTTACGGAGCTTAAGGTTCCTCACACTTGATATGGCAGATTTAAGTGGAGACTTTAACAATTTATTTTCCGAGTTAAGATGGCTTAAGTGGAGTGATCAAATTAAGCTCAAGCCATCTTTTTTAACAATAAGTATGTGTCTACCAAAATTAGTGGTGTTGCAGATGTCGGTTAGCCCAATCATGGAGGATTGGAGAGGATGGAGTTCAATCATGGTAAGATGAGAAAAAAAGAAAAAAACATCTTTGGTAATTTTTTCTTTCTTTTGTTTTGTTGATTAAATCAGTTTTTGATAGCTTATTCTCCTTTTTATAGACGGCAAAGCGGCTAAAAGTCCTCGATCTTAGTCGTTGCAAATTAAGATGTACTCCAGATCTCTCAACTTTCATAAAGTTAGAGACTCTCATATTGAGAGACTGTGAGGAATTGAAGCAAATCCACCCTTCTATTGGCAAACTCAAGACTCTCGTTTCCTTCGTCTTGAGGGGTTGTTGCAGTCTTGAGGAGCTACCACGAGAAGTGGGTGAATTAGAAGAACTAAAAGAACTACATTTGGCATATTTAAATGTTATTACAGAGATTCCTACATTGATCGGCTCGATGAGGAAGTTGGAGAAATTGACGATCAAATGTTGTATGTCATTGAAAGGAATCCCTAGCTCAATTGGGAATTTACAAAATTTGCAACTTCTTTCCATTTGGAATTCTCCTGCTGAAATAATTCCAAGTGCTATTGGGAAGTTGAAACAACTGCAAAGACTCTATCTTCAATGCTGCAATGGGGAAATTCCACTTGAAATTAGTAAGTTGTCTTCTCTCCGATCCCTTAGGCTAAGTGGTTCTCCAATGATCAAGGGGATGTCGATAGAGCTTCCTTCCAACTTGACAAGTCCCACTTTGCCACAGCTTTCTTGCCTAATCCACCTAAATGAACTTATTCTTTTTGACTTCGAAAATCTTGAATACATTTTGGAGCTTCCATCAAGACTCTCGAAACTGGTTGTGCGCTCTTGTCCTAAGGTGATATTGCCTAAGCTTGTGGAATTGAAGTACTTGGTAGAGTTGTCAATACAGGGCTGTAATTTCATTGAAAGATTAGATCTTGCACGATTAAATCTTCTTGAACGATTAAAAGTTTATTATTGTTGTAAGTTAGTCGAAATTTGGGGCCATGATGATTGGGAGTCCTTGAAGGAGATGGTTATATATCGATATGAGTCCATTCAAAAGCTATTCCTTCCAAAGTGGTTGAAGGAATTAAAGGTTGAATTCTGCAATAGTCTTATTGAAATAAAGGTCCCCGATGATTTAGAGTCCTTGGAGGAGATATTTATAAGTGCCTGCACGTCCATCCAAATGCTAACCCTTCCAAAACTCCAACGTTTGAAGCAATTAAAGGCTAAAGATTGCAACAATTTAGTTGAAATTCGAAATCTTGATCAGGCAGAGTTCTTAGAGGTGTTAAGTATTCATGGATGTAAGTCTATTGAAAGATTACTTGATCTACCATGCACCTTGAAAGAGTTGAGGATCAATAACTGTCACTGTTTACGTGGGGTTGAGAGCCTTGAATGATTCTTGTCTTGTCGAATTTTATTCATTTCAGGTTGCAGCAACCTAGAAAAACTACCAAACCTGTCAAAATATGAACATTTAGAGCATTTCACGATCATTGATTCTCTCCTGCTTACAGAGATTCCTGGGATTGGGGAATCAAGATCTCTAATAGAAATACATATCGTAGGTTGCAAATTATTGGAGATTTTGCCAGATTTGTCGAGATGTGAGAAATTACAACGTCTAGAAGTAGTAAGGTGTGAGAAACTTGGTTTCCGGGACTTGAAAAGTTGGATTTAACTGAGTTGAGAATTTCTGGGTGCGACTTAGAAATGCCGGAATTGCGTAAAAGAAGGGCCGAGATATGTCATGCTGGTGATGGATATGACTGGTGGCAGGGCAGAATCATATTGCAGTGATAATAATGTGATTGAACTTTATACCATATTACAATAGCGAGGCTGGTCATGTTCCATTAACAGAGGTAAATAAGCAGTAAAACTGCCATTTATGTTGTGAGATTCGCATCCTCCTTTTCACCATCGTCTTCCAACAGAGCCAGGTTTCGGCTTGGAGGGGAGATCGAACCTGCGCAGAGCTCGCGGATCCGTCAATCGGCATCCCGAAGGAGTCAGGGCACACCCACGACGTAGTGCCGGCGGCTTCTCTCTTCAGAAATCCTGACTTGTACACGCGAATCTGACCGGATTTCTTGAGTCCATGAGCAGAGGAGGAACAGGTGCCCAAGGGTTTCTCGGTTTTGCTGGTGAAGAGGGCAAATTGGGTCAGTTACTATTTTTTTTTTTTTTTTTTTTTTTTTATTGACGAGGTATAGGAATAGATGTTATCTCCTCACTGCACTGTCATCAAACAGTCGCCTAAGTGTTTGCTCATCCCAATTAGGCACATTTTTGTCTATAAGATCAGCACCCCGATGGTAATCACTTGTCCTCCCTCACGTTAATGGATTCGCCGTTACCTACGGACCACATGGTGGACTTAGAAATGGCATCCCTATCCATGATCAGGTTCTGCCAACCCCAGGATGGCAGGATGGTCTACTTCCTTTCCCTGCATGCTAGAAATCGGTCTTGGCAAAATAACTTCCTTTCAAAAGTTTACTCCATAATGCAGATGGAGACTGAATGATCCTCCATCTGCACCTGCCGCTGCACTCGGACTAGCAGTAGAATGTTTTTCACCAACATTTGTATATTACCTGAAGACACTTTCTTCTATCACTATATTATTGTTGACCAAATTTCTCCTAACCCTTTGTTCTGGGATATCCTTTTAAGGTTCGTCCTGGATGATCTATCTGGATCTAGATAATGTATCTGTTGGTGGTAAACATGAATTCTTTTCCTTGTAGATAAGGTATTTTCTCGTCTGATTGAGACAGATACACATTGTTCCAATTTTTTAATCAATCCTTCTGATCTATCTCTACTCATTCTGTTTAGAATATGCAGGACCACTAGAGTATCTCTGCAGAGCCAATTTTCTTTTTGTCAGTCATTGTTGTGGCAATGACAATCAATTCTCATGAATAGGTGAATGCTTTGCTTCTCTTTTAATCTATATTTTTTATCCACATTTTCTCTATTCAACCGGATTGCATGATGACCTTACTTATAGATACTTAACTTATATTTTTTGTTTGTGAAATTTTTGTCGTGAATGTATGATGATGCAGTGTTGGTGGTGAAAGATGATGGAAGTAGGTGCAGAATTTGCCATCATTTAGAAGTCTTAACGTTCATCAGAGACTTCAGGATACATGGTTTCGCTGAGCTTGAAAATTGGTGAACTCCAGATGAAGCTCAGCTAGGGATCAATTTTACTAGCTGAGCTTAAAATGCTCAAAGTCGGAAGAATTCTCTCGGCTAAAGCCATTCTTTCATCTGCACATTCTTTGCTATTGCTAAGGACTTCATTTATTTTTGGAGGACCTACTATAGCTGCGGATGACACACTTATATCATCACCGGAGGTAAAGCATCTATGACAATGAAACATGACATTACGTCTGCGCCTTGAATTGCTTCTGGCTTTTCACCTTTTTTATACTAGTTGGTATTCTCCTCTGGTTGTCACGGCAATCGTTCCTACGTCTAATGATAAATGTAGGACAATGGAACTTCTGGTTTTGGATGTGATTGACTATGCGCAATAACGAATAACTCTTGAGTCTTGATGAAGGTCCAGAATATGTAGTTAAAGAAGTATCTCAAGTCTATAGTGAAGATGATGATATCTATTGATTACTTGTGTAATGCATGTGCTAATGTCTATAATTTGTTTTGCTTCTTATTGTGATATAAGGTTTACTAGTTTTTGTTTCATGATAATAAGAAGCAAGCAATAGGAACTCAAAAATCATGCATGTGCTTGTCGTAAAGACATTTTTATCTCCCAATCGCTTGTCATGCAAATTATCTTATATATTGCTTCTGTGATTACTCCTTTAAAATTATAAAGAACAGTTCTTATGCAAGTCCCCAACTCCTTTTTACAACTGACATTATCGTATTGATTTCATGCATTAATCTAAATCATGCTTCTGTAGGTCGGCCAGACTTGCTGCATTAAATTCGTTATTTAGGAGTGCTGCGGACTGACGTTGCTCCTCTCCCTCACCATGCCTCAAGCCCACGACCTTGAGATTTGATTCTCTTTCATGACCAACCACAAGGGCCAGCAAGAAGACTGGTGCTGCAGACAAACATTGCACGGCACCGTGCAATGGCGTGGGTCATCATTGCAGTTCATTGATATAAGCGTTTGGTTCATCTGCGCTAACATTGACGGGAGTCGTCCGAGCCGCACACAAGTCTCTGCAATCTAGGCTATAGGAGACTCTTTGAATATCTCAATTCGTTTTCAGCAGTTGTAAAGTGCACCCACTTATTATACCTACTCGTTGATTTGAGATACTGACTATACCATAAAACTTATTTCAAATTTCTGCATTATGCCAATTTAATCAGTCTTATTCCTTTAGCAGGGAAGATACACTAGAGATTAATTTGGGAGTGAAAACAATTCAGGCTTTTAGGGACTGCTCCGTGGTCTCCAAAGAACTATTGAGGGGGAGATACTCTTGTGGGAATGGTCAGGCCGCCTCAGATATAGTGAAACAACGACCGCAATAGCCTTCTCCTGTTCCATATTTCAACAGAGGAAGCAAATTATGAAGGATCCTCTGAAGACGTCTGACCGTCCCTAGCGGTGGTCTTAGGGGACGGGTCTCGAAGTCGTCCTCTATGAGTTGGGCGACGGTCTCCGGGGAATGTCTCCCATCCTCTTCTTCTCGTAGTGGAGGGAACAACTCCGAGAAGGAAAATAACTCTTATAAATGTAACCATAAAATCGTTAACGGGCTGCGAGGGTAATCTTGAGCCAAATAATTAAAGGCAAGAATTTCAAAGTCTTGAATTGATAACTCTGGGGTCAGGTATGGGACTTGAGGTCATGCTTTTTCAAATCCATCAAATAGAACTTGAATCGTTCTTGATATATCATCACTAAATGACAATGGCTTCCATTATTGGGCAAAGCAAGACCGCTACATTCCTTTTCTTAATGTTTCTTTCAGACCGAGCATTAATGCTTTATTTATTCCATGAAAATGCATGATTTTGAAAATGTTTTTCTCAAAATGATCATTTCTATCGTTTAAAATTATTACTCAATGAAAAATATTCACTATCGACAATAATTTTTTGTCTATATATTTTTGTTGATAATGAGAATATTTTTTCGCTTATGTATTTTTGTAAACGATACAAACAATCATTTTTAGGAAATATTTTTCAAGTTATTCATTTTCTGTATAACAAACGGAATCTAAATCTAGTTAGATCATCAAGGAGCTTCATGGATATCCTGGAACACTTCCATTCACTGTCGAGACAGGGTAAGTTGCAAGTCGGTAGGCATTCAAAATGAACGCAAGGGCATATGCTTGCAGCAGCTTTTGTGCAGGCGCTAATCAGATAAGCAATTGCTATTCCATTTTGAACCACCTATTGGTCAAGAACAGGATTGTCAATCACACATTGGAATTCTTCGGCATGCTTGAGTAGCTCTTTTATCTTTTCATATATCTCTCCGCAAATGAATTGTGTAAGGGAATTCTTTAAAAGTTCTCGCTGGGCTCTCGTTGAGCAATACTTAGTAAACAATATTTCGATTGATAAAGTAATTAAGGACAGAAAAATGCTAAGAAGGGACCCAGAGCAACGGCCTCCTGACCACGCATCCCGAGTGCAGGACTTTTTTTTTTTTTGCTTCACGAGTGCAGGACTTTGGCAGCAAATCAAGCTGACAAAATCAATTGCCAAGAGTGGCCCTTAGGCTGTAATACCACAAAAAAGAGCTAAATGAGTTTTAATTTTTAAATTTTTTAGGGAATACCGTCCTCTATATTAATTAATATAGAGCCAAATGAGTTTAATTTACATTGTCACACTCTAAATCCATACTCAGAATTTAGGGAGTAACGTCCTCTATATTAATTTAATGAAACCTTTTCTCGATCAAATATAAAATCAAAGTTCAAAGTGTGATGACTCAAATCCGGGGCAAGATACGGAGGGATGGACTACGATCTCGTAAGAGTTTTCCTAATATGTGGACTAAATTAATTGACATTGTTATTTACTGTTTAATGTTTACCATTTTACGGGGTTTGGTCTAAGATGAGATAAAAGGTTTCTTAATTAGTCTAATATGAGGCTGGCTAGTATGGGCCAAGTTGAGCTTGGCCCGTAATGAGGGGGACTGGCTGGAAACTCTATAAATAGTGCTCAAGTCTCTCCTCTAACCCTAATTCTCACATATCATCACCTAAGGGACGTTATTCTAACGTTAATCGTGAGAGCCGCTTCATTGAGCTAGTGATTCGGAGGGCAATAGAGGAGAAGGATTTGCGCAAAGAACATTGTGTTTCCGCTTCCGCTTCAAGAACGATGGATCCTAAAACAGGTGCATTAATCTTTCGATTTACAATTGCATGTTTATGTTTTGTTTATGGAGATTTTGGGTTGTGCATAATCTGCACCCAACACGTGGTATCGGAGCCTCAACCTTAGAACTAGAACGCAATTGATTTTGCACTACTTTGTACGGTTTTACCCTAATTATACTGATTTGCCCTAATTAGTATGAATCTTGCCATAATTTGCAATTTTCGAGACTTTTAGTTTAATAAATATCAAATTAAATTGCAAATTGGGACTCGGCTTGACGAGACGGTGAAAACTGTCGGCAATGCGTCGCCAGGGGACGCCGCACGCACCCCCACGCCTGGCCATGCGCCGCTGGGGGCGTCAAACACGCGCGCCACGCGCGGTCACGTGCCTCCACACGTGGGGCATGTGCCGCACGCAGCCGCTAACGTCAGCGACCCGGGTCCGACCCGATGCATGCGCTACACGTGATTGATGACGTCACGGTGACGTCAGCGACTCGAGTCCGACTCGATGACGTCAGCATCCGACCCGATGACGTCATCGACCCGACCCGGAAAGCACCCGACCCGATAACATCAGCACCCGACCTGACCCGTTGACCAACCCGACCCGGTCAACTGTTGACCGAACCGATCAACCGATTGGACCAGGCGGCTGGACCAGACGGTCGGACCGGCTTCTGGCCGAATTAACATCGTGCGCGTGAGCCCCACGCACCGCGCACTGAGGCGGCGCATGCGGGCGCGTGGGGTCTCCTTTTGGCACATGGTTGGAGGTGTTGGACTCGTATGGTGATTTCCTATCTTGTGGTATATTTATTTTATATGTTTGATGATTTTATTGATGTGAAATTGCATATAAAACCCTCAATACGTGTATTTTAAATGAATTTTTGCATATTTTTCTTGTATTTTTCTGTGATTTTGGAAATACAAGTGCTGGGTTACAGGTATGTTATTTTATTAATGGATAATGCGGTATAATTAGCATGATATGTGATTTGAGTGATATGTGCCCCTATCGCTAAAGTTAAAATCACATGTATATGGTGTATGTGAGATGTAAATATATCTCTCGGTATGAGAGGGTTTCAAGGATTCAATTGAGTTGTAACCGCCAAAGTGGCACAATTGATTGGGTTTGAGAAATTTCGGTCTCGTGTGTTGATTGGGATGTCTCCTGGTCTAATGCGTGGTCATACTCCCAAAGGAGGTGATTGTGTATTCGTTTATGGAGGGATACATGATGGTGTGGTGGAGTGACCAGTCCTAGTGGTTTATCTGCCCAAAGGTGATGAATTCACGAAGATTGGAATACATTCTTCATGATCGCTATCATGTGGGGAGTGTACAATTGCATGTCATGTATTCTGCCCAAAGGTGATTATGTGATTTTGCATGTAACTCTCTGGATATGCTCACATGATGCTAATTTTTATATACTGCCGTCTTTTAGTCACCTTTTCTGTAAACGGTAACTTCGTCACTATTGAGGTTCTTACTGGTTCCAACTTTAAGAAGTGGAGAGAAGATTTTCTGTTTGCTATGGAGATGGCAGATGTTCATATGGCTCTTACTGCCGATCGGCCAGCAGCCATTACTGCTAAGAGTATAGAGGATCAGAAAGCACATTTTATTGCCTGGGAGAAGAGCAATAGAATTTGCTTGCTATCTATGAAGCGTTCAATTCAGGAACACTTGAAAAGTGGTTTGCCTATGGACTGTAATACTAGGCAAATGATAGAAGCTTTGGTGGCTAGGTACCGTGTGTCGTCTAATGCTGAGATAGGGACACACATACAAACACTGTTTACCATGAAGTATGATGGTTCTGGCGCTGTAAGAGATTATATTCTGAGGATGGTTGATTTGCACACAAAGCTTCAGGCTCTCAATGTTGCTATTCCCATGCCTGCATTGTGCATCAAGCTTTAAATACTCTTCCTCTTGATTTTGGAATTATCAAGACTAATTATAGTTCCCAAGATGAAGCCTGGTCAGTTAATGAACTGATTGCCAAGATGGTGGTAGAGGAAGAGAAATTGAAGAAAGACAAAGGGCACATTGCGCTTTATGCTTCAAGTTCTGGTACTAATAAGGGTAAGAATGTCAAAAATTATACTCAGAAGAGAAATTCTGAAGCAGCTGGACCTTCCAATAGTAAAGGAAAGGAAATCCTGAAGGTGCTGGTTCTTCTAACAGTTTGGGTCCTAAGAAAGCATTCCCCAAGAAAACGGGTGTTTTTTGCTACTTTTGCAGGGAGAGATGACATGTAAAGAAAGACTGCAAAAGGTTTAAGGATTGGTTGTCTAAGAAAACCAAGAAGAGTGAGCCTAAAGGGGTTCATAAACAGAAGGACGCTAAATCAGGATGAATCAAAGCTTACTCTTGAAAACAGCATTGGAATTGACGTCGAGTTTGTGGGAGATGTTATTTTGGTTAGATTCTGGTTTTAGGATGATGTTGAGAAACACTTTTTATGTACCTTCATTTAGGCAGAATTTAGTTTCTATGTCTTGTTTGGACATATGTGGATACTCTTTTGAAATAAAGAGTAATGTTGTTGCCATCTTTTATGATTCCAATAAGATTGGGTGTTGCAATTTATCCAATGGATTATATTGATTAAGTTTATCTCCCAACAACATGTACGTTGCTTATTCAGCTGAATAAGTTGTTTCTAAAAGGCCTCTACCTAAGGAACAGTCTTATGCATTGTGGCATAAACGACTTGGTCACATCTCTAAAGAAAGAGTAGAAAGGCTTGTAAAGGCCGACATCCTGCCAACTCTTCAAGATGATCAAGAGACTTGCATAGACTGTTGTAAAGGTAAAATGACGAAAATAAAGAAAAAATCAGTCGTACGAAGTTCTAACTTATTGGAGATTATTCACACTGATATTAGTGGACCATACATGGCTACTTTATGCAGAAATTTTTATTTCATCACATTTATTGATGACTATTCCTGATATGGATACTTATACTTGATTAAAGAAAAGTCCGAGTCTCTTGACAAATTCAAGTTTTTCGGACTGAAATGGAAAAACAGTTGGAAAAAGTTATAAAGATTGTCAGATCTGATCATGGTGATGAGTATTTTGGTAGGTATGGTGATGCTAAACAACTTAAAGGGCCGTTTGCCAAATACTTAGAGGATTCTGGGATAGTAGGTCAGTTTACTATGCTTGGAAATCCTGAACAAAATGGCATAACTGAAAGGCGCAATCGTACTCTTATGGACATGATGAGAAGTATGATTAGTAGGATCAATTTGCCTACTTTTATATGGGGTGAGGCTTTAAAAATAGCTTTTTATATTCTAAATCGTGTTTCTACTAAAGCGCTTCCATTGACTCCTTTTAAGTTGTGTACTGGACGTAAACCTAGTTTGAATCATCTTAAAGTTTGGGGTTGTCCAGTAGAGATGAAGTTATATAATCCTACATTGAATAAGCTGGATTCCAAAACTACACTGTGTTATTTCGTGTCTTACCCAGATCATTCAAAGGGGTATCGATTTTATAACCCCAATGGAGGTACAAGAATTGTGGAATCTCAGACTGCAAAGTTTCTGGAATTTGATATAGCTGAAAAGGGCAGCTGCTCACAAACTATCGAAGATGATAGTATGTTGAGGATTACTGGATCCTTATCTCATCATGTACAGATAATTTTAGAGCCTCTTGCGCCACAAAATGAACCTGTTGTGGCTCAAGATCCTATTGTTAAGACAATTCCTGATGAAATTCCTCAAGCCCCTCAAATTCATAATGAGGTTGAAGTAGCTCCGCTCAGAAGATCTATTAGGGAAAGACGTTCGGCTATACCACCAGACTATGTGGTTTACCTAGGAGAGCATGATTATAATATTGGCTGTGTTGTTGATCCGGTCACTTATACGGATGCTATCTCATGTCCTCAATCAGATTTGTGGCTAGATGCGATGAAAGATGAGAAACAATCTATGAAACATAATGATATTTGGGAGCTTGTTGAATTGCCTGAATGTTGCAAACCTATTGGCTGCAAATGGGTATTCAAGACTAAAAGGGATTCCAAAGGAAAGATTGAAAGGTTTAAGGCCAGACTGGTAGCTAAGGGTTTCACTCAAAGAGAAGGAATAGATTATGAAGTAACATTTTCTCTAGTTTCTTCTAAAGATTCCTTCATAGTGATCTTAGCATTAGTAGCTCATTTTGATATGGAGTTACACTAGATAGATGTTAAGACCGTTTTTCTTAATGGAGATCTTAATGAGGAGGTTTATATGGTACAACCTGAAGGTTTTACAGATGATGACTCAGGTAAGCTTGTTTGTAGATTGAAGAAGTCTATTTATGGCCTTAAGCAAGCTTCTAAACAGTGGTATTTCAAGTTTCATAGTGTTGTCACTTCATTCAGATTTATTGAGAACAAAGTAGATTAGTGCACATACACCAAGGTCAGTGGGAGGAAATATATTTTTCCCATACTTTATGTAGATGATATCTTGCTTGCAAGTAGTGATATTGGTTTACTGCATGAGACAAAGCGGATGTTATTGAAAAATTTTGATATGAAAGACCTTGGTAAGGCGTCTTTTGTTCTTGGCATTGAGATTCATAGGGATCGCTCATGCCGTTCATTAGGTTTATCTCAGAGGGTATTTATTGATCGCATTTGGAAAAGATTCAATATGCAAGATTGCAAACCAGGAATAGCTCATATTATTTAGGGTGATAAATTGAGTCTTTTACAATACCCTGATTCAGATTTTGAGAAAGCTCAAATGAAGAATGTACCTTATTCTAGTGTGCTTGGAAGTATCATGTATGCTCAAGTTTGCATTAGACCAGATATTGCTTTTGCAGTAGGGCTTCTAGGCAGATAGTAGTCAAATCCAAGACGCGATCACTAGGTTGCTGCCAAGAAGGTTTTAATGTACTTAAAGAGAATAAGGGATTATATGCTGACTTATAGACATGTTTCAGATTTGCAACTAGTAGGGTATTCGGATGCAGATTTTGCTGGTTGTCAAGATAATAAGAAGTCAACAACAGGGATATATATTTATGTTGGCGGGAGGTGCAATATCATGGAAGATCGAGAAACAGAAATCCATATCTTCTTCTACCATGTAAGCGGAGTTTATAGCATATTTTACAGCTGCTACTCAAGCTATTTGGCTTCGGAATCTCATTAGGGAGTTATCGGTTTTTGATTTTGTGGATAGGCCCATCCAACTACATTGTGACAATAATTCTGCAATGTTGTTTATTAACAACAATAGAAGTCTCAAGGGGTCTAAACACATGGAGGTCAATTTTTTTTACTATAAAGGAATCAGTACAGAATGGTGATGTTGCTGTAGATTATATTCCTACAAATGATATGGTTGCAGATTCATTGACTAAAAGCCTACGCCCGTATGTATTTGATCAACATGTCATTAGCATTGGCCTAGGAGCATCTTGGGATACTGTCATTTAGTGGGAGTTATATTTTATTTTTCTTAAAGTTTATATCTGCATTTGTTACCATTTAGTAACACTTTGATATATTTATTTCGACTTTTTCATTCAATACAATATTTTTGAATGGTTTGTTATTTTGTTGAATATATATATATATATATATATATATATATTGTTAAAAGTCTCAAGGTATTACCTTGAGTGAAGGCTAGGGGCATTTGGTTATTAGCCTTGTGCATATGTTCTTGTGATACATAAAGAAAGGTTAACCATAAGGATAAGACATATGTGGGTTCATTAGAACCATGATCTCATTCTCTTGTGGCACAAGCTTTTGTGTCGCCTAAGGTAAGAGAATGGTGACTGACAAATGGATCTCTCTATAAGAGATGTTAGCCATTTGCCACACTACCATATTGAATCCATATCAATAAAGTTGAAAGCACTTGTGACTATGGAAGGCTCTGTGTGTATACATGCAGTTACCGCCATGATTCGATGTTGGAGACTTTATGGGATAGGATTGACTATTAAGAATTATCTCTAGACCAATGTGCACATATACAATACAATTTCAATTAATATAGTCTAAGTGGGAGAATGTAAGAGTTTTCCTAATACGTGGACTAAATTAATCGACGTTGTTATTTACCATTTAACGTTTACCGTTTTACGGGGTTTGGTCTAAGGTGAGATAGAAGGTTTCTTAATTAGTCTAATATGGGGCTGGCTAGTGTGGGCCGAGTTGAGCTTGGCATGAGGGGGACTAGCTGGAAACTCTATAAATAGTGCTCAAGTCTCTCCTCCAACCCTAATTCTCACATATCCTCACCTAAGGGACGTTATTCTAACGTTAATCGTGAGGGGCCGCCTCATTGAGTCAGTGATTCGGAGGGTAATAGAGGAGAAGGATTTGCGCAAGGAACATTATGTTTCCGCTTCCGCTTCAAGAATGATGGATCCTAAAATAGGTGCGTTAATCTTTCGATTTACAATTGCATGTTTATGTTCTGGTTATGGAGATCTTGGGTTGTGTATAATCTACACCTAACACGATCACCTTGGCAGTACGTGGGTGAGGCCAAAAAGGCATGTCTCTTGTCCCACGACACTTAGGGGAGAGTCCTAGAGCTAGTTTATAAGGCTTAGGTCCCCCTAATTTGTGTGACGCGTTTTAAAACTATGAGGACTCAGTGTCCAAAACGAACAATATTACACAATGAGGCCCAAGTCATTACAAATGGTATCAGAGTTGACTCCCGACCGTATATGGGGCCACAGCGAGGGCGTTGTACTTTAAGGGGGGAGAATGTGATGACCCAGACCCGGGGCAGTCGGGTGAGACCAAAAAGACATGTCTTTTGTCTCATATCACTTAGGGAGGAGTCTTGGAGCTAGTTTATAAGGCTTAGGTCCCTCTAATATGTATAACGCGTTTTAAAGCCGTGAGAACTTAGTGTCAAAAATGAACAATATTATACAGTGGGACCCGGGTCGTTACACCCCAAGCCTTTATAAACTAGCCCAGAACTCCCCCTTAAGCGATGTGGGACGGGAGACATGCCCTTAACCTCACCCGCGTGCTGCTAATGCGATCTCAATCCATCCCTCCGTACTGCCCCGGGTCTCGGTCATCACACCTCTGCCCTGCATAACACATTTTAAAGCTGTGAGGACTCAGTGCCCAAAGCGAACAATATTACACAGTGGCACCTGGGTCGTTACATGGGGTTCCTTTAACTTGTGTAACGCATTTTAAAGCTATGAGGACTCAGTGTCTAAAGCGGACAATATTACACAGTGGGACTCGGATCGTTACACAAAATGATGTGAATTAATCAAAACGCAAGTTTCATAAGTTTCCTCATTCTCAAAACCTAAAATGATATTGAAATAGGATGAGAAAAACCATCTGCTTTATTAAGAGTTTGAAGTGGATTTTGTTTCAAATAAAAGCTTGAAATGCCATCGCTTTTTCAAATAATGGCCTAAAGTGAATTTTGTTTCGAATAAGGGTTTGACTTTTTAATGGTCAAGGGTATTTTCATCATTTATCATTTTCCCTTTTTCTCTTTTCCTTTTTTTTTTTTTTTTTTTTTTGGTTCTTCTTCTTCCTCTTTGTTGATGGTTGGCCGACCATCGGAGATGCCCACAAAGGGCTAGGCGAGGGCCACCCACACCGCCCATAGGCAAGGGACAGCCTCACCTGGGTGAGGCGACCTTCAACTTGGGGGAGGCTGTTGGTAAGGGCTGATGATCTGGTGAGGGTTGGCCTTGCTTGTGGTTGACGAGGGCTTGTAGGTCCTCGCCCGCTACTAGCGAGTGATTGCAAGGCCTCATTGGCCCTTCCCAACGGTTGACAAGGGTCGCTGAGCCCTCATCGACCTTTGCTAGCGACTGTTGGTCGACACTGAAAAAGAAAAAAGAAAGAAAAGAAAATTTGGATAAAAACGCTTTTGACTAGTCAAAAAATTTAGCCAACTAGTGAATGACGAGGTCGGGTTCTTATTTGAAATAACCATGGCTACTTCGGGCCTTATTTGAAATAGTCAAAGCTACTTCAAGCCTTTATTTGAAATAATGTGCACTTCGGACCCTTATTTAAGATAACAATGATACTCTGGGCCTTTTATTGGAAATTTTCCTTTTCTTTCATCACTTTGTCGAAGAAGAAATTTGAAGAGATAGGTTAAATGACACTATGCTCTATACTCATAGCAAAGGGGAAATTATCAAAATAGTTCTAAACCTATTGCGATTTTTTCAATTTACTCCTAAACCTTTTTCTCTTTTTTGCCATTTCAGCTCTAAAACTTCTATTATTATGACAATTCAGTCCATCCAACCATATTTGGCCGGCTGGCACTGACATAGCAATTTTTAATAATAATTTTTTTGAATTTTTTTTAATAAATTGTCACAATTGCAAAAGATTTAAAATTGAATTAGCAAAAAAAAAAATGTTTAGGACAACGATAGCTAGCCCTTGCTATAGCCTCTAGCCGGTTTAGCGACCTACTAGAAGAAGAAGAAGAATGAAAAAAAAAATTCAAAAAAAATTCAAAAAAATAAAATATTATTAAAAAGTTGCCATGTCGGTATTGGCCGGCCAAATTTGGTTGGATGGACTAAATTAACATAATTACAAAATGCTTAGGACTAAATTGAAAAAAAAAAAGGTTTATAATTGAATTGGAAAAATTGCAATATATTTAGAATTATTTAGATAATTTTCCCCATAGCGGAAGAGCTATACTTGCACTATTGATCCAACAAGATCAAAGGATTGCTAAAGTCTTTAGGAATTCTTGCAAGTTTTCAGCAATGGGACTGATGTGTTGTACGCTAGCAATTACTTGTCAAGCAAATGAATCCTTTTAGTTCTATATAAGATGTCGATTGATTAGTGAACAAGAAGGGCGATCTCTTCTTCAACAAAATAGCAATGGCCATGAAGGGAAGTTCCTCAAATATTACAAGGACATTCAACTGGTTCTTTTTGCGGCCACCATATTGAATCTGAGGTTCAAGTTAGAGGGGCTTGAAACTCTTCTTGATCCATGTTAATAGAGTTTGGGACTGGCTTCGGAGTTCCAAGTGGAATACTCATTGGCGATGGCGATGAGTTGCTTCTGAATACGTAGACAACATTTGTTGGTCCATTCAATAAGAAGAGTTCCATCCCACGGACGGAGAATGCAGCCTCACGGAGCAATGCCTAGAAACCTATATGTCTCTCCTTGATGAGAAGAAGAAGACATCCCACGGCATTCTGTTGGGTCTTCGCCTTCATTATCTACCAATCAGTTGGAGATTCACTTGGGAACAAACAACTCTAAATACAAGGATAGAGTTGGCAATTACAACATTGACATTCAGAAAAACTAAGAGGCAAGCAAATCCACCGGAGTATACAGTACCTTTGGATTCCGTGTTAGTACTAACCAACAAATTTTTAAAGATGAAGGCCCTGATCGTCTGCAAAAAATTTAGAAATTGTTGTCATAGGCACGATTGATTTTACAAGAATTGCCTTTAAAAGAATGGTTCTACTTTGAACAAGAGGACAACAACAACACTGTATTTTTTTTTTTAATCATGGTGAGGGCTAGAGTCTTTTGAATTTAATGATTATTAAAGCACCAATAATTGTACAATTATTTTTCACACCATGTCAAAACGTACTTGTATTTTAATTTGGTTTGATTTTTTTTTTTTTTTGGTCAGAATTTGGTTTGATTGAGTTGAGCACTTTTTTAGTTTTCCCCAATTTGTTTCTCATTATGTGTAATATTTGAAAGAATATTTACTTGATTTTAAAATTAATTTTTATTAAATTACTTTTTCAAAATAACCAGGCCCAGGCCAACCAGACCAGGGTAGTGTTGGGCTAGGTATGCCCTGGTGCCCAGTTCTCATCATGCTTTGCCAGGTGACCAAGCCCAGAATCTTATGCCTGTAGTAGGTAAGTTGTAGAAATCACATCGATTGTGATTATGCCTCATAACAGAACCGGTGTGTAAACAGATTATATATCTCAGATATGAAGTTTGACCTTGTGCCCCAATCCAATATGCATATATGGTAATCTAACATGCTGATAGGAGATATATTAGAAATAATTTACTCACATCAACTGTAGTAGGTAAGTTGTAGAAATCACATCGATTGTGATTATGCCTCATAACAGAACCGGTGTGTAAACAGATTATATATCTCAGATATGGAGTTTGACCTTGTGCCCCAATCCAATATGCATATATGGTAATCTAACATGCTGATAGGAGATATATTAGAAATAATTTACTCACATCAACATTTTCGATGCATGTCAAAAGTAATGACCAACTTGAAAATCCATTCAATACTTGATCCAACTTCATAAAATAAGATGCCATAGAATGGTTTAATTTTTTTCCTTCATTCTCAAAGTACGTGCCATGCCATATCATAGGGCTTTCCTTTCAATAATCCATGCAATGCATTTTTGCACGAAAACTCAAAAGTGGTAAAAGTCACGTACGTCGTTTAAGCGCTAAATGAACCACACAAGCCGACCACCTATTCCCTCGGCCCATAAACACAACCTACAAACCTTTAATCAGGAATTGCACTCTTCAAAAAAGTGGCTAAACTCACTTGGGCCAAAAAGCCCACCAGGTCAAAATTACGAAAAAGCCCTTCTTGACCCGATCTTGGGTTCATGGGCCCTATACGTCCCCAATGGTCCAAAAATTACTTAATGCCGTCAAACATCCAAAATGCTCAATTTTTGCAGAAAAGAATTTATGTTTATAGAAAAACAGATAAAAATTAGATTGTGCTAGTCTATTCTCTTCAATAATCCGTACAGAACCTCTACTTTAGCCACTAACTACTCTAATTTGTCTTCACATATGAGTTTTCTTCTGTCTTTTCCCTTCAAACTTGGCGTGCTGCGATTGAAAAATGGAAATGTGGGGGGAATAGGTTAGGTGATTTCTGAATGTCAGGCAATTTCTTATATGCTTCTCTTTTCATTGGGTAACTCATTTTCCAATAGTTGAATGATATGCCAACAAAGTTGTAATATAAAAATAACCTGGAAAGGAACTTGAGGAAGGTATGCAAGTTATTTTATGTACCATTAATAACATAATATTGATGCTTTCTTGCTTATTTGGTGTTATCTAATGAATTATATCTCTATTCTATAGACAATGTATTATTCAAAATTTTAGATTTGAAAATTTGAAGAAAATAATTCGGTGATATCATATCAAAGTTAAATAGAATTGTTTTACATGAAATTATTGGCATGTGGGGCTAATGCGGAATAGATCAAAGAGCAATAACAATGTCCATTTATTCATCACTACCTCCCTTTCCAACTTGATTATGAATACAACAATTAAAAGTGAATGCGATATGCTTGTCCTATTAAGTGATTGAGACATTAAGAAAGTAAAATACACAACATTCGTGAAAGGACCAAGCCAACAATTCTGAATTGAGGTTGGGAGCGAAAAGAAGATAAGACGATGACTAAAAGCATCTACAACTGCTCCTAGTCAGTCAATTGCTAATTAAATAAAGATTCCATGTTAATCTTTGTTGCTTGCTAGAAGATTTACTTGTTCACACATTGACAAGACTTCATACCCATTTTCGCTTTTAGAAGATTTCGACTTTTTTTATGAAATGGGTTGAAATGGTATTAATTTGAATATAATAAAATAATTCTATTAGATCAAATTAAGTACCTCTCAATTTCCCTTCCTCCTCCTAAAAGTAAGTCCAGGCACTTCATTCCCTTTTATTATATTTTCTTTTTTAAATTATCTTCTACTTTGGAAACTTCGCAGAATATTGACTCCGACCAATCCCGCTATTGAAGTTCGTCTCCTATTTTATAACACAAGCATTTTTTACTTTTGGTTTGACCGCTAACTACTCCAATTGTCTTCACATAGAAGTTTTCTTTCTTTTATTTTTTTATCCCCAAACTGGAGTGCTACAATCAAAAAATGGAATTATGGGGAAGAAGAGGTTAGGTGATTTCTCACCCTTAGCCGTCATCGATTGTCTGGCATTTTTGGATACTTCTCGTTTCATTGGATTACTGACCTTTCGAAAGTTGAATGACATCCCACCAAAGTCGTGATAAAGAATGACTTGAGCAAGAACTGGAGAAAGGTATACAAGTTCATATATCATTAATATCTTAATACTTATGCTCATTTAGTATCATCTAACACATTACAGCTCTTTGACAAAAACAAAAAAAAAAAAAAAAACACATTATAGCTCTTTTCTACAGACAATATATTATTCATTTTTTTTTAAATTTAAAAGTCTAAAGTTCGTAGCTTGGTTATGTCATATTAGATGCGTTTGTTTGGGGGAAAACTCCATGACAGAGGATAATGCTTTCCAGAAAATATTTTTCTCGAAAAATGATTAGTTTTCCTTTTTTTTTGTCTAGTGATATGTAATTGAAAAAGTCTTATTATATTTAGATCTCATTTGGAAAATGATTTAAATCTCATAATCAATATTTGAACTAATAAAATAATTCTATCAGATCAAATTGAGTACCTCTCAATATCCCTTCGTCCTCCTGAAAGTAAGTCCAGACACTTCATTCCCTTTTATTATATTTCCTTTTTTAAATTATCTTCTACTTTGGAAACTCCGCAGAATATTGACTCCGACCGATCCCGGTATTGAAGCTCGTCTCCTATTTTATACCACAAGCATTTTTCACTTTTGGTTTGACCGCTAACTACTCCAATTGTCTTCACATAGAAGTTTTCTTTCTTTTATTTTTTTATCCCCAAACTGCAGTGCTACAATCAAAAAATGGAATTATGGGGAAGAAGAGGTTTGGTGATTTCTCATCCTTTGCCGTCATCAATTGTCTGGCATTTTTGGATACTTCTCGTTTTATTGGATTACTGGCCTTTCGAAAGTTGAATGACATTCCACCAAAGTCGTGGTAAAGAATGACTCGTGCAAGAACTGGAGAAAGGTATACAAGTTCATATATCATTAATATCTTAATACTTATGCTCATTTAGTATCATCTAACACATTATAGCTCTTCGACCAAAAAAAAAAAATTATAGCTCTATTCTACAAACAATATATTATTCATTTTTTTAAAAAAATTTAAAAGTCTGAAGTTCGTAGCTCGGTTGTGTCATATTAGATGCGTTTGTTTGGGGGAAAGCTCCATGACAGAGGATAATGCTTTCTAGAAAATCATTTTCTCGAAAAATGGTTAGTTTTCCTTTGTCTAGTGATATGTAATTGAAAAAGTTTTCTTATATTTAGATCTCATTTGGAAAATGATTTAAATCTCATAATCAATATTTGAACTAATAAAATAATTCTATTAGATCAAATTAAGTACCTCTCAATTTCCCTTCCTCCTCCTAAAAGTAAGTCCAGACACTTCATTCCCTTTTATTAAGTACTGATCCCGCTATTGAAGTTTGTCTCCTAGTACTCCATGCATTCGAACAATCTGACACACGTACAACTCAGCATATCTATCCAATGCATAGTCCTTTCGTACGGCGACACCCAAAGAGATCTGGAAAGGCCCAAAATGTTGAAGAAAAATCCCTTATAAGTTTTGAAGTTAACAAAACATCCTCTTCAGTTAAGTCTGAAGAATCCAAGACTCAGTCGGTTAAGTCTGAAGAGTTCAAGACCCAAGCGTTTCCGTATGAAGGTTACCAGACCCATAAGTTACGGTCTGATGATCTCCAAACCCAATCAAAATCTGAAGACAGTCAGATCCAGTTTTTGCGATTTTGCCAGGCTGTCAGTAGGTTATTTTTTATGGTTAAGGAAATCAAGATTTGGATATTATCTTCCCTAACTTATCCATGGAATATCTCTGACTGTGATTGTGAGCTCGAAAGATTTTTTCTTTGGATTTTATCCGTTGAAGATCAAGCGAGTTTTGGAATGATCTAATTTTGGAAACTCAAGATCCTGATTGTATGGGCAAGCAGGATTGACGAGCTATTTTCTACTTATATATTCGACAACGTGAAGATCACTTAAATTGATTCATTCCAACGGGTTGATTGGATGAATTCTTGAAAAGTGCTAACGGCTATGGAGGCACGAAGGGATATTTAAGGTGTGTCGAAGTTGTTCGAAAATATGAGAGAACCAATAGAAAAATTTCGAAGTTAGAACCTCTGAAACTTCTTGTTCTCAAAATCTCTTGTACTTAAAATTGTGTACTAAAGAGAGACATTTATAGTGTGAATTTGCGAGAAGCTGTACAAGACTTTCTACTAAAGAAGTCTAGATTGTAAACTGTAATGCTCTCATTTGCTACATAGTGATTACAGCCAATTGGCTGCCAGCGTGGAGAGTGGACGTAGGCTTACAATAAGCCGAACAACTATTAATTTTGTGTCAAATTTCTCTTACCTTACTCTACTCATTTTTATGGATGCATGATTCATTTATTTCTGATGTGTTTTTCTTACCAAAGGATATTTCAGCCAAAGATTTGAAAAGAATTTCATAAACACCTATTCACCCCCTCTACGTGTATTTACTAGCCTTTATCACAAAAAAGGCCCACACAGCCCACAGCTCGAGTTGGAACTTCAGTTCTTTGGCTGGCTGGAAGGGGCTGGACTGAGGGATTAGGATGGGCTAGCGGGTGGTGGACAACATCGGGGATGGCGGAGACGATCAGGCGATGACGGCCGGCGATTAGTGCAGCTCAGGCGTAGCTACGACGGGGGCTAGGGGACCTACAATGGTGGCTAGGCCACGGAAAAGGATGGCTCGAGGTAGGTTGGAGTCACGCAGGTGAGAGGGATGGCATGCAAGCGGAGCTTGGGCAGTAGCGACTTCAACGGGCTCAGGCGTCGATAGTAGGGGACTTCGATAAGGATGGCTGGTTTCTTTGGTTTGCTGGTTGGTTTTCTTCTTCAAATTCAGCAACAATGGAGACAAGAGAGGCAAGGAAGAAGAATATGAAGTGGCTACAGCTGGTAAAGGGAACAAAAGCCGCAAAAGTCTTCCCAAAAGATCTCAAACACTCAATTGTAGGCCCTCAAGGTCCACAGCTGTGCCCGACTGCCTTATCCCCTCCAAATCTTCCTCAAGAAGCCAAGGATGAAGCTGAAATGTTGCACTCCGCCAAGGCCTACAAATTTCATTAGTTTCCCCTTCAATTGAACTTAAATCTCTCCAATTCAATTCAATGTCCAAAAATGCCAAGGTAGGAGCCCACACCAATTTCTATAATTTTCCTCACCAATTGATCCATCTTGGATGTAAATTTTTATTTTTCATTGAAAATTAGGGCTTGCTGAAAATTCTTCTAAAGATGAGTCGATGATCCTAAAATAAATTGTGATACGCCAAAACTTTCGATTTCTGAAATCGGGTTCAATTTCGTGATTAATTTCAACTGTATGCAATTTTAACGTGACCTAACCTACCATGTAGCTTTTAGGAATTTTTAGCGCATTTGATGCATGATCGATTATTTTCGATCCACATTGTGCATCTTTGACTCATAGGCAACTCTCGGTTATCGTGAAAATTTCGATGTTTCAAATACGGACACAGGGTACAAAAACGACAAAAAAAAAAATTGATTTAATACCGTTCGACGCAAATTTTGTAATTAGGTGGAATCACCCACACTTTAATTACATGCCTCTATCGAATCGACCTATCTCTAGTTTCTAATCGATTTTAACGGAGCCGTATTGACCCTTGTAGATTAGCACGGTCGAGCGGTCGATTTCTGATCGAATTCTCAAGTCTATCACGTTTAGATTCCTTAACATCTTCACCTGATATATTAGTTATCTCGTGAATGATCAGCGCAAAGAAAAAGACTATAGGCGCGTCAATAAAAAGCCCATTTCATTTCATTGAAAACAAGGTTGAAAATCAGGATGTCACAACTTCCACACCTTTTTCCAACTACATCTCACATATTAAAATCTGCAGCTTCGATATATGATTGCATTTTTTGCTTCCAATTCCCATAGTTGCTTCCATCAAAGTAGGGTGGTTTGTTGAAAGCTTGAGCATCATTGGTAAAGAAGGTATCAAGGTTAACCATAAGAGAAGATCCTTATACTCATAAGAACTAAGAAGAAATACACTTCAAATAATGAGCAATAGGGTTTTGATACCAACTATTGGTGGCTAACAATACAATCCAATGGGGGTTTATAGGTTGTTTCAGAAAATTTGACGATCTTTCACGGAGATTAGCTTATCATTAAGTATAAATCAAGTCAATGAAATGTTTCGAAAAGTCATGAAGCAATTATGTGCAAATAAAAGTACACAGACGAAAATAATAGCACACAAAGAATCATAGTGATTTGGCTTTATCCTTAAGCCTACATCCATCGCAAGATGAGCTGGATTTTACTAGTAATTTGCTTGGAAAGTTATAAATAGCTAGCAGTTATCCTTTACAAGATAGATATCACTATTAGGACTCAGCTCCTACTCTTAATCTTATACACTTAATCCTTAGCATAATTACTAAATAGCGCTAATCAACAACTCATACTAGATCCAGTTGCATTTTGTTGGAATTGAGAAAATAGTCCAAATGAATGTGACTTTCATCTTCCTCTTTTTTTGTTTCCTAAGTAGCTCTCATCCACTAGTGTCATTGGAATGGAAGCCTTTAGAAGTAATTCATCTAATTGGTTAGATCAAATTGGTTAGGTCTAAAATAAGAATATCCATTTTATATAATCTCCTATAGATATCCACATATAGATACATTGACTTTACATTTCCTACATCCACCTCAATTCCGATCTATTTGAAAATTGCTATAATTTATTTACCCATATATTATGCATACATAAGAGAGAATATTAAATTCAGAAAAACAATACGATAAAGAGAGTATAGCTAAGAAAAACAATAGGAAATAAGCTTCTTGATCTATTGAAGTTGTGCACTCTTACATATGGCTTTTGAGGTCTTCGCTTTTATAGCCATCTTCAATCTATCCGTTGAAGGTGGATTGGAGAAGTAGGTAACCATTAGAGCTATCGTTAAGTTGTTGTCCGTGGATGGAATTACCTATAAAGCCCTTTTCCTCGAACCTTTGCAGGTTACCTAGAAATAGCAATTGCTATTGTCTTCTTGCTATAGTCTCTGACAAATATGTCAAACGACCTAGCTACCCAACTACATGTTTCATCTGGATTCTGTTGTTGTGTGAATCTAAGGCCACAATAGCTAGTTTGTTGACCCAATGAATATCATTAGATGTACGTAGTTGTCACAGCATCATCAACCCAATCTTTATATATTCGACATAAACATCATCAATTGTTGATCTTTTAGGTCCATTAATACTATGTATAGAAAAACTGTAACAGGACATTTTGCAGACTTCTTTCCAACGGATCACACCATGGATTTTACGTGATCCTTTTGTCATGCCCCGATCCTCGAGCACGTGCCCATCCCTCGGTGGTCGAATAAATTGCGACGTCCCAGGATGCATCGCCAACCCTTTTATTTTTAATGCGCATGTGGAAGCGAATAATTAAATCCCCAGACAACACAAAGATGGGATAAAAAAACAAGGCCACAATTTTGAAAACCACAACACACTTTTATACACATCAAACTCAGTCATATATACAAGTCTAGTCTATATTCACAAGTCTACCAAAAACAAACGGGCCACAAGTCCTGTAAGCATTCAAATTCTCAATCGAAGGCTTCGGAGTTTCAAGCTCTGGGGAACTAGGGTCCACCAGTGAACCACCAGGAGGGTCAGCCGTACCCTTGCCAAAAGCGATCTCTAGCACCGACATAGGAATCTTAGAATCTAGTAGGGGACCTTCCCAAGGTCCATCTCGCTCGTATTGATACCACGATCTAAATTAATTGGGTACCCTCCTGTGTAGATCAACCCAGACAATGGATCTCACGAGTTCATAAACCCAGGCTCCTTGGCTCCCAGGGAGGGGAATCTAAGAGATTTGTTTGGTGACCTTCTTCGGCTGACCGAAGCACTCAGAAAGAACAGTTATCTAAGGACCTGAAAATATTAGTCCACGACGGAGTGAGATAATATCTCAGCAAGTCCACCCCCTAAACTCTAACTAGGAAGGAAAATGCCTAAAGGTTACCTATGCACACACAAGGTAGAGGACTTACCTTTACCTCAGTTCCTTCCTGCAAGTAAGTACGGTTCATAATTTCAACCCATCGATCAATTAATCAATTAGCTCAATTCGACATCAACAGTACTATCTATCAATTCAATATGACCACTGCTCACACAAGCTGAAATAATCATTCAATGCTCTCACAAGCTGCAATATATGGTCATAGCTCTCATAAGCTGATATAGATAGATAGTAGCTCGCACAAGCTGATAATATAGATCGTGCTATCACAAGCTGATATAATAATCTTAGCTCATACAAGCTGATAAGGTATACTACTCTCACAAGTTGACATATCGAAACACAGAAGTTGATAAAGTATACTACTCTCACAAGCTAACATGCAAAGGGTCCTAAAAGCTAACAATAAATATGCTCGCACAAGCTAACATGCATATATGCTCTCACAAGCTGATAAACCATCAAGTTAAAAGCACTTGATAAAAATAGTCATGTGTGGGTACACGGTTAGCCTGTGTAAAAAACATAATATCTTTCTTTTAGAAAATCTTACTATTTAATATAATCCATAAACACATTTTTGACGCTATAAACTGACGCCTGGTATTTTTCTAATTAAAATACCAAAATCACACAATTTGGGATAATACCCAAATTTACTAATTCCACTCAATTTGCACAATCTAGCATTCAATTAATTAAACCAAGCATATCATTACAATCAGTACAAAATTCTAGTCACCGACTATCCCGGTATAATTTCTATAAAATAATAAATAATTAAATAAATACATTTAAATGCCATAAATAGAGACTTAGGCCGGAAAAACCTAATTGAATACCGAAATGGGTCCGGAAAATTTCCGAACCAATTTAGATAAATAAAGCAACCTATCTAGTTGCTAATTAAGCCAATCTAACCACCTAACATGCAATAACGAGTAATTAAATTGCTAACCCGTTCTAACTAACCACATAAACCATACTTAGTCTAAACTAATCAACCATTTAGCATAATTAACTCCCTAAGCATAGTTTAATGAGTAAACTCACCAGTTTTGAAATCCGATGAGTTCACGACGATGGCAACGCGGAGGCGAGTAAGAAACTCTGAAGCAGCGGCACCCTACGAGGCTCAGAAGTGGTCCAAAGTGGGCCTTGAAGTCCACAGCTAACTTGCTAGCTTTGGCTTCTGTTGATGGGTCGAGGGAGGGAGCTGAGTGATGGATTAGGTTGGAAATGGTAAGGGTGGCTGGTAGACGACTGCAGCGAGGCTTGGCGGAGGCTGACAGCGACGGAGCGACGATGATGGGGCTCCGGCTGAGCTTGACAAACTCAGGGAATGGACTAGGGTTGCGGCTAGAGGGGAACGACGCATGGATGGGCATGGAATAGGCGCGGCTTGCGTGGGGGCGTGACGGCAACAGGGCTAGGCTCCAGTGGCCTTCGACGAACGTGTGACGGCCAGGGGGCTTGGCTCGGTTTCCTCTAGTTTTTGGGAGCTTCAAATGGTTTGGAAATGGAGAAAGCAGCTGAGGAGGAAGAAGGGAGACGACGAAGCTTGGAGGGGGACAGCTAAAGCTTGGAGGGGGCTACCTTGGCTTCAAAGTCTCCTATCTCACCCCTTTGTCCCCTTGGCAAGGCCCCACCAGATGGGCTGGCTTCCTCAGCATATTTTGTAGCCACTAAGCTTCCTTAGGAAGCCTTTGAGGTGGTCCAAAAGTCCTTCCCCCATGGCCTACGAATTTGACACCAAACTTACCCAAATTGAGTTCAATTCTTCTCCAATTGGACCTAAACTGAAGTCCACAATTCTCACCATGGTGTTCTCGACCAAACTAATATTTTTCCTCATCAATAGAACCAACTTGCATCCCAAAAACGCGATAAAAAACGATCCCTTGAATTTTCCAATCGAAAATGACCCTATATTGAAATTCCGCCAAAAATCTCGGTTTGCGGAAACATCTTCGGATGATAAGTCGACGTTCCTAAAATGAGTCGTGACATGACAGAACTTTCAATTTCTGAAATCGGATTTAAATTCGCGGTTAATTTCAATCTGATGCGATTTTAGCGTGATCTAGTTTACCGGATAGCTTTTAGGAATTTTTAGTGTAATTAACCCGTGGTCGATTTATTTCGAGCCACAATGTACTTCTTCAACATATTGGTGACTCTTGGTGGTCCTGAAAATTTCGAGATTTCAAATACGGGCACAAGGTACCAAAATAACAAAAAAATCGGTCTAGTGTCGATCGACGAGAATGGAATTACTCACACTTTGGTCACCTATCTCAATTGAACTGACCTATCTTTGATCCCTAATCAATTTTTAACTGTGCCATAATGATCTCTGCAGATGAGTAAGGTCAAGTAGTCAATTCCTGATGGAATTCTCAAGTCTATTGCGTTAAAATCCCTTATTGGCTTCCCTAGATATTCTAGTTATTTCGTGAGTGATCTACTTAGAGAATAGCACTATAAGCATGTTGATGAAAGGCTCAATTCATTTAATTGAAAACAAAACTGGAATTTCAGGATGTCACACCTTTAGTCCAACCATCTGTATACATCATAGTAAATATTATACTAAGGATAGTTTGGAGATTATCAAAATCACTTGGAGATATTTTTCCAATAGATTATGCGACTTGTCCTATGAGTCGAATGTCTATCACTGGTGTATCAAGACATTTTGCGAACTTCTTTCCAATGGATCACACCATGGATATTGCGCAGTCCTTTGCTCCAAACATCTACATACATCATAGTAAATATTATACTAAGGATAGTTTGGACATCATCAAAATCACTAGGACTTGTTTCTCCAACAGATTATGCAACTTGTCCCATGAGTCGAAGATCTATCAATGGTTTATGCATTAAACTTGGGAAATCGTTGCTTTGATGGAAGACAAAGAAATAGTCCATTGTTTCCTTGTCATCAGCCAAAGCTAAGTATTGAGCCATGGCTCCGTTTGTGAAATAGTATGGTTACGAGGCCTATTTCTAGATCTTGGGGTACAAGTTAAAGGACCAACTCTACTATTTTGTGACAATGATTCGGCACTCTTGCAGCAAGTCCCGTAGTACAATAAAGAACAAAACACATAAAAGTTAACTGTCATTTTACTAAAGAAAAGATCCAAGAAGGGATAATTGAGACAAGAGAAATCAGAACCATGAAGCAGCATGTGGATATCTTCACCAAGCCCCTATGTAAAGGCAACATGCGGATCTGTTGAGCAAGTTAGGCGTCTTGGATATATACAAGCTGCTAGCTTGAGAGGGAGCATTTATGCCTGAAATATGGGAGATTTGTCTGGATTACAATTGATACACTTAATCAATATGGATTGTAATTGATTGTAATCAATTGATTGAATTAGAATTGATATACTCTTTCTTTTATTAATCATTTTTTGTATATATATTGATCTTTGTACATGAAAAATACAATCAATGAGAAGTGCATAGTATACAACATTCTTATTCTTTTTCTCTTCGTGCAACTTCTGCTTCAATTTGTGACACATGGAGTGCTACAACTGAAAAATGGAAATATGGGGAAATAGAGGTTAGGTTATTTCTGACCCTTTCTCATCATTGAATGTCTGGCATTATTAGATGCTTCTTTGGCTTACTAATTTATTTCAAAACTTGAAAGATGTGCCCGCAGGAAGGTATAAAAGTGCTTTGTATACCGTTAATAACTTAATACTGACGAATTATGCTTTGTGTAAACTAACAAATTATAGCTCCATTTTATAAACAAGATGTCAGTCAATTTCTTAAATTTGAAAGTTTGAAGAGAATAACTTGATGATACCATATCAGTTTAAAGTAGATTCGTTTACACGAAAATTTGTTGACATATAGGGCCAGCCTTTTAATTCATTTAAAAAAAAGTTTGAAATATGAAATCACCTTCAAAATCACTAGCTAGGTCCCTTCTTCACGTCTTCCACGCATTTCCAACTCAATTATCACCTTTAAATGATTTATCGAATTCTGATTTTCAATAGTCGTATAAAAACTGAACCTTTGCTTATATATATATACACAGCACAATTATGGAATTAAGGTAGACGTTATTCATGAGAGGACAAGAGCCACCAAGTTTGACTTGTGTAGGGGGTCAGGTCCAAAAGAAGACGGGACCCGAACTGATAGCATCTTCAGAAAAGCATCTTTCATTGTTTATCAATCCCTTTAAGCTGCAGAAAACATCTTTCGTTTCAACTTTCATCCTCAAATTGCCATGGACAAAGGGCAGAGTCAGAGGAAAGAAAACAAAGGGATGCACCATTTCGTTTCCGGTCGTTCCTTTGCGGTGTTTTTTGCACCGATTTTTCTCGCTATGCTTGTATTCAATCATCTTAAGCACAAGAAAAAGAGTGCAGAAAGAGAGACTTCCGCTCCTCTGTCCATCTCTCCGATGCCCATAGGAGGAGGTAGCAGCAGATATGACGTATTCTTGAGTTTTAGAGGCTCAGATACCCGCAAGGGATTTACCGATTATCTCTATCACAGTCTGGTCAATGCAGGAACTCTACCCATTTGCGTGTTCAGGGACGATAATAGCATCCCAATAGGTGAGGAATTAGGGCCACAGCTTCTCAATGCCATCACACACTCTAAGATTTCAATTCCTGTCATCTCCAAAAATTATGCTTCGAGCAGATGGTGCCTCCGCGAGCTCATTCATATCATGGATTGCAAGAAGAGTTCATCACACATAGTCTTGCCCATCTTTTACAAAGTGGACCCATCGGATGTGCGGTATCTAAAAGGAAGTTTTGGGGAGGCCTTCCATTCCCATAAGAAGCGTTTTGATGAGAAGGATGTCCATGATGGGCAGCGAGCACTTAGAGAAGTGAGTTACTTAAATGGATGGGAATCTCAGAAAATTGCTAACGGGTACTTCATTTCCTCCTAATATGTATTTTTATTTTTAAAGTAAGTTTTGTTATTCACGAAAAAAATTTAAATGTGATTGAACTAATTTCGCTTCGAGCTCGCAAAACATATTGAAAATGTCCGAATGAACAACCATAATGCTCAACAACCATTAGTACTCCCCAAAATTTCCCCAGAAAACTAAACTAAGAACAGCTGAAACCAAAGTTTGCCACAGAGCTCTAGAATTTTACAATCGTCTCAGCTACTAAGCTAAAGAAAACAAACTCAAGCCAAATGTATCAATGCCCACAAAGGACTCCAATGCTTAGTCTTCCAAAGCTAGATCACCACCAGATAAAATCGAGCTCTAATCGCTGTTGATAAGGAATGGAAACTTTGCATTCACCATGTCTGAGTTCGATTCTCGCTTGAAGTAACCCCTCATTAGAAGGCGATATGTAAGTCAACTATAAGTTCTCAATGTAGGCTTGTGGAATACCTTGACCTTGGAGTGCGTCACCTCATCTCCTCATCTTTTTTTTTAACAAAAAAAAAAAAAAAAAAAAAAAAAAAACTCCTATCCTTCAACTAGCTGCAACCTTAAGCCTTATAACGAGTATGATATTTCTAAAGACTCTTAATGAGTCAGTTGCACCACCTTATTTTATTTCAACAAAATATATCTATTGGTAGAAAATGAAGGGCAAAAATGAAATTGACTGCTACACCACCATCATCCACTGTTATTTGTAAAACCAAAAGATCTTGCATGTAAATCGGCCCCATCCCCCCATCCATGCTTCACACATATGTGGGTGATATTTTATGCTATTAAGTACAACCACGAAGCTATTGTGAGTTTTATCGTTTGACAGGCGTGAAGGAGAACTAGTTGAAAGAGTTGTCAAAACTGTTCTGAGCAAGTTGCAACTTGATTTTAAGCTTGATGTTACTAAGCACTTAGTTGGAATCAGTGATCATGTGAACAAAATTAGGAATTGGATAGACACTCCTACCATGGATGCTCGAATGATTGGAATCTATGGCATGGGCGGGATTGGGAAAACAACTCTTGCCAAGTTCATCTACAATGAGTTGTCGAATGACTTTGAGCATCGTAATTTCCTTCCAGACATTCGAGAAACAACTCAGCGCAATGGTATTCCTTATCTACAAAATCAATTAATTATGGGAGAACGTCCAGTTTCTAATGTTGATGATGGACTTAATTTGATCAAATCTAGATTCAAAGGGAAAAAGGTTCTCATTCTTTTGGATGATATAGATCACAAGAATCAACTAAATGCTTTAGCTAGAGAACGCAATTGGTTTATGACAGGAAGTATCATCATTGTTACAACCAGATATGAAGCTATTCTTGATCAATCTGAATTTGAGGTGGACTACAAGTATGAATTAAATGAAATAGATGAGGTGCATTCTTTGCTTCTATTTAATAGACATGCTTTTCGTATGGACCATTCTTTGAGGGATTTTGAGGGAATCTCCCGTGATATCATATCCACCATGGGTGGGCTTCCCTTGGCTCTAGAGGTTATAGGCTCATACTTGTATCGGAAAACCAATCGAAAAGTATGGCAAGATATGCTGAAGAAATTAAAAAAAGAACCACATAGAGATGTCCAAAAGATTTTGAAGATAAGCTATGATGCATTAGAACATGGGCATCAGGAGATATTTCTTGATATTGCTTGTTTTTTTATCGGCCAAAAGAGCAAATTCGCCATTTACATGTGGGAAGATTGTGGGTTTTATGCAAGTCAAGGAATTGAAGAGTTGAAGTTGAGGTGCTTAATAAAAATTGGAGGTAATGGTATTATAAGGATGCATGATCAATTGAGAGATCTTGGAAGGAGCATTGTTTGCCAAGGAGGACCACCTGAGAGATGTACCAGATTATGGGTCTACGAGGAAGCCTTCAGAGTACTAATGGAAAGAAAGGTAACATATGGCAATCTTTTTTCTTTCCCTCTCCCTCATATTATCATATATTTAATCTAATCTGTTTTAATCGGTTTTCTAGAATGAACAAATACTCCCGTCTTTTAGGAAAAAATTCCATTCATGATTCATGTCCATAGAGAAATGGTGACAGATTATAAATATTCCAAGGATGAAAAAGTTCTATTATCTCTTGATGGTTGTCAAATACAGTAATCTCCAAATATTTAAATTCATTGATGTAAATTATATCTATCAAAATAATTTACAATAAATTTAAAGTCACTTAAGTATAATTCTATACTAAAAATCTCGTTTACTAAAACTATGTGATCTTCATATTTAGTTGAAAATATTTATGATCCGAGAGGCTAAAATAATAAAGAGAGATGAAGTATAAACATCATAGATCCAACAAAAGAAGACTTCTCGGTCCATGATAATAACAGATAGCAGGTGCCATTTAGAATACTAATATTCAAACAAAACATCAACACTAATAGATGTGTCAAATTCAGACTTATCGTGTGTGTTTGCTTTCTAGAACTCTCTTATGATTTAGGAAACCAATGTTTGATATGTAATTCCTCCATTTTGGAGATATCAGTCCCTCCATCTACTAGTTATAACTATCTTTTTTCATTCTTCGTTCCTCTTAATAGATGCAATAGCAAAATCCCCTTAGGAATTAAATTAAGGAAATCTTATTATTTAATGTTGTATCAGGTTGATTTAGTTCATTTCGTGTAGCAGGTTAGGCGTATGATAAAGACTGAATTTTCTTTTTTCTCTTTCTTTATTTCTCCCATTGCCGTGGCCTTTTCCAACTCACCTTTCTTATAAACATTTCTTTTCTTTCAAACTCTACACCTCCGCCCTCGCTCGCTCAACCCCTACCTTCAAATCCTAAACCTAACTCTTCCCCCTCCTCGTTCTCTTCCTCCACGCTCCCCATTGGACCGAATCTGAGGAGGTGACGGTGGGAGGATAGGCTTGCGGGTGGCAGCCAATCGAAGATGGTGTAGGAGAGATTGTGGGAGATGGAAGTTTAAGTTATAGCTTATGGGTTGATTTTGGGGCAAGGGTAGTTTGGAAAGCAAAATTGGCGATTTCTTTAGATATAAGATATGTTAGGATGTAAGTTGATATGAAGTGAAAAAATTCAAGATACAAGTTGCACGTTTCCAAAGTAGAGATGTCATTTGATGTATAAGTGCAAACTTCAGGTAACTCTTTGTTGTTATCTTTAAACAGAAATAAAACAGGTGCCAAATACCCCAAATGCCAAAATTTGGCACAGGTGGACACTTGAGTTCCAAAACTTCCAAAAAACACACTTTCTTTTGTTTGGTCGAACCAAAAAGCACACTTAAATGCCAAAATCATAGAATAGATGGACACCTTGATGCCATTGGTGAGAAATTCCAGCCAAAATGCTGATGTGGCAATTAATTTGAAAAAATTATCCATGTGGCGCAAAGGTGGCTAGGTAGTCCTAAAACAACATCGTTTTGCTCCTCAACATTGATTTTTAATATAAATATTAATTATATTAAATTATAAAAATAGATTTTAGAAAAAAAAAATAAGGGAGGGGTTAGCATTCAACAAGGGCCTCTACAACTCTCGCTGCTACCACTACCCTACCATTGCCGAAAAGGGCCAACGACGGTGGAGTGAGACTTAGCTAAGGTTGATAGGCCTTGGCTAGTGGCCTCAACCCTAGTCGACCGCCGGCGGTGATAGGACGGTGATAGTCACAAGAGCCGGAGAGACCCTCGCTAAATGCTCCCCCTCCCTTTTTATTTTTTTAAATTTTAATTTAGTTTTTGAATTTGATCTAATTAATATTTATATTTAAAATCAATTTTTTAGGCAAAACATCCTCGTTTTACACATTGATTGTTCAATAGAAAACTCTAGCAAGCTACGTAAATCATAAGCCACATCGGATTTCTAGCTACCCTTGTCGGAGGTGACATTTAAGTGTCCAATTTGTTTTAAAAAGTGGCATTTAAGTGTACATTTTGGAACTTTTTACATTCAAGTTCTAGCACTTGCAATGTACTTTAGCCGAAATAAAACATATGTTAGAACTCACTATTTCTTAGTGTTTCCTTACCCTCAATTAATTACAAACATCTGTCTTACGTAGTCGCCCTCGTTTGATTCTCATACAAATTTTGTAATAACGAGAAAGCCCACCTACCTTAGGCATTGTTGAATGAACACCAGGTCAATCAATCGCGCTGAACTTAAGGCGACTGAAGAGTGCAACTGAGATTGTTCCGCGATTCTTCCCTCGGGCCCAAATTAAGTGCATAAATGAGGCTTGCATGGAGTGCGAATTTACTAATTTAGGTGCGAGAGAATGGAAAATGGATTAGAATTGAAAGACAAGATATTGAAAAGGCATGAAATGAATTACATTAAACAAAAGTGCCTAGAAAAGAAAATCACAAGGAAAATAACAGATAAATTTCTCAAAGAAGTGTTGGAGAAAATTGCTAAAAAAAGTTCAAAGCCTATTGTTCTTTTATCAATTGAGTTCTAAACTTTTCTATTATACCAATTGAATTTCATCTTTTACCAATTGAGTTTATCTTGTCAATTTGGGCTGGAAATCAATAACATGGATGTTAGCCGTCTACGTGGTACAGTTAGCGCTAACATGGATAATTTTTTTTATAGCGAACCCACTAGCCACAATAAAGAAAAAGAAAAGAAGGAAAAAAATAAAGGAAAAAAAAGTGAAAATAATAAACTAATAAAAGAATTTAAGAAAGAAACAATTAAAAAAATTATCAGCATCAACCTCAACCATGACATGTAGGATGAATGATGTCCACATTAACAATTTCCGACCAAAATTAGCTTAATGAACTCAATTTGCCATTAGCAAAAAAAAAAAATTATTTGCAACAAGTGAAAAGGTTTATAACCCAATTAACACAATTAACATGTTTAAGTCTGAATTGGCAAATGTTGAGTTAGCTAGCAAGAATCACCTAGAGGGGGTAAATAGGTGATTATATAAAATCTTGCTAATTTAGACCAAAATAGAATGAGTCAAAATAAAAGTCTGAGCAATAGTCAAATCCTAGAGCAAGATTCAGAATCTATTAAGCGGTAGAATAGACTTCCGAAGCACTTATCGAGCATGCCACAGATTATAGCAATAAAAAATAAGAGTTTAGGATTGAAAGAAATTGCACACAAGGTTTACAGTTGTTTGACTTCGAAAGCCTATGTTCACTCTCCCATAGTGATAGCCTATTAGCTATATTTCACTATGATTAATGAAAAAAAATTACAATTTTGAGTCCAAACACTTAGAGATAGATCACACTATCTCACTCAGTCACTCTTTCTGTATTTTCCTTACAATCACAAACTTTCAAGCTTATGAAAGACAAGTGAATGATCAAAGTCCACTCAGACTTTGAAATTTCAAATTCTAGGCCTCAACTTTTGTTTGCTTCTTGGCACCTTGATCTCCTTATATACTCCACCGTTGGACGGTCTCCAAAGAATCATCTTTCAATCTATCCATTGGACAGATCTGTATTAAGAGGAATGGTGGCTATTAAGTGATAGAAGTCGAATGCCACTTTAACCTAATCACCCATACAATTAGATTCTTGGTTTTCATATGTAGAGCTCCTCTATTTAGAAAGAACTTGTCTTCGAGAGTAATTTGCCAATCAATTAAATTGAGTCAATCAAATCTATTTAGGTGTAAAATCCAAATCGAATTACTAGCCGTTATGCTTCCTGGACTAGTCTCATTTTCGACTTGTCACCTTCGAGATATGCTTTGTTCTGAAGTTGTGACATTCTAAATTTCATCAAGATAGGAATGAAAGTAATTCTTTTAGTCTTTAGCTTCAATATAAAGCCTTGAGTTTAAGTTGAAGTGTGTTCCATCTGAAGTAGTCTTCACAAATCGTACTTGAATTTGTGCTAGAACAAGATATCTTCATTCCAAGTTTACTTTCCTAAATAAGTTTACTTCAAGACAATTATCAGACTTGCTAATATCTAATTGATACTTTTGTTAGCTTCACAATCTATTGGGAGATCTCTTAACAAATATATAATGAGTTTAGGACTTTTTTAGTAATTTTCCATGCGTTGTGTTTGTGACTGTTTGATTTTGCCTTTGACCGCCCATTTCGTTGGCGATAAGGTCCAATTTGACACATTTGTAGAGGGATAAAGAACGGCAAGTGCTATGACTTTCATAGAACTCTCACATGAGGATTATAACTTTTTTGTCCAACCACTTAAATACCATGACTTTTAAAAAGCATTCACATCAATGCCATAATTTTCAATCGATCACTTGAGTCCCATAATTTTTTGAAATATTTACCCAAATGTCAAAAATCCAACATGGCATATAGCATGTGGCTAATGTTCTAATAATATTGTAACACTCAAGTGATCGATTAAAAAGTAATATAACAGTCAAGTGACCGGAAAAAAAAAATTATGGTAATCAAGTAAACGTTGAACATAAATTATAACACTCATGTGACTAAAAAAAAAAAGTATGACAGCCATAAAAAAGTTAAAAAACATATGGTGTCATTTTCCTCATTTTTAGACTACTCGCATCTAACTTCTACTTGCATATTTATATATCACATGCATCAATTGTCTCGTGCCCTACTTGCTACATAAATCTTTTGACACTAGTTTATGCCATTCTTTGAGGAAGAGATTTCGCTTTTGATCTCAATTTAAATTAGTTTAAAATCAAATTATGATACTAAGTTTGAATCACTTTTAAATGAATCCACGAGTTATTTTTATCATTAGCATTTAAAAGTGAAAACCATCCGCAACAGCCGCAGCCCCTGTCCAAACATAATTACTCAATTTTCAAATGAAAAATAAACTTGGGCTTTGCTTCTTTTAAAAGAGGGAATTTGTTCATGTTTGGAAACTTCAATTGGTCTCCCTACCCAATACAGCGCAAATGGCGTGCATGGCGCACGTTGGGTCTAGTCTATAGCTAATCCAATAGCATAACTAGAAAAGTGATGTCGGTCTTTCCTTTGGTCCCTTCCAATTTTACCCTTGAAAAAAGATTCTCCTACTCATAAAACAATGGCAAAAAAGTAAAGACTCCCTTTGTAGAGCACTTTTTCTCCAACCAACCCATCTATTGGGGTTTATCTAATATCCGCTTCAGCAACACCCCATATCATCCCCAATTCCTATCATCATTCTCTGATTATTTTAATTGTTATGTTTAGTTACTTAATTCACGTGAGTATTAGCATTACGTATGCAGCACCAGAGTAGGTCTTGAAGATATTTGGCAAACTCCAACTACATAAAGTAACACAATTTCTAGGTCGAGTTCTTCTTTAATGTCTTACACATGCATTTCTATGGCAATGTATTTTCAAGCCAATAGTACCCCTCCTAGGAAAGCGTGCCAACGCAAAAAGAGAACACCAATAATTTACATTAAGATACCTATAGTAAAGATATTTCACAAAGATGAATAGCAATAGATATATAAGTACCTAAACTAAAACATTTGACTCTGGAACGTAAAATTCAAGGGTATTTATTGGGGAGAGGAAAGAAAAACTTCCTCTCCAATTGTGGGGGTCAAGGCATGCGGGTACTGACGTGTAAAAATAAGGAATGTAGTTCTGTCAACCTACTAAAGTTACATGGCAGGCGGGGCAACCCAACGAAGCTTTTGGGCTCCTGGGTTGAGATAATTAATAGTCACTGTGAGATGAGATGCAGGCTTAATTAAGTCAGACCAGATGGTTCAAACAGGGAATTGTTTGCACTCAGTAGTGTAAGGAATCAAACTCAGATCATGCACCTAATCTATGTACACGAACATCTTCCTTAACAACTGGATCAGCTGCAGTGTTGCCTCTCAAATATTTCAATGAAATCTTTCAAAGAACTGTCGCCCGTACCTTATATTGCTTCCCGTAATTTACTTCTAATTACGAATCCTAAAAAACTTGACCATCTACTAAATTGCAAAGAATTAAGAAAACAACTTACTAGACATTTCCCATTGGCAACTAACTGAGCACGGCTGGGTGCTCGCGTTGATCCAGAATTGCACCGCTACCCCATTGAAGCGACCGGCTGAGTCTTCCTAAAGGCCTAGCCACTAACCATGAGCTCTGGCTCCTCGTGACTTCCCTCATGGACATCTTACTCTGTTTCTCTGAACGTCTGCTTCACGTCAAAAAAAAAAAAAAAAAAAAAAAAAATCCTTTGTTCATAGATTCGAATATCTACACCAAGTTGGGCTTTATTGGTTTGTGTTCAAACTTGAGACACTTATCCCCTAAAAATTTTAAACTAAGTTGCGTGTTTGGAATTCCCTAGCTTTAAAAATTTTGTTACTTGAACATTGTCAAATACTGTCATTGATCACCTAAACTTTTCTAGGAAAAATATAAGTATTACTATTAAAGTTTATTAAAAATATATATGAGTTGTGTTAGAAAATTCTCACATTAAAGAATCGGTGTGGTGAAATTTTAATAAATGTAGATCCAATTGGATGTATTGATGGACTCGAACTTGGGACCTTTTCTTGGCGATCTTCCTAGGTGAAGGTATCAAGATTATGTTGTGCACTCTTAACATCAATCAAAGTCTTATGGGATTCTTTTCACCATCTCCAACTAATTAATCCGTTTTGACTTTTAAGATACTAAAAAATAGTGCCAATCTTATTGCAAACGGACATATGTATCTTCACTTTCTTTTCGGCAAAAGTACGCTTCAAGTGCCAAAAATTGGCACAAAGAGATACTTAAGTGCCAAAAGTTACGAAAATAACACTTAAGTGCTAAAATCGAAGTAAAATGGATCACTTAAGTGCCAATCCGACCAAAATGCTGACGTGCGCAATTTCCGGCAAAGTAAGTGCAAAACGACATCATTTTGCACGCTAACGTGGCTAGACAATGCAAAAACGACGTCGTTTTGATGATGATGTGATAAAAAATTAATATAAAAATTTTAATTAAAAACTAAATTTATTTAAAACATTTAAAAATACAAATACAAATATTAAAAATATATATATTATATAAAAAAAAAAAAAAAAAAAAAAAAATATAAAAGGGAGGTGATTGAGGGCTCGGCCCTCGGCTACCACCGCCTCCCCGCCACCGCCGAGAAGGGCCGATGACGAAGGGGGAAGGTAGGCTGGGGTTCGCCTCAACGTGTGGCGGCCCTTGGCTTGGTCAGGCGAGGGCTGCTGACCCTCGCCGAATCTGGGCGAGGACCACAACCCTCACTGCCAGTTAATCTAGGTCGCCAGCCCCTAGCCGGGCTTGGCGACTTGGCCGACCCTCCCCCTCCGTCGCCAGCCCTTCCCAATGGCGTCTTTTTTAAAAAAAAAATAATTTTAAGAAAAATTTAATATTTTTATTTTTATTTTTAAATTTTTTAAATAAATTTAGTTTTAAATTTAATTTACTTAATTTTTATATTAATTTTTTACCACGTCAGCATTTTGACCAGATTAACACTTAAGTGATCTATTTGGCTTCAATTTTGGCACTTAAGTGTCCCTTTGTGTCAACTTTTGACACTTCAGATGTCCCGGTGTCCTTTCTTTTCTTTTCTTTTTTGTTAAATACAAATAAGTATATTTTTCCAGAAAGTTTCATGCGGCAGATTTGCTAATAAAATATTGCCCAGCATCGACAAACTATTGTTCCATGTGCTAGAAACTTTATCTAATCATAGTACCAGGAAATAAAGTCAATTAGTTCATTTTTAGTTGGTCTAAAAGCTATTTTATTTCCTATTCCCGCTAAAATCCAGGACGTCATCCAAATTTTATGGTGTATTTCTGATCACCATGTCACTTTTTAAACGTTCTTTATAAGAAAAGTTTCAGTTTTCAAAGCAATAATTAAATACTTCGCAAGAATAGTTAATGAAATGAAAGTCGGGCGCTTAACATCGACAATCTTTAACAAATTCTTTCAAAATGGAACTTTATATGAAAATCTACAAGTCAACATTTGCATATTTTCAAAGGTGTCATGTATTTCACCTTGCATAAAAGTCAAAATGCATGCTCTACAAAATTCGAACAAGCAAAAAGTGAAACATTGAGGTGCATTTGTTTTCGATTTTTCAAAGCAAGAAGTAGTTTTCTTTTAATTTTCATGTCAAAATTTACTATGTTGTTCAAATTTCAAAAGATCATAAAAATATTAAATGTGATTTTACATTACAACTTTTATGTATGGCGAGAATGGAAAATAAAAACCGATGCAGACACTCAAAAGGTAGACTTGATGTGCAGGGAACCAGAAGGATCCAGGCAATTTGTCTCGACAAAGACGACGACGACCCATTGAGGCCCGCTGGCCATTTCCAGACATACACAAATGAACACTTTAAAAACTTACAGCGATTAAGGTTCCTTCAATTGAACGGGGCGGCTTTAAGTGGAGACTTTAACAAATTGTTTTCTGAGTTAAGATGGCTTCAGTGGTTTAACATTGAACCCAATATGTCTTTTTCTGCAACCAATTTGCATATGCCAAAATTAGTTGTGCTGCAGTTGGCATACAACCAAATCACAGAGGATTGGAGAGGATGGAATTCAATCATGGTGAGATGGAAAAAGGACATCCTTTGTGATTTTTTGTTTGTTTTGTTTGATTGATCCACTCATTTTCTGATGCTTATTCCCATTTGTATAGGCAAAGCGGCTAAAAGTTCTTGACCTTGAATTGTGCGATTATTTAAGATGTACACCTGATCTCTCGGCTTTCACGGAGTTGGAGATTCTCATCTTGAAACGCTGTTACAAATTGGAGCAAGTCCACCCTTCTATTGGCAAGGTTAGGAGCCTCATTTCCTTGGACTTGAGTGAGTGTCGCAATCTCAAGGAGCTACCAGGAGAAGTGGGTGAATTAAAAGAACTAAAAGGGCTTATTTTAGATGGTACTAGTATAGCAAAGATTCCGGCTTCAATCAATTCTTTAGAGAAACTTAGTGCCCAGGGCTGTAGGTCATTAAGAGAAATCTCTAGCTCAATTGGGGATTTCCAGAATTTGGAACATTTGGACATTAGTTACACTATGATTGAAAAGTTACATAGTGCTATTGGAAGGTTGAAAAAACTACAGAGGCTGAGTCTTGTATTTTGCCTAAGTCTAAAAGAACTTCCAAGTGAAATTGGTGACTTATCTATGCTTGAGATTCTCGAAATCACTAACACGATGATATCTTACCTACCAGAAAGCATCCTGAATCTTTCTTCTCTCCAACACCTTAATCTAGGATGCTATGGCAAGCTCCAATCGCTACCAGAGCTTCCTTCCAGTTTAACATATCTAAAGGTCTCTTGTGAAAGTCTCAGGTTGCTACAACTTTCTTGCCTAATCCACTTGGAAAAACTTGATCATTACCGGTGCAATCTGCTTGAATATATCCAAGAACTTCCCTCAAGACTATTGAAACTTTGTGTTGACTCCTGTCATAGTTTGATACTGCCTAAGCTTGACAGATTCAAGTACTTGGAAGAGTTGTCAATAATAAGTTGCAGTTCCATTAAAAGATTGGACCTTTCACAGTTCAATAATTTGAAACGATTACACGCTGAGCAATGCAATCACCTAGTTGAAATTTGGGGACACAATATTTTGGAGTTCTTGGAGGAGATAGTTATAGATTCGTGCAGATTCCTTAAAAGGCTGATCCTTCCAGAAGTATTGTGTTTAAAGCAATTTAAGGCTAACGGTTGCGACAATCTAGTCGAAATACGAGGTCTTGATAGGGCAAAGTTCTTACAAGCATTGGATATATCTGGTTGTGGGTCCATGGAAAAATTTCCTGACATCTCATGCCTCACCACCCTGAAAAAGTTGAACATCAATGACTGTCGCAATCTTCATGAGGTTGAGAGCCTCGAGAGGTTCTTGTCTTGCCGAAGCATATACATAACAGGGTGCAAATCCCTTGAAAAGCTACCAAACCTGTCAAAATTTGAAAATTTAGAAAATTTCACAATTAGATATTCTTATGGTGTTACAGAGATTCCTGGAGTTGAGAAAGCAAGATCTCTAACACACATAAATATCACAGGATGCAAATCAATGGAGACTTTGCCAAATTTGTCAGGATGTGAGAAGTTACGATCACTAGTTGTACGAGACTGCAAGAAACTTACTCAGCTTCAGGGACTTGAAAAGTTTGGATCTAGTTTGTTTGGATGTTTCTGGGTGCGACTCATTGACAATGGTACCAGAATTACCTAGAACACACGTCCTTAGAAATTATGAGTCGGAGGGATATCAAGTTCCCAATGGAAACATTATATTGCAATGATAATGATGCTATGCCCATATTACAACAGTGAGATGAGTCATGTTTCCTTAACAGAGGTAAATAAGCAGGAAATGATCGATTTTTCTTCAAAGATTCATGACCTATTTTTCATCACTCTCTTCCTTTGACGAGAAGGTTTTTCTTGACAAGGTTCTGTACCTTCCTCAATCCCTAGTCCTACATAATTGAAGGATTGGGGGAGTTGGTCGTGGAAGCTAACATGATGCTTCAGCCAAGATCAATATAGATCCTTTCTGCGAGTCCACATTTTGAACCTTCCAACGGAAAATATGCTAGTCTTGGATCCAAGACTAACATGAATTCTAAGTAAGTATGAGAAACTGATCTAAATTAAATATCAAGGTTCAAGTTTTTTGGGTTGGTGATAAAAAAATAAATCAAATGTAGTTTTGGCTAGTTTGTGATATATTATTGTAGACTAGATTTTTATTAGTCAAGCTGTTCTTTTGAAAGATTACTAAGTAAACTGGTGCTGCTTTTGTGACAAGTCAGGTTGGTCAATGTAATCATCAAGGCTTATTTGATTCAATGAGCTGTATCGATGGCGTTTGCATTATTGGGACAAATTTTTTGGCCGTTCTGTGAAACAACCTGGGGTAGGAGCTCAATAATTCGTTAATTAGTTTGCATCCCGTTTGATCCTCTCTATCTCGTGGAGTCATTTATTACATTATTAATCTGGTTTGGCTAAAGTGGCTGAGGAACTTCAAATTCTATACGAGAGACCGATCAAAATGAAGAGGTATTTTGTAGATGAAGCATTAGCAACAGGTGAGGCCATCTTGTGTGCCAACCTTGAAGAGGTTCATGGGCCAATTGGACTGTCCGTGGAAGTTTTAATGCTTGTGAAGATCCACCGCTTGATCTGGTCTGAACAGTACATAACTAAATTAGTGTGGATATAGTTTTCTCAATTGAATTTGCTCTCTGTATACTCCTTAGGTTCTACCTCCATTAATCAAACACATTCTTGCTGATTTTTCTGTATATGACCCTGATGCAGAGTTATTTGACGTGGTTGCATTCTAATGATATCACTTCCGAACTCAATGAGGCTCTGCAGAGGAAGGTATACACTGCTAGTCATACCATATTTATGAAAGATAACTTGTGTGAACTACAGGAATTATGGAATTTCACCTAAAAATCAGTATACAAGGATGCATGATCACGATCTCATCCATGTTTGATCAGTTAAAAAGCGTAGACCCTTTGAATGTCGTCATATCAGTTTCTGATTTGATAAGCTCAATTCTCAAGTATGTAGCGTTGATTTGTGAAGTTGAAATTCGCCTTCTAGCAAACTATCCCATGTTGCTGATTTTGCTAATTGGATGTTTGCAAAATAACCAATTAACTAATATATCTTTCTGTTCTGTAGTTTAGGCACTTCACCTTTTCAGCTTCATCTTATTAACGGCAGTTGTGTTAGAAACACAGAGGAAGGGTTGTTAATTGCTTAATTCTCCCCGGTCTGTTGTTTTTTCATTCATCAACCAGCTAATGAAGTCTCTGCGTTTGTGGTCCAACTGCTAACCAATCAGAGACACTTGGAACGTGTGGCAAGAAGTCTCAAGATTTTTGTGTTGGTGCAAATGATGTCTATACTTTTGTGCCTTATCTTTCATACGGTATATTGTGATGCCCACCATCTGAAATATCGTCAGTTACTGATAATTAGTCAATTCTATCCTTGACGTGTAGATTAACCTGCACCTTGTGAAATTCACAGAAAGTCCCTGAACACAGCAGTGTGGAGATGCGGACCGGAATGAGCTGTGTCATGAGATATAATGGAAAGGCGTGCCAAAGTTCTTTGCGATAGGCACGTATCAGGTGCTCTCTGTTGTTAATCCACTCCATAGCATTCTTGATATGAAGCGACCACTTCTCATGGAGTGCAGTTAGTCCTGTCCAAACTTTGACATGGAGCCATTTTTTTCGTAAATGCCGAATTTCAAAATGCTTGCAGGAAGACACATTTGCAGGGGGTTCTGTATGTGAAGGTAAGCATTGTTTCGCCGGAAAAAGTCCCAATTGACAATATATCTTTCACCAAAAGTTGATCTTCAGTTTTTATTAGATTTGGATTCGGTGTCAATTCATATAGAGATATATTCTTGAATAAGGAATCTACATTACCGTACATTAATTGAATCTACAGAAAATTAGATGTAGACACTAGAATTGATAAACCGATAGATTTGAAAAAGTACAGGCTTGTGCTTATAATTGTGCCTCCCTTCTATAATGATTAAACTGATGGCCAATTACACATTGTAACTGTCTCTAAGCAGTTATAATTCAAACTTGAAATTAAGCACGGAGCCCCATGTTGCAACTCTCCCAATTTTAGAGGTAAATGCTAAAGAAAGACCAATAATAGTCCCCACATGGTTCAAGTTCTCTCAAACCCTTACCTTATGCAGCGTTGGAATTTACTTTTCAATCTAATTAATCACAAGAGATTTCTCTGTGATGAAAAATCGCCACTAACCTATTATGGTTGGCTAAAAGCCAAGTGAAATACAAGAGTAAATCTCATTTTGTACAAAATCAAAAATCTAAGTATGGAAACTTGATTACTTTAGCTATCTAAGTAATACCTTTTCAATACCTAAGCTTGATTAGTTATCAACTAAGTGTCACATACGGTCTTTTGTTCCAATTATGAGTACTAAAATTTTCATCCGCTAAGTCTCTATGCATTATTTTGTGTTTATTATGATCCTAAAATGGAACCTAACTATTTAATTAAAACAATCAAAACAAAACACAAAAGGAATATAAAAGAATCACAACCAATTTGTGAAAAAACAATAACAAAAGAATGAGCACAACATAGAGTGCACTATAGCAATCTTATAGAAATTAGTCAAAAATATAGCACGAGCATACTATTAAGCCCACGGGCAACACCCTTGAATTAATTTAAAATCGAATTTAATTTCTTTTCTAAAAGATTAAGCTTCCTAAACCTAAACTAAATCAAATGTACTCATTAAAATCCCCAAACTATCTATATACTAACTAAATGAAACTAAGCTAAATCTAACAGCCTAATCGAGGCCTATTTTTTAACCAATTTTACAATTTCTTTAAAATTTTATATTATTATTATTATTATTATTATTATTATTATTATTATTATTATTATTATTATTATTATTATTATTTATTTCAAGTAAAAGCGGACTCGGGCTGGGCCAGGGGCCCAGCTCAAATAAAGACTATATTTAGATTCCACGGGTTTGGGTTGTTAATGACCACACACTAAGCCCATAGCTAAACCCATTTCCCTTCTAGCGACATCTTTTATTGTTCCCTTTTTTACTTCTTTTTAAGAAAAAAGTCACCAAAAACTCTAAAGTATATTCATTGTGACACATCTACCTTGAACTTTTTTAAGCACCACCAAAAAGCCAAACTATGCCCACTATGACACGTTTACCCTAAAATATTTTTTTGTGACATAAAAAATATGTGATACATATACCCTCCATCAAGATTTTGTCACGTGATTTTTCATCCGAAACAATGTTGTTTTTAGTTCACTTAAGTCACGAGAGAATCATCTTAACACCATATGCCTAGTAATATGCTATGCGCTTTAGCTAGGGAAGACAATAGTAGAATTTGTGGCAAGTATGCTATCCCACAAGTATGACCCTTTTGGCCTCAAAATATAAACTATCAGCTAGCCACTAAATTTCTTTTTATTTTCGACTCATATCATACCAAATTTTAAGGTAGCCAAATTTTGATGCATGAGTTCCACATTGAGGCAAGTGCGAGCATACTACCAAGATTGATCAGAAAATCTATAGTTTTAAAGAATCATATCAAGCAGAAAAGAAGACAGGTTAGAACTTTAAGGATTCATAGCAAACCACACAATATTATTTTTAGGAAGAGCAGATTTTGCCTATAGCATTTACAAATACTGCCTTATATAGGCATAAGACAAATAGTGAAGACAAACGTCAAACATATAATTACTGGTGATAGTTTTAAAGATCACCAATAATTTGACAAACTCTTTTAGGCCGACATTGGCCAACAAGTTGACTCTTTTACTAACAAACTAAGATTTTTACTTCTAACAGACTATTATCCCAATTTTTTCGGTTCTGTTACAATGCTAAACAGTACATGAACAATATTTTTGCTATAATACTTAAGCCAAATTTTCTGCATCTTCATATGTCTCGTCTAACTCCTTCATATGTTGCATCTAATTCCTTCACATGTCGTACTTATGAATTGGTTTTTTAGTGCCATGGTCTAAGTTATCTAACCACACCTATCCTTCTACTTTCTATATTGCCTTATGAGTCTCTCAATTTATAGGGCTTTGAGCTGGTTATATTCTAGAGACTTTAAAGGCTAATGAGAACTTGATGGGATGTCAGTGTATTCATGAAAATACTCATCTCAAGTCTATCTTCAAAATTTGCCTGCATTCTTTGAGGAGCTTATCCACTTTTTCAATTTCTAAGGCAACCTTTGTTTTTAGTTCAGATGACTTTTGTCTTTTCGAAGGCTAGTGAGAATTTATCGAAACATCAATAGAGCATGATGGAATGCCAGGTTGAAGTAGATTCCGGAGCTAGAGTGATGGACTTTCATTGTTGAGGCCTAAACTACATGCAAGCTCAATTCACTATAGTCAATTGGATTTTGTGACAATGGTCTTCCCCATGGATCTTGTGACGACGAAGCTAGTTCTCATGACGATGTTTGTAACACAAAATTGTCTATGTCAACTTGCATGTCAATTCCATAGTATCTTCCCAAGCAAATATCAATTGCCTTTTGGGTTGCGTGGTAGTCATCATAATGATCCCAAGAATTATCATCAGCAACTATTGGCCATACTTCTAGTGGAATGACTCGATTATGCTGGCATAATATCCTCTACAATTCTTGGTACTATCAAGGGTAGGCTAAGACTTACAAGGTAGAAATGTAAAAGTCTCAATTGGAACAAGTTGGGTTTATATGTGGATACTCCAACATCTACTAGAGTTTTTTTACAAATCTCCATTAGGTTTGACAAATAGCCATGGTTTGAAGAACAAACCAACTATACGAAATTCTGGGTCAAGTTTGCATGCTCTGAGTTCTTGAAAAATACTTCTCCATGTTCCCAATGGTTTAAACCGACTGAGCATTTCCCCAAAATATTTTTATGTTTACTTTCTCCTTGAATGATTCTGCTAATGGCAAAGGCATTCTAGCCGTTGGAAACTCGATGGCAATGGTATAGAGATTAAACAAATACCAATAAAAGCATTCTAGTTTTTCTAGGAATTCCTCTTCTGGAAGAAAGATATAGGATGAATAAATAGATAGTTTGGATTTAACCCATTTGGGCGAAGAATAAGTCCCTCATAATCACTGAAAAACTGAAAATGGTATTGTCACATAAGACTTTCAAGATTTTCAAAAAGAGTGTTATCTTCAGTGAACTTAAGCACTTCTGGTAGATATGAGTACAAAGGCCATTTGGGCTTCATTTCTTGATTCTTGAAACCTCCTTTAGGATTCCATACCATGTACATATTTATGGAGGTGGTAGATACAAATTCTGTTGTTCGGGACAGAAAATCAGCAAGTATGTTCTCTTTTTCGGCAATATATTTGGTTTCAAAAGAATACTTTGAAAAGCCCACCTAAAAAGCTGGAGATGTCACACCCTGATCCTCAAGCGTGTGCCCATCTCTCAGTGGTCGATTAAATAACGACGTCCCAGGACGCATTACCGACCCATTCATTTTAGTGCGCATGCGGAAGCAAATGATTAATCCCTAGATAACATCAAGATGGGATAGAAAAGCAGGATACCATTTTCACAAAACACCTTTTTATAAAGACATAGATTTATACACAAAAGCTTACAAAAAGGATCGACTCTCAACAAAAAGGAAACTGTCCTATGACTAACTAGTTAGATGCGTACGCCGATTCTTCGGACTCCACCTCCTAACTAAGGACCTGAAAATGTTATCCCACAACGAGGTGAGACGACATCTCAGCAAGTTCACCCCTCGAACCCCGACTATGAAAGAAATACGCTCCAAGGGCTATCTAAGCACAAACGCAAGTCAGAGGAATTACCTTTACTTTGATCCTTCCTGCATGTCAATACAATTCATATAATCATCCAGTCATTTCAATTCAAATCAATATCGATCAATTGACTTATCCGACTCCATGTCATCAATACCATCCACACCATTCGATCAAGTGGAACGTTGCTCACCCTAAGCTGATAACAACTAGTATAGCTCATCGAAGCTAATTAAGTATATTGTTCACTCTAAGCTAATATATTAAGGCCCTTAGGCTAATATAATATACCGATACTGCTCACTCTAAGCTAACAAGGTATACTGCTCGCGCTAAGCTGATATATCAAAGCTCGAAGGCTAATATAGTATACCAACAAGACTCACCAAAAGCTGATAAATAATATAACTCACACTAAGCTGATAGAGTATACTGTTCACGCTAATCTGATATATCAAGGCCCGTAACTTGATATAGTATATTAACAATGCTCACCAGAAGCTGCTAAGGTATACTACTCACGATAAGCTGATATATCGATGCCCGTAGACTGATATAGTATATTGATAATGCTCACTCAAAACTGATAAAATATACTGCTCGCGCTAAGTTGACATATCAAAACCCATAGGCTGATATAATATATTGTTCTCACCATCTGAAAATGCCACCATTTTTATCATTCCCGATAAAAATAATCGTATGTGAGTACACGGTCGGCCTTAGCCAAAATAAAGTATTTTCCTTTTCAAAAATCCCACCATTTAGTATGGTCCACCAGAATATTTTTGGCATTATAAACCGATACCCGACATTTTATAATTAAATACCAAAATTATTAAATTTTAGGATAAATACCCAAGATTATAATTCACTCTCAAATTGCACAAACCAGCACTCAATTAAATAAACCAATCATACCATTGCAATCAGCATAAAATTCCGGTCACCGGCTATCCCGGTCTAATTTCCGGAAAATAATAAATAATTAAATAATTACCAAAATTAATTAATAAATACTAATAAATAAAACTTAAGCCGGAAAAGCCTAAATAAATACCGAATAGGGCCTGGAAAATTTCTGACCCTATCTAGATAAATACTTTAGCTAATTTACTTGCTAATTACACTACTCTAACCACCTAACATTCATAAATGATTAACTAAATTGCTAATTCGTTCTAACTAATCAGATAATCCAAGCTTAACATAAACTAGTCAACCCTTAAACATAATTAACTCCCTAAGTAGAGTTTAGTGAGTAAACTCACCGATTTTGAATTCGATGAGTTCATGAGGACGGCAAGGCAAAGACGGGCCACAAACTCCAAAGCGGGGGCACCTTTCGAGGTCCGAAGAGGCTTGGAAACAGGCCAAACAATGCACAGTGGGCTATGGGGGTTCGGTTCTGTTGCTGGACCGAAGGAGAGAGCTGGCGGCTAGTTCGAGCAAGAAGGGACCGGCGAAGGTAACAGCAGCCAGGTAGGTGGCTCTGGGGCTCGGCAACGGTGAACGGTGGCTGGACAACGCATGTACAGGCGTGAAGCAGCAAGTAGGGATAGGGACAACGGCGCACGAACGCATGGACAGACAGAACCGGGACGGCAACCAGCGGGGCTCGGGCACGACTTCAACTGGTAACGATGGCGACGCGGCAGCTCCAGGCAGCTTGACGAGTGGTTGCGATGGCAAGGGGTTTTGGCCGGTTCTCTGCAACTTTGAAGCTCTCTCTCTGGCCTGGAAATGGAGGAAACCGACTGGAATGGAGAAGAAGAGGGACAGCTACTCCTTGGAAGGGCCCAATTGACTTCAACTTCACCTTTTTGTCCCCTTGACCATGGCCCACTGGTTTCCTGGCTTCCTCAGCACACTTGCAGTGCACAAAGCTTCCTTAGGAAGTCTTAGAAGTGGTCCAAAGGTTGGGGGCTACAAATTTACATAATTTTCCCCCAAAGTTACTTCAATCCTTACTTCTTTTTTTTTTTTTTTGGTCAGTCCTACTCTATACCTATTCTACACTCACTCTCAAACTTTTGTCCTGCCTCTTGCAGGCCATGGGTGTCGAAACCTATTCCTGAAACTTGCGCGTCCCCACCCCATCCCTCCCTGAGAAGGTGGAGGTTTGAACCCCTCACCTCCTCCTTCCATGTTGGAAGGGTGGCCACTGGGGCGAATCCCAGTGGTTACTTCAATCCTTACTTGAATTGGCTCCCAAAAATTCCGCCAAGGTGCCTACGATCAATTTGACATTTTTCCACGCCAATAGAACCTACTTGCATTCCAAAAATGCGATCAAAAACGGTCCTCTGAATTTTCCAGACAAAAACGGCCTCACTTTGAAATTTCATCGAAAATCTTGGTTTGCAGAAAAATTTTCAGATGATAAGTCAATGTTCCTAAAATGACTCGTGACATGGCAGAACTTTTAATTTCTAAAATCAGATTCAAATTCGCGATTAATTTCAATCTAGTGCGATTTTAGTGTAACTTAGGCTACCGGGTAGCTTTTAGAAATTTTTGGTGCAATTGACCCGCAATCAATTTTCTTCGAGCCATAATGTACCTCTTCAACACATTAGCGACCCTCAGTGGTCGTGAAAATCTTGATGTTTCAAATTCAGACACGAGGATACCAAAACGATAGAAAAATCATTCTAGTACGGATCGACAAGAATTTTGCAATTTGATGAAATCACCCACATTTAGCCACACATCTCAATCGAGCCGATCTATCTCTGATCTCTAATCGATTTTTAACTATGCCATAATGATCTCTACAGATGAGCACGCTCGAGTAGTCGATTCATGGTCAAATCCTCAAGTCTGCTGCATTAGAATCCTTTAATGACTTCTCATGAGTGATCGGCTTAGAGAATAGCACTATAGACACGTTGATGAAAGGCCTGATTTATTCAATTGAAAACAGCATTGAAATTTTAGGATGTCACAGGAGATGTGGTATCTACTTTTGCTTGAATTTCAACATTTGAGAAAAAGAGGACATGTTCATCTTCACGAGGAAATGATGTCCTACAAGATGGAATCAAAACATCCTGATATCATATTTTATTGCTAGGATTTCTTTGAACATAGAGTGGTAATGCATTTTCCTTCATGTGAATCTTCCACTCTTATATCCACAAATTCGTCACTTTTTTATTAATTTCTTCAAAAAGCACAGCGACCCAATATTAATCACTGGCATTTGTTTGCAAAATTATTTTTCCTATGGAAAGAATTTGCAATGGGGGAATATGTTGTGCAATTTCTTTAAGTCTTCTTACTAATTGATTTTGCTATCATCCCCACAAAAGGAGTATATTTTTATTGAGCATTTGTTGCAATGAACTCACAAATGTTGTGATTTTTGGGACAAAATCCTTGAAAGAATCAACTACCCTAAGGAATTGTTGAACTTGCTTGTGAGAGAGATGATCATCAAGAAACTTCTCCAATTCTTCAGCAATATGAGGAGGAGGATGATACATCCCATCTTTGAAGTGCATTCTAAGAAATTTAATTTCTCTATATGCGATGATCATCCTTTTCTAGGATAACATAAATGCTTCCGTACTAGCTTTGCAAGTTGGGCTAGTAATCTATAATGAGAATCCTCATATGGACTACAAAGGAGGATGTCATCAATGTAAAATTGGGCATTGGCCATGATAGGCTGAAAAATTTTGCGCATAGCCTTTTGGAACAACAAAAGAGCTACCTTGGGACCAAAAGGAGCACCGTCTATTGGAAATGTTTATTTGGGATACAAAATCCAATTTTGTACCTATCTTCGGGATGAATTCTCAGTTGCCAAAATCCAGTTTTATAATCAAATTTGTGGTAAACTTTGGCTTGGGTGAGGCTGGAGAATAAAAAGTTTCGATGTGGCAAAGGAAATTTATCATCTTGTAGAATTTAATTGAGGGAATGATAATTAATGACCAATCTCACATATAATGCCTCACAAGTCCATTGAGAATTTGAGGGCTCAATTAATCCTTGATGATGCAAAAACGAACATTCCTTCTATGCTAAAAGCAAATGATCCAGATTCATTCCAAAGTGACTGGATTTTGTGGGATTGACATCCTTGTATTTTCTTGAAAGGAAGATGGATGAAAAAGTCAATATTTTTCCATAAAGGATTAGGGCAATTTTGAAAGAAAAAAAAAATCTGATTTGAAAGAATTTGTGTAAAAACTTAGACAGATAGAAAAGATGGAGAATTTTCTCTTTTGTATTCTCTATTCATTGAATGTACATTATCGTTCTGTATATAATACAATGTGTGTATAAGAAAGGCAAGCAAGAATTACAATTCGAATGCAATTGGATCCGATACTGAATGATCTTGATTGATGCCGTGTATCTTCCAACACTCCCCCTCAAGCTGGTGGCTTGTAGATATTCAAGACGCCCAGCTTGCTCAGAAGATACGCGTGCTGACTTTGACACAAAGGCTTGGTGAATATGTCTGCCGGCTGTTCCTCTGTTCAAATCCCCAGCGTTTCGATTATCCCTTGTTGGATCTTTTCCCGTGTAAAATGGCAATCCACCTCTATGTGTTTCGTTCTTTCATGGACTATCAGGTTTGAAGCAAGCTTCAAGGCTGCATCTTTATCACAAAACAATTTGATTGGTCCTTCAAGTTGCACTCCAAGATCTTGAAACAATCCACGTAACCATACTACTTCATATGTTGTCTTTGCCATAGCTCGATATTCTGCTTTCGCTGAGGATAATGAAACGGTTGGTTGCTTTTTCGTCTTCCATGAAAGTAAAGAGTCTCCTAACTTGATGCAAAAACCTGTTACTGACCTTCTACTCATTAGACATGTCGCATAATCTGCATCACAGTATGCAGTCATCCTCATATCACATTTGTTGGATAGAAGGATTCCAAGACCTAGGCATTTCTTCAAATATTTAACCACTTTGAGTGCTGCATTTATGTGGGACTGCTTTGGATTGTGCATGAACTGACTAAGTATCTGCACAGCATAACTGATGTCCGGCCCGGTCATGGTCAAATAAATCAGTTTCCCAACAAGTTTCTGATAACTCATTGGATCTCTCAATATAGGATCAGCTTCTTGATAGACTCCAGTGTCATATTCTGCCGTGGTCAACTTAATATTCTGCTCGATTGGAATTATAGCCGGCCTACACCCTGACAATCTAGCTTCTGATATGATTTCCAAGGCGAATTTTCTCTGGCTGAGGGATATTCCTTGGTCTGAACGAGCAATTTCTATTCCAAGGAAATACTATGGTGGCCCTAGATCTTTTATATGAAAAGTGGAGTGCAAGTATTGCTTGAAACTCTTGACAGCTGCCTCATCATTTCCCATGATCAATATGTCATCTACATATATCATTAAGTATATAGATGACGTACCTTTGGTCTATGTGAAAACAGCATAATCAAACTTGGATTGTCGAAATCCGACAGTGATCAGGGACTTAGAGAATTTTGCATACCATTGTCTGGATGCTTGTTTGAGCCCATATAAAGATTTGCGGAGACGACATACTTTATCCTCCCCCTGTCTCCGTAAACCTTGTGGTATGTCCATATAGATCTCTTCATCCAGGTCTCCATGCAAGAAAGCGTTGTGGACATCCATTTAGTGTAAAACCCAGTCTTGATAAGCTGCGACCGAAAGGAACGACCGAACTGTAGCATCTTTGGCAACTGGGAGAAGGTCTCGTGATAATCAAAACCTTCCTTCTGTGTAAAACCCTTTGCCACTAACCTGGCCTTGTACCTTTCAATAGTACCATCAGCTCGGTACTTGATCTTGTATACCCACTTGCATCCAATGGGCTTGCGATGTGGAGGTAAGTTGACAATATCCCATGTCCGATTATCCAACAGTGCTTGTAATTCTGATTCCATAGCTTTCTGCCATTGTGGATCAATACTTGCTTCATCATAAGTTGAAGATTCTCGTTCTTCAGAAATCCGAGCAATGCAACATCGATGTTCCTCGGATAATCGATCGAAGGAGACATAAGAGGAAACCGAAAAGAGAATACCTGATGAGTTCCTTACTCCACATACGTAGTCCTTGGTCCAAGTTAGAGGACGCGTGACTCGGCCTGATCTTCTTGGCTGGATGACATCAGAATAGGACTGAAGTGCTGGAATTTCCATGGGATTTTCAGGATGGGATTCTGATGCAATCTCTTCTTCTTGATTCTGATCCATGTCTTCTTCTAGGGGTGTTGTGCCCATAGTGTGCACAGCATCAGTGCCTGTATTGACTGAATAAGGAACCAGAAAATATCCCTGATCATTATGTGACTCTTCCATATGAGGATTATCATAATGTTGTTGTCTCTGCGTGTCTAATTTCTGGGTAGAAAAAGGAAACAAATCTTCTTGAAACTGAACATCTCTACTGACAAAGAATTCGCTTGTAGAAGGATCAAATACTTGATATCTCTTCTGTAGGGTTGCATACCCCATGAATATGCAACATCGAGCTCATGGACTCATCTTATCCTTGGGTCCCACTATGTGGGCATAGCGCAGACATCCAAAGATTCTTAGATGATCAAGATCTGGCTTCTTCCCAAAAAGAAGTTCAAAGGGACTTTGGCCATCAAGGACCTTAGTCGGCATGCGGTTGATCAAATATGATGTAGTCAATACACATTCTCCTCAAAAAATATCTGGAATGGACCCCTAGAATTTTAAGGCCCAGGCAACCTCCAACAAGTGACGATGTTTCCTTTCCACCACTCCATCTTGTTGTGGTGTGTAAGTGCATGAGCTCTCACGCAAGATCCCTTGAGCTGTCAATAAGGACATACACTCATGATTGAAGAATTCTCTCCCATTGTCTATCTTAATTTTTTGGATAGGTTTTCCAAACTGAGTTTTTGACAAAGAAAATAAGGTCTTTAAATGTGACACAACCTGACCTTTGGATTGCATGAGGAAAATCCATGTCGCTCTTGAATGGTCATCCACAATGGTGAGAAAGAAACGAGAACCATCATGATTTGTGTATGGTATGGTCCCCAGACATCAATATGGAGCAGGGAAAAAATATTGGACGCACGATTTTTGCTCAATGGAAAAGGACTGCGTGATTGTTTCGCAAGTGGACAAATATGACATTGAGGATATGCAAATAATGAACTGTGGCCAAATCTGGAATGTAAAATGAAATTCTTATCACTGGTAGTCAAATTACACGATGATTTATTATAAGGAAAAATATCCAAATTCTTGGCCGAACTTCTCTAGAAAAACAGTTGTTGACACCTAAATTTTGGCGGTCCGATCATTTATTTATTGCATAGAAAATTAGGGGTTAATTTTATCCTTGAAAAAAATATCAATTTGTATATCATATAGTTTTAGGAGCATTTATTTTATTTTAGTCACATTTGCATTGGACCGACTGATGATAGATGAGCTTTAATTTTTCCAATATTAAACGATACGGTGCGAGATTTTTCACATATTCAGGAAATATACACCGATGGATATATTTTTTGGTAGAAAGGAAAGTTTCAAGTGGAATATTAGAAAAAGATAAAGAGAATATTGCACGTTGGGGCATATATTGAGTAATATGTTCTTCGACTCAAAATAAGAAATATTACATAATCAAAGTGGATTTCGTGCATGAGCCGAAAAGGAAAGGAAAAATAAAGAATATTTGCCAAAAATTAAGTCCTTCGTTTGTATAAAAAGGGCCACACACGATTAAAACAGAGGGGGGCACCCATATTGACAGACACGGCCAAAATTCCGAGAGAAAAAGGAGAGAATGTGAGGTCAAGGTTTTTTTCTTTTCCTCCCTTGTGAGTCTGATACACTAAAAGAAAGAAATCGCATGAGAGAGAGAGAAGGAGAGTGGTTGGTCATCATCTTCAGTCATCTTTGACTGAGTACCCCCATTCCCGACACGCTACTTCCTATCGTCTCGACAAGCCGCCCCTCAACGCTAACCCTGCTGCCGATTGTCCGCTGCAGCAACACATCAGGCTTCGACGACCTTCGCAACCTCCAAGCAAGACATCACAGCAATTCCAATGATTATCAGTCCAGTGGCCATCTGGTGACGCCAGCAAGTCCCGTCCAGTGAGCCTCGCTGTCCAGCGAGGAGCACCACGCGTCCCTACCCGCCTTGTGTTTCAGTTCGTGTCCGCAAAACCCAATTCAAGGTCAACAAAAGTCTTTGTCCTCATTCTGAAAAGGTGTGAACATGAGCAGAAGGGAGAGAGAAAAAGTTAGAGGGAAAATAATAAAAGAAGATGAAAGGGAGGATTTTCCTTCTAAGAGGAATATACTATTCACGATTGAGAAGCCCAACAAATTCGAAAGTCATGATTCATGAAGTCTTCATGAGCTTTTTTTGACCACTGTGAAGATCCACGTTCATGGACACCTCATCCGCATGTCCTGCAAATAAAAAGAAAAGGCCAAAGGAGGAAAACTTGGAGATAGAAGAGAGCTTCCCTACACCCTCGGAGACGATTTCAACATGCAGAAAGTGCCAAAGGAGAAGGCCCACCGAGACGACCGACAGCTTGTCCGTGACCCGCACGGAACCCTTTGCCTGCTGCATCCCCATGAACCAGGCCCTTCGTCACGTCGTCCCTGGAGCATGATCAAGTCGCAAATCAGGGACTAATCATCATGCACCATCGATGACGAAGCTGTTCTAGTCCTAAGCCGTGAGTCCCTACGTGATCTCACAAATCATCCGTGAACCATCACTGTTGACGCGCCGAGAAGTTGATCGCCATCGCCAGTCATCTATTGAGCGGATTCCATTCAATTCAAATTTGGTAACATTATTTGCGAAATTAAGTAAGTATCTTATCTAAATTTGATTTGGATATTTTATTGCCTAATACATGCTTTTCAATATCTTACGTGCATATTTGAATTATCGGCGTGTTCCCAATTATGATTTACTGTCTAATTCGCAACCGTACATGATTTTTTTTATTCCATCTATAAGGCTTTAGATGGAATAATTAATCACGCAGGAATAAAATTAATATCTTGATCTTTAAGGCTTAAGATCAATTTATTGATTTTATTAGCGAAATGATCACGTTTGATTAGATATCACTTCCAAATTTGAATGATGGATAATATCTTTGATGACCGTGAATGATTTGGTGCTTATCTTTTAATTGTTTTATTTATCCCAAAAAATACAAAAAAAAAAAAAAAAAAAAAAACTGCATTTGCATATCATGTAGATTAGAATTGATTTCCTAGATAGAATTGCATGATAGACTAGTCAGATTTTTTCTTTAATTATATTAAAATGCATGTTTAGATAGTATATAGGTTAGATAATATCTTTGAATTAAATTGCATGATGAGATAATTATCTAAGTTAAGATAGGATTTCAAATTGGTCTATTCCTAGCTTAAAATAGATAATATCTTACTTTAGTTAGATTTTAATTACGAATTTTCATTAAAAAAAAAAAGAAACAAAAATTATCATGCATATTAGGATAGAATTGCATGTTTTAGATAAATTGCATCTTAGATTAAGATAATGTCTTAGTTTAAATTAGGATTTAGTATGGCTTAATCTTTAGTTTAAATTAGATAGATTCTTAATCTAGCTAGATCATTTTTGCATTTTTCTAAATTTTGAATTTTATGAAAAATACAAAATTCGTCTTTGTGTAATTTAGTTTCAATTTTTAAGATAGATTGCATTTTTAGTAGAATAGAAATATCATGTGCACGTCATATAGAATTAGGTTCATTTAAATTAGAAATCGCCCATCATTTGGTCATTTAGATTGCATTTAATTATTGCATTTCTTTTACTCATGTCATATAGTTTAGGTCATATTGCCATGTCATATAGTTTAGGTCATGTTGCCACATCATATTAGATTATCAACATGCATCGCATGATTCCCATTAAATAAAGTAAAACAAAAAAGGAAATTGCATGTTAATTAAAAACCCTAGGATTTTTTATGCGAATTTTGAATTAACTTTGCAGATGCTTTTGTGGCTACAAGGTAAGTCTCGAAATTTACTCATTGCTTTCTAGGTGTTAAATTGGTGGTCTGTGCACCCGCATGATCCCCTCACATGTTAGGGATATAGATTTAAAATTAATTCAAGCTGCCTGCAAAAACATTTTTCAAAAATAAAAAGAAAAGGTACCGAAAGGGCGTTAGATAAATCTAGCGTAACCAAGTCCTCGTACCAAGAATCTCTGGTTCGTAGGAGTAAAGTAAATCTCCCATTACTTTACTTGGGTTTCTAATCGACCCACCAAAAAATAGATTAGTGGCAACTCCTAGTTTAAAAATAATGGCATGTTAAGAACTTAAACTTAAGTCGCGAATTGGTATGGGTTTGGGAGAGCCCGAGTTAAGTCTAGGCTTAACAATCCATTAGCCAAATCTTAGGTGGTTCACCCCGAAAATTTGGTCGCGACAACAGTCCTTCAAATAGATCACCCCATCCTATCAGTTTCCCAATCGAATGGGCCTGAAATTGACAACCATGAATATTGAAGGAAATTTGACGTGAATTTTCCTTACAGGCTCTAGACATGGATATAAGATTGAACTGGAATTCATGAATGTAAAGGACATTTGTGAGAGTGATTTCAGGACTAAGATTAACTGTCCCAGTTATAGTGACATTAGCAATACTTCCATTCGGTAATTGCACTACAATAGGACTATCCAACCCATCATTAACGGCAGCAAATAATCCTCTCTTACATGCAATATGGTCACTGGCTCCAGAGTCTACTATCCAAGTACTTCTCGATATATTATTCAATTGACAATGAGAAATACCTGTAAAGCTGCTTCCTTTCTTTTGAACATCCAATTTTTGGAGTGTCTACATCAGTTGCTCATATTCTCCATGAGTGATGGGTTGATTTTGACCGCCTTGTCCTGTAAGCTGGTATGTTGCTGCTGATATTTCCTTCCCCTTTTTTTCTCCAGGTCCCCATGTAATTTCCAGCAATTTTCTACAGTGTGATGGGGACATCTGCAAAATTCACAATATAATTTCCCTTTGTTTTTTGAATTTGGCCCAAAAAAATTAGGCCCATAACTGTTTGGCCCATACGGATTCGGTCCGTGATTTTTCGAAGTATGCCCAAAGGAATTAGGCCCGTGCTGAATTGGCCCATAAGGCTTCGAAAATTCCCCATCGTTGGATCCTTTAATGAAGAGCCCATCTCCACCATCTAGATCTCCATAGTTCCGCGCCCCCTTTGAGCCGTCCGATCGCTGCATGCGATCGTGACCGTCCATTGCAATCCCTTTAAAGGGCTTCTGTTCCGCGAACCCTGGGGTCATTTCGCGTCTCCTCTCTAGGGTTCGCGAACCTCTTGCGGCAAGAGCTAGGGTTTTTCGCCCCTTGCCTTCCATCAATGCAAGCCTCTGATTTTCTTCTTGTACAGCAAGTTGAAATAAACGCCCAATTGAAGGTGCAGGCTCCATCGCAAGGATTTGTGACCTGAAATGGAGGTAAGAGTCGTTAAGGATTAGAAGGAACCGAGTCGCCTTCTCTTTGTCTTTGATTTCTTTGTACTGCTGAAGAGTGGCTTCGGGTCCGTTGAGTTTTTCCTCCGCTGCTCCAAGCTCATTCCAGATGGCTGACAGCTTGTTGAAGCACGTCGTCACCGACGTGTTTCCCTGCTTCAGTTCGGATAAAGCTTGGTGGAGCGAAAAAATTTCCGCCCGATCCAGTTTTCCGTACATCTCTTTTATATTATCCCAAAATTTTTTGGAATCCTCCGTCGGAGGCAACCCAGCTGCTATTTCTGGGCTCACGCAGTTCCCGATCCATGTTCTTACCAACTGGTTACACTTTCTCCACTGTCGTGCTAATTTTTCCTCAGCTGGAACCGGGACGATTCCGTCGATAAATCTCTTTGTCCTTTGTTACAAGGGCTCGATGGAATTCCCGTGCCCAATTTGAGTAATTTTCAAGTCCTATGAAAGGGTGGTTGATTAGCTGCAACTCAGGGCCGTCAGTGTTGGAGACGTACAGCGCGTCGCCGAGTTCTGGGCGACCCATGGCAGCCGCGAGGGGAAAGGTACGAATCCTGTCGGAAACCCTTGATTATTTGAGGATTGACCCATATTCGGACTTCCTGATCTGCCCGTCTGCTCAAGGCCGATGGCTATGCCTGCCCCAATATCGGTTGGTAGGCCTCCATCAACCCGCACGCCTTGGTAACCCGACTGTGATGTACTAGGGTTTAGTCCCTGGATCCACGGGTAAGGCATCCATTGATATGGGTACCCTGAGAGTAGCCCTGGATTAAACTGAGCAGGATTTTGTTGCTATGGCGTGTGGCCAAGCATGGAGGTGACAGCGGATTGATCTAGTGGTGTTGTGTTCCTTCCCGATAGGTCTTCGGTGGGCGAGGTAAGGTCTTGTGGGTCTGTCATGATGAAGTTTGTTCTGCAACAATTTTATTTTTGCAGATTGGATACAAAGAAGAATTCCTTCGAGGCGTTCTGTTTTGCGAATGTCGCAGTAACAAGAACAGGTTAGATGGAAGGCAATTCGATCAACAATGCGGAAGCTAGATTGGGATCAAAAGCTGCTCTGATACCATGAAAGAATTTGTGTAAAAACTTAGACAGATAGAAAAGATGGAGAATTTTCTCTTCTGTATTCTCTATTCATTTAATGTATATTGTCGTTCTGTATATAATACAATGTGTGTATAAGAAAGGCAAGCAAATATTTTATAATTGGAATTACAATTCGAATCCAATTGGATCCAATACTGAATGATCTTGATTGATGTCGTGTATCTTCCAACATGATTGAAAATCTGCACATTCGTTAAGAAGAGTTTGCGCGATAAAGTTTCTGTCACGCCTAGAACCTAGAACACATGACAACCCTCCTTCTCTTTGGTCATTTAATTATGACATCCCAGGAGGTATCATAACCCATTCATTTTACCTTTCAATTACACATAAGTGAAAGCAGAATTAATGCCACTCAGTCATTCATATCAATAAGGATAACATAGAACACTTCGACAAACACTTTCATATATATATATATATATATATATATATGTATATGTGTGTGTGTGTGTGTGTGTGTGTGTGTGTGTGTGTGTGTGTGTATATATACTTATACATTTTCATTTACACAATAGCTTAACAAAATGGAAGCTTCACATTTACAAATCCGTCGTGCAGATTCCTTCCAGCCTGTCAAAAGGGGGTTGGGATTAGCCTAACACCTCTATCCTACGATAGAGACCTCAAAAAATTGGTTTTCCCTTGCACGTTTAGTACACATCTAGGTTATAGTACCACAGCTCTAGCTCATGGTCCGACTCCTGATTCGGCTCTGTCTCCGGGTTGGTAACAATGCCATCAAGAACATCCACAGCCGTGAGGTTCCAAATGGTACCCTGACTCCCCCGCCTGATGGTCCATCAAAGTCCTAGAGGGGGCCAAATAGCTCCCTTGCAAACCAGACATACCAGGCCATGAACTTATTGGGCACCAAGTTATCTAGCCCCTCATTCACCTAAATGGTGGACACATGCTTCTCCACATCGGTACCCTCGATCATGTAGGGGGTCACTTGGGAGTATTGGTTGAGAGGCACCCCAAAGCGAACATAGCGGAAAGGACTAGTCATGATGAAGGCCAAAAACATTTAAACAACAAGGAGTGAGATATACTTAGTAAGTAAACTCCCTAAATCTTGCGTAGGAGAGTATTTCACCTCGGAGACGCCCTAAACATGCTGCTTAATTATCTATGGAAGATCAATAGCAAAGCCTTCAATTTGCATTATCTATAAGTAGGGAATTGGCAACTCAACTTACGACACCCTATCAACATGTCCAATTATAGCATAATTAAATCACCACGTGAGTGCACCATTTCAACAAGCATATGATAATTATAAATAATAATCCTAACGGGAACATTAATATTTTTATGCACAATGCATCACATGAGTTCAGGTTATTACGGATACTCTTGATCATGACCGACACTCGCGTCAGTGGTGTTCTAGCGGAACTGGGTAATGTCCTGCCCCATCTGGCACTATAACGTCTCAACCTCACTTGAAAACAACATTCCATTTAAGGAGCTTCGTTTTTTTTTTTTTTTTTTTTTTTTTTGGTTAGTAAGGAGATTCGTTTTGAATACATCCACGAATGACATCTCGTTGACATGGGGCTATCTGAAATCCATCGAGCATCGTCTCTCATAATCATACGAGTACAGAACCATTATGTGATCACAAAAGCACATCACCTCTCAAGCCCATGTTTATCTTTCTCATCAGCCGAAGCAAGAGTGTTTAGTGCTCACACGTTATACAATAGCAATATTTGCATACAAAAAAGCCATGAAATAATTTCTTATGATCACCCATTAATTATTTATCCATCAGAATATTCATGCATTAACCTCGTAGAATATGATGTCGCGTCATGGGTTCATTTATAAACTTAGCATCTCCCTTTTCATAATAACATTTTACAAGCACTTATCATTTATGAAAATATGATATCATAAACACATCACTCTGAAAATTGCATTAACCTAGGGACGCTTGAACCATTGCTACCTAGTTCAGACTTAGGCCGCTTTGTTTGTACTCATTCTTTGCAGGTTTTGCCGAGGTCCAACAAGGCCACCGTCTCCCGTCCAGCATGAATACCACTTCATGTTTTTTGCGGCCATCATTTGCAAGCATGAAGTCCACTAATGAAGAGAAAGAGGGGCACATAAAGAGCAAATAAAAAAAAAAAAAAAAAAAAGATCACTTTCTTTTTCTTTGCGGACCATTCACGTTGACTAGTGAAGTCCAAGCAAACCAATTCCCACGAAGCCCACATCTCTCGCTTTTGTGACGCGAGTCTAGCAAGCGTGCAAATGACGGCCGCCATTCGTATCTTGCAGTCGGCGACACCCCAGCTACCGTCCAGAACCGTTCCTTAGTTGAAGCAATCACTGTTCGCAAGCCATCCATCGACAAATTCGGATTTGGAAGTATATTTGGCAATTAGGTAAAAAATCTCATCTTAATTTGATTTAAACATCATATTGCCTAGATTGATGAGATTGATATCTAATTTAAACCTTTTGAGTAAGATGTACAATATTCATTAGGATATATTTCCTAATTTGCAACCGCATATAATCTTTGATTCCATCTAAAATTCCATCTATAAAGTTTTAGATGGAATTATTGATTTCGCATGAATCTTTAAAATTGATGTTTTGATCTTTAAGGCTTAAAAAAAATCCATTAGTTTTATTCGCGAAATTACAAGTTGATCGGATGTTATTTCTTTATTTGCATTGATTGGATAATATCTTTGATGACCGCAAATGATTTGGTACTTATCTTGATTTAATTGCTTTATTTATCCCAAAAATACAAAAAATAATAATAATTGCATTTGCATATAATGTAGATTAGAATTGATTTCCTAGATAGAATTTCATGATAGAATAGTTAGATTTTTTTTTCCTAATTATATTATAATGCATGTTTAGATGGTATCTAGGTTAGATAATATCTTTAAATTAAATTACATGTCGAGATAAATTTCTATGTTAAGATAGGATTTAGATTGGTCTATTTTTTAACTTAAAATAAATAATATCTCACTTTAGTTAGGTTTTTATTTTTAGCAATTTTAATTACGAATTTTTATAAAAACAAAAAATAAAAAAAAAATCATGCGCATGTCATATAGAATTAGGTTCAGGAAATTCACATCATTTAGTGTTTGTTGCTATGTTCATTTAATTAGAAATTGCTCGTCATTAGAATTAGGTCATTTGGTTAATTTAGATTACACATTTAGATTGCATTTCTTTAATTTCGAATTTCATGAAGAAAAACAAAAAAAATTATCTTTGAATAAATCAATTTCATTCTTTAGAATAGACTGCATGCTTATATTTTATTTATGTCATAAAGTTTTGGTCAAATTACCATGTCATATCATCTCATGTTAGATTAATAGCATGTATTGCATGATTCTCATTGAATAAGTGAAAACAAAAAAAGAAATCGCATGTTAATGAGAAATTATATCTAGAACTGCTAATGTGAATTATGATCTAATACTGCAAATGCTTTCTTTGTTACGTGGTAAGTCCTATAATTTATTCATTACTTTTCTTGAATGTTAAATTGGTAGTTTGCGTATTACCTCACATGTTAAGGAGTTAAATTAAAATCAAGTCAAGCTTCTTGCAAAACATTTTTTTTAAATAAAAGGGAAAGGTGCCAAAAGGACGTTAGAGAAATCTAGCATAACCAAGTCCCTAAACTCACAATCTTCGATTCATAGTAGTAAAGTAAATCTCCCATTACTTTACTTGGGTTTCCAATCGACCTACCACAAACTGATTAGTGATGACTCCTAAATAAAATCCACATGCATGTTAAAAACTTGAACCTAAGTCGCGAATTGGTATGAGCTTGGGAGAGTCTGAGCTAAGTTAGACTTAATAGTCCATTAGCCCAATTTCAAGTGGTGCACCCAAAAATTTAGGTCGTGACAATTAGGTTAAATTCGAAACCTCTGTTTTACCCCAGTTTAGTGAGATTTTTTCTTTTTTTGTGTGTTTTTTTCGTTAGAGATTCTTGAGTTGAGCGCTGAACAAAATTTGTTCATTGGTCTTTTGACTATATTGTGGTGAAATTTTACATTTTTTAGACCTTGTTTACTAGGCCAAATCGTAGTTGCAATGGCATGTTACCCTACTGTTTTGTGAAATTTCTCATACAATATTGAACTTCATTGAATTTTTATAAATGTCTACGTGGCTCATTTTGGAAAACTTTCTTAGTGAAGCTTGTTCTCTTTAATGTCATGCACGTTGTGTAATTTTTTTGGGATGATTTAGCAATGGCTCCCCTTCCGATTTTGCTGATTTTTTTGCCCTGTTTGTGATGCTTTGTTGCAAATCCTTGCTATGATCTTTTATTAGGATTTTTTAAGGTGACTTGCATGTGGAATTAGGATTCATGATCTTCATGAGATCCATTCCAAATTCCTTAATCTTCATTGTCGAAAGTTTTCAATAAATGAAATGATCTTGTGATGACATTTTCTCCAAAATTGATTAGAAATGTTGACTTTGCTTATCAAAGTGAATTTGGTACATGTAATGCTTCCGAATCAATCATTTAGAATCTTTTAAACGTTTGATTTGACATTGGAAATGTCAAGGTTTTAGCTGTATTTAAAATGTCTGCAAAGTCTATGAGTGCATAATATGCGTCTTAGACTAGTCTTGACAATTAAATGCGTTCCATAGCAGACATGCTCCTTTATCTACATGTTTCACTTTCTTTTCCCAACATTTCAAACACATCCAAATCTTTGAAGCATCGTAAAAACCACACATGCATGAAACGATTCCATTTTTTAGAAATGCTTGTGATTGTGATTGGTGCATGTCAATTGAATAAGTAATCCACTGTTGATTCATCGAAATTGTTCGATTGTTTAAGAAATAAGGCTTAAGCGCCTGCCTATGCATTTATTTCTTGCAATACATGTGAATTTTAGATGTATGCTTAGGTGCAATGCCTGAATCCATGGGTATACCTTGGGACTTACTTAGAACATGTCTTAGGGACTTATAAGTGTTAATGACAATGCGAGAACACAAATAATCACTAATGGCAGTCAATCATAAAAATCAATTTGAGGTAGGCATCTAGGGGGACCAATGCATGAATTGTAAAGGTTGATCGCAAGGCCCTATTTGTTCATTTGTGCATATGATTTCACTTGTTTGATTGTTCATGATCGTTTCTTATGCTTTTGTCTGTTTTATCATGAAATGATTGTTTCTTTCCTGTTGTTGTATGTACCTAGTTTTAGATGTAGGCTAGGATTAGATTAGGCCCTTCAAGGTGGAGGCTCATCAAGATATGAAGATGATGGAAGGTCAATGCCCATTCCAATCATATTATTGTACAATTTTTTTTATGTATGTTTTAGGTTACTTCATTTGTATAAACACCCGACAAGGTGCAGGTTCTATTTCTTCTATTCCATTTTTGTCTGTCATTTAGGATTGCATGTTAGATTTAATGCTTCACGATGCTGAAAAAGGTTTATTTTCAATGGTTGTTGCATTCTAAGTGGTGTTGAGAACCTCGAGAGACTCTTGTCTTGCTAAAGCATATGCATAAGGGGGTGCAAATCCCTAAGATATTTATGTTGGAATTTGAAATTGAAAAATTTCATGATAAGGCATACACTTGGTGTTAAGGAGAATTGTGGGTTGAGGAATCAAGATACCTAACACATAGATATCGCAAGATGTGAATCAATGGAGACTTTGCTTGATTTGTGGGGATTTGAAAAGTTACAATAACTAGAGGAACAAGCCTGCAAGAAACTTACTCAACTTAGGGGACTTGAATAGCTAGGTTTAATTTATTTGGATATTTCTAGGGTATCTCATTGGAAACAATAGCGAAATTACCTAAAACACGCATCTTTAGAAGTTATTAAAGAGCGCAATATGGAGTTCACAAGGGAAAAATTATATTGCAGTGGTAATGATGTGATGAATCTTATATTCATATTACAATAGTGAGACAAGTCATGTTTCCTTAACAGAGTAAATAAGCAATAAACTATCATTTTTGTTTTGAAATTTCATGACCTGGTTTCAATCACTATTGTCTTTGGACGAGAAAGTTTTCCTTGATAGGGTTTTGTACTTTCCTAGATTCCTAGTCTTCCATAATTGGAAGTATGGAGCCGTTGGTCGTAGAAGCAAATCAAAAGGTGGTTCTACGTACATTACAAGGCGTTGGTCTTCTGGTAAGATTCTTTATTATTTAACGACCAGCATGAGCGAATATAGTAATATTTTTTCTCAAGGCAATATCCTTTGTGAATTGCTCGACACTGGGTATTATTTGATCTAGATATGTCTAAATATACTGGCCGTTGATTTCATTATAATGATGTTTTTTCAGCTATCCTTCCATTGGCAGCTTTTGCAGACTGCCAAGAGATTAGCGGCTTGTAAGGCAACGGATGAAAATACGGACATAAGTAAATAAGAATTATCTAGTGATTTACAATTTCCCTCTCAACAAACCAGGATTTGGCTATTTTCATTTAGAGGCTGATGATCTTCTGCTACTCAACATTGTAAACTACGCCCAAAATCCATTTTTGGTTCTGTCTAAAGTTAATATTTTCTTTGAAAATAATCGTTGGTCATTTTGCATTCCTTTGGGAGCTCTTTTGTATGTCGAGTTTGACTTATCCTTTTCAAAACATGCGCCTTTCGATTTTCCATGATGATCGAAAACCCTGTCGTGTTTCTTATTGTTCCCTTCACGTTCATCTTGAACCTTCGAAGACAAGCATGAACTCCCAGTGAGTAGGCGAAACTGAGCTAAAATGAAAGTCAACGTTCAAGTTTTTCGTGTTGGTGATAAAATGAAAAATTAAAAATGGTTTTGGCTAGTATTTTATATATGATTGTAGACGGACTTTTCGTTCCAAGTAATCAAACTGTTGTCTTGAAAGATTATCAACAAAGGCAAACCGGTGTTGCTTTCTTGACAGGTCTGGTTGGTCTGCGTAATTATCAAGGCATAGTTTTGGACTTCAATTAAATTCACTGTATCAATGACCTTTTGCATAATTGGGACTATTTTCTGCCCGTTCTGCGTAACAAGCTGGGGTGAGGAGTCCAAGAATTTGCTATTTAGTCTGCATCCCCTTTGCTCCTGTTGTTGTCCTGGAATCGTTTTATCACATGATTGATCCGAGCCTAGCTGACTTGGCTGAGGAACCTCGAACTCCATACCAAAGATCGATCGAAATGAAGAAGAGGGATTTTGCAGAGGAAGCATCAACAATAGCTGTGGGCCACCTTGCGTGCCAACCTTGAAGAAGCTCGTTTGCCAACTAGTGTCCTAAGGAAGTTATGATGCTTGTGAAAATCCAAGCACTTGATCTGGTCTCAACAGCGCATACCTAAGTAATTGTGAATATAGTTTTTTCAGTTGAATCTACTTTCTGTGCGCTCATTAGTTTCTACCTCTCGGTTAATCGAATATGTACCTGCTGATTTTTTATGCATGAATCCCTGATGCAGAGTTGTTTGATACGATTGTGTTCTCACTTCTCATGATATCACTCCCTAACTCAACGAGGCTCTGCAGGGGAAGGTATGCACTGCCAGTCATGCCATAACCATGAAAGACTAACTTGTGTGCTTCTACTGAATATCAATGCAAGGATGCATGATGACAGTCTCCTTCAATTTATATCAGTTTATTAGTAAGATAAACAAAATCCTTTCAATGTTGTCATATATCAGTTTTCATGTATGCAGCATTGAACCGGTAAAGTTGAGATTCGCCTCCTAGCAAAACCATCCCGAATTGTTGATTTTGCTAATCAGGTAATGCGAAATAACCAAGTGACCAGCGCATCTTTCTGTTCTGTAGTTTGGGCACCTCAAGTTTTTTGTATAATCTTATTAACATCAGTTCTGTTCCTAAACACAAACAACGAAAGTGCTGCTGATTGCTTGTCTTTCCCGAGTCTTTTGTTTTATTTTTCATGGTTCAACCAATGAAGTTTCTCTTGATTACGGTCCGACTGCGAACTACTCAGAAACACCTGGAACGTGTGGCAGGATACGACCCCAGACTTTGGCGTCGGTCCAAATTATGTATGCATGTGTACTTTATCTGGGGTAAATTGCGATGCCACTCTTCATTTGTTAGCAATTTAATTAATCCTATCCTTCTTGTGCAGATTCAAATCCGCATTTCATGAAGCTTGAAGAAAGTCCCAAAACACCACAGATGTTGATGCAGGCAGGAGTGAACAATGTCATGAGACATTATATAAAGGCGTTCAAAAGTTCGTCGGTATTGGCACTTATCATGTACCCCGTGTTGTTAATTCTCTTCATAGCATTCTTGATATAAAGCGACCTCTTCTCCTGTGGCACAGTCGTCCTTTGCAAGCTTTGACATCATGCTATTCTTTAGCAAAGACCGATTCTCAAAATGCTTGCAGGCAGCCAGCATGTGCAGGAGGTTCTGCAAAACTCATGTTTACTTCAAGCTACAATCTTGTGACCGGAAGAGAAGCATTCTTCATGGGAAAAGCAAACACCATGGAATCAGCAAATAATCTGTCAATCGCAGCCAAGAATTTCAACGAAAAGGTTTCGAAGAAGACAGCAGTTTCTCATTTTGGAGACTTTTTAACGAAAGATAAAAAAAATTTACCAGTGCGCGTTCATCTCTTTGATCTGGTCACCTTGAAAAATTCATGAATTGGCATCTAGCAACTGCTTAATTGTATAATCTCGAACTTGGATTTATTCACGCACGAATCTACTAAGCAGAAAAGACACGACCATACGTTTTCATACCTGCAACCAAATTTTCTGACTTGGCTACAGTGAAAAACTGATAAAAACTGTTGAGAAAAATTTTTTAGAAGGATGAAAATAGCCCCTCCATGCAGCTAATTCCAGGTGGAAACGAAAGCCCATGGGCCTATGCAGCGTGATTGATGACTGTCGTGTACACTTAGCCTAGATGAAAGAATCGAGTGCGAATCATTGCCCACGCGAGGCAAACGAACCAGCCGTTCGAGTCGTCAAAGCCCGTTGCAGAAAAAACCTCCCTTTAAATTGGTTGTGTAATCCCCCTCGCCCCTCTGGAATATCTTATGTTCTGAGACTCATCTATCGTGTTTTGGTGGGTTGCTCTCATGAATGAAATAGTCTTTTTCAACCTGAAAAAAAAAAAAAGCCTCTCCCAAAATTTATGCGCTAAATGGGAGTCAACGGTAATGTGTTCAAGTTTCGGTCTAAGCAATTTCTTTAAGGTCACCCTAAGATATTTTCGACCTTGTACTAGATTACTATTGTGGAATTTTTAATAGTTTAAAAGCTACTCGCCAGCTTGTTGTCTTCTGTCTCAATTTTTCCAGAGCTCGAGACGTCCAAGTAGCTTGTTGAGTGAAGTCCGAATCCACGGGTACTAAATCATATCTAATATGAATCTAGTTAACGAGTCAAAACACTTGTTGAGCATATTTTATATGAACTCGCTGCTTATATAGTTATTGTCTGGGCAGCTGTTAATTACTACTGACAAAGTAATACTTTCTTAATTTACGTTCTTTACCATCATTTATGCATTTCAAATGAACGATCTCTAAAATAATCCAACACTACTTTCCTTTATAGCATGAAAAAATCGCCAACGTACTCGAGGTATTGCCAGTCGCAATGACGTTTCTAATCTTGCTGCTAGTGTCCGAAAGAGAGTTGAAAAAAAAAGAAAAAGAATGAACGTTTCTACTGCTGTCATGTCGTGCATAGAATAAACTTTCATCGTCGTACAATTTAACATTTTGCTTTTGGTCTGTTCGAATGTTTTTTTGCATGTCGAATGAGGCAGGCATTCCAGTGGGGAGTGTCTCTTATGGAGTCTTCAACTGGATTAGTAGAAATGTCACTTTGTACAGCTTATATGTTGCAGAACGACGTCCCCAAGAATTTCCTTTTTAATTTTCCTTTTTCTGATGATGTAGGACCGCTCCTTCAGTGAATAGACATGTAAGGACCGTGTTGATTAACCTAATTGGAGTTAGATAAGGTGCTTCAAATTCGATTCGGAGGCCAACTGACTGCAAAATCGAACATAATTAATGTGATGGATTAAGAAAACTGTAAGTTGAACTGCAGATGGAGAGATGCATTATCTGTTATTGATGATGTAATAACTTGTGCTTAATCTACATGCACGGTTCTCTATGAATCACTAAAGCAATCACTTGAGTAATGTCTGGGACAAATAATCATAAGTTGGGAGAAATTATTCAATCAATCATAAACCTATCATATGAACATCAATTCAATTTTAAACTTTTCAATTTTACTAATTTAATTTAAACATTTTCGCAATGTTCCAATTTTATCCTTTCGGCTAATTTTTTACAGGAAATCATTGACACCGTTGCGATAAAGCGAGTGATCGAACAATAATATAAACAGAAGAAGAAAATAAATCAGATACGAATTTACGTGGTTCAGTCGTAAAGACCTACGTTCACGGAAAAAGTAGCAGCGAATTTCATTATAGATCAAGTGATACAAGGAGATTACACACTGAAGTTACTCAAACACTCTCTCTGTGTTTCCCAAGTCCCAATTACACCCAATAACGCACACAAGATATTTAGCTCGAAATTCCTCAAGAAATAATCTCTCAATTTCAAGAAGGAATTACACGCAAATCTTACCACAAGATTTAATTGACTTGAACACTAAATTTTCTTGAAAATAACTCACGAATAAAAACGACAAAGAAAATTCCTCCCAAACACTCAAAGACGAGACAGTGCTTCAAGACCAATTCTTCATGATGAACCCTCTTCCATTCACGGCCACATGTCTATATATATATATATATATATATATATATATATATATATATATGAGTGAAATCCTTATTCTTTTGCCAACTTTTCATAGAATTCAGTTTATTATCTTAAACGATTTTATCCAAAATATATCTCTATATATTTTAAACAAAATCCAAGTCCAAGTGAAAGTTGGACTTTTCTATTTTAGCAATCAAATTCTCCAACGTAGATTTGAATTTGGGGAAGTTGATCTTTGGATTTTCTTTGCTCGATTTCGAACATCTGCAACATATCCAATTCAAAATATTTAGAATTTCACATTAAACTCAAACTTGAGACATATTTTAACAGACACGATGAAGTGCCACATGGAATAACCGACAAAGATTGGATCACCGCGCTAGCATTTTCATGAGAAATTTTTATTAAAGGGACTACATTGGAAGTGAAATTGATAACTTGTCTTTGGAATTGAAATTTAAAGAGTCACGTTCTTAATATGACTACCTTTTTTATGCTTGTCTTATCATCTTATTGTGCAATTGCGTAAAACATGCGATTGATTAGCGGTTCCCTTCCACGATGACATAGAAAGACAACAATTTACAATTTAACTAGACAATAATTTGCCAAATCGCGGGAATCACGGGCAAAGAATGGATGGGCCATGCATGAGTGGTACCTAAATCATAAAACAAACCGTAATTGATGCAACAGCAACCCTTCCCATCATTAAGTGAAACTAGAGGATGGAGCTTTCTACGAAGCTGGCTGAATTGCTCATGGATGTCATAATAAATTAGCTGATATTTCGATTTTGGAATTGCAAAGAACAAAATCAAATGAGCAAAATTGCGCAAGACAAGCATTAAACCAAAGCAAATATCAATCAACTAGTTCTCGGGTTTGATGTCGAATGTCAGTCATCTTCAAAGGAAAACTAAGAAGGAAGCAATACAAGTTTCCACGCCATGCCGGATGACTCCTTCCACGTAAATGAGAAAGTCTTTTGCATAACATTTATACCAAGTGATATATTGACCGATGCCTTTCATCTTATTGTGTGACCTCAATATTTAACATATAATCAAGACCATGTCAACATGTTATGTAATATAAGATTACATAAAAAAGATTGTTTCTGAATGTAGATGACATTCTGAAGTAAAGTCACCTAACTATTCGGTGAAGTGATACTGCTCGTACCTAGCTCTGCAATCCCCGAGCTGGACCTGAGCGCCAACGCTCATCGGACATAAAATGCGGACCTGCGTAACAGCACTGGTCATGCACAGGACGCAACCGCAGCAGATTGGGGTCGACCCTGGCCATGGTGATTGGTAGTAATAATTGAACTTTTTGTACGCCGTGTCGTCCCTTAAATGGTGGAGAACATCGTCTAGATTGATCTTGAAAAGATCGTTGCCCTGATAAGTCGACGTGCTGCAACTATAGCCCACGATCCTCGTGTCCGGGTCGCCCCGAGCAAGGCCGCAAATGCAGAGGAGCATGACAATCACAGTCGCCACAGGTCTCTTGAGGATAGCCATTGCCGTGACCAGGTCGCTACCCAGAAACGAGACAAGATTCGACATATACAGAGGGCAATTGCTCGTGCTGTGCACGTAGCTGGAGATCCCATTTGCCGAATCCGTCTGCCTTTTTACAACTTCTAATGAAATAATTTAATCACGAGGGTCGCTTATCACAACGCAAGAGAAAGCTAAAGGTTTCTTGCTTTGATCCAAAGTCCGATTTCCAGCTTATTCTTAGCCTTTATCCGGCTGAAGATACGAAATGTGGAAACTTTGCATGCGTTGTTCTCTTGACTTGCCGTCTTGAACTTTGAAGCTAACGCAGAGCATGCTATGGAGGGAGGCTCTCTCGGTCTGTGAATTAGCAACTTAGATATGGCGAGTCTATAATAAGAGCTTGTTCTAGTACCTTAAATCAAATGAATTCTTCAGTCCATCAGACAAATGGGAATAGTTTATACAATTTCACTGTAAAAAGAACATCGCATGTCACTTAATTGATTAGTTAATAACAATCGGATTTTGTTGATAAATACCTATGGGCAATTGTTAACCAAAAAGATAAGGAAATATTATGATTTCGAATACCCAGATTGTCCTCGTCATATGCGTGCTCAATGCTCTGAAGACTATATTCTCGTTAAGCATGTTTCAACAAATTTCCGAGAGGCACTTGTTAAAGATGGCCGTGCTTCATTAGACATTCAGCATTACGTTAGTTATATAGAAGACATTCTCTAAAGCAACACAGGTTGATCACTTATTCTGTAAAATCTGTGCTGCTCATTACCTAATTCTGCAATCCTAATACTGAAGCATAGCACCCGCACTCGTCAGACACGAGTCGTCAACTTGTCTTGTAATCCATTCCGACATTCATAAATCCCGAGTGCCAAAATGCCGGGCTCCATGACCATACCAGGTCGGGGGTCGACCCAGGCCATGGAGATGCGTAAGAGCATTTGTATCTATAGTTCGCCGTCTCGTCCATTAAATAACACATTCTTTATGCTGTGCTGAGATGCGTGCACTTGACCAAAATTCTCGTGTCTGGATCACCTCTCGCAAGTCGGACAGCACGAAGAAGCGCGAGAAAACTTACAGTTGATCCCTGTCTGTAATGCTTGTGTCACGTTGTTGTAACTGTAGATCCCGCTGTCCCTTGTTTTGTTGCGTGGATTCAATTCATGGTTTCTCGCTGTATTTTATTCTCGTTCTGTGATTCATTGTGGCGATCAATTATCACAATGCCGGACAGTTGTTTCTTGCTTTGATAAAACAAAAAAAAAAAAAGTTTGATTTTTGAGCTTTTTCTCTGAGCCATTGTTCGGCTGGAGACACGAAATATGGAAACTTGCATGAATTTTTTAGCTTCCTATGGTAAAGGGCCTTGAATTTTAGAGCCTTGGCAAAGCATGTGGTAGAGACAAGGTCACATTGAAGCTCTCTAAATAAAGAAGGTTTTCTCTTTAGCCATGGAGCACACTGGTTTAAACGCCGAATTTGATATCTCCACGTCGTTTACTGAGCAACGCTCTGAAAAATAGCATGCTCTAGTTTTAACATAAAAAAACATGATATTCTACAATTTTTGTATGTATTAAAGATTTTCACCCTTCTATCGATGTAAAGGATCGAAGTAGGATGAGTATAATAAGGCATCCGAACCATCTAAATCCTAATGGGATGTAAATGGATAGAGGGTTTGGGGAGGTTAGACGGGTCTGGGCTCAAATGCCATAAACCTTGTAGGATTTGGGATAGATTCGGGATTTTACAGTCGGAAAACCCAATAATCAAAGCCGATATGTATTGCCATTAAGGATTCGCCCCAGTGGCCACCCTTCTAACATGGAAGGGGGAGGTGAGGGGTTCAAACCCCCATCTACTCAGGAGGGGATGGGGAGGGGACGCGCAAGTTTCAGGAGTGGGTTTTGACGCCCACACCCTGCAAAAGGCGGGGCAAAAGTCTGAGAGTGAGTGTAGAATAGGTATAGAGTATGACTGACCAAAAAAAAAAGTGTCATTTGTTTTCTTTATATTTCTTAGGTAGTTGAGTAAATATATATAGTGTAAATTCTTTTAGGATTTGCAATAGGAATTTTTAAATTGCCTTTACTGTATGAAAAATTACGACATCAGTTAATTATAATAACCTATCAACGCTAAGAAGGCAACATGGTATTATGACAGATTTTCCAACGACACCCACTATTTCACTCCTAGCTTCTACCTATTTTAAATAAGAAAAGTACCAAAAAAGTCATAAACATATGGTATTTGTATTAATTCAATCATAAACTTTTCAATTGGACTAATTTAGTCTTAAATATTTTCACCTTAGTACCAATTCAATCCATCCGACTAATTTTAGTTGATTGGTGCTGACGTGGATGCCCGTCGGCTGATGAATGCTAATGCTGCAATTTTTGAATTTTTTTTTAGTATATTTTTGGAATTTTGTTATAATTTTTCCCTTTTTTTTTCTTTAACTTTTCCTTTTCTTTTTCCTCCTCTTCCTCTTGGCCTTCTTCTCTCGCAGTGGCCAGCGAGCCGTCGCTCGATGGCTCGCCGGCCACTAAGTGAGGCCAACTTCCCCATGGCCTAGCCACAAGCAAAGACGACCTTGGCCTCACCTAGATCTAGGCAAAACCACCTTGCCCACTACCCTGGGCATGGCCTTCACCCAATGGCTGGTGAGCCACTAGAGGCTTGCTAGCCACTGTAAGAGAAGCGGCCCTCGCCTATTGGCCGGTGAGCCACCGAAGGCTCGTCGACCATTGTAGAAGAAAATGGCCAATGAAGAAGGCCAAGAGGAAGAAAAGGAAAAAGGAAATGAAAAGTAATAACAAGGAAAAATTAATAAAAAAATATTTGAAATTGCCATATTAGCATTTGCCTGCTAGTAGGCGTCCACATCAACACCAGCTAGTAAAAATTAGTTAGATGAACTAAAGTGAAACCAATGTAAAAAAGTTTAAAACTAAATTAGTTTAATTGAAAGATTTATGTCATGAATTTAGAACTTTTTTGATACTTTTCCCTATTTTGGACCTTAGTTTTTCATGTTCGTTAATTTCAAATTCTTCAATCTTATATTTTGGATGTCGTAAGACTCCAATTTGAGATTGACAATGTCATGAATTTTAAATAAATAGTAGCATCTGCAAAAATGAGGCGGTTTATATTTTAACTAAAATGATTGTTTATTACAAAATCATGTGGCAAGTTGCGGGTACCTGACGGAGACCCGACTACTTTAGCAAGGTGGCTTTGGGATAATATATCAAAGCATGGAATGGATTTGGTGAGGGCTCATGGAATAGTATAAAGTTAAGATGACGGGTTTGAGAAGACGTTTGCCGTTCCAAAATGATCCTGCTTCCATCCCTATGTGAGAGTGCTCCATCATGGCCGGGCTTTTGTCCAGTTAAAAACAGAAGTTGATTAGGCTTGTTTACCTTCCTACGCTAATCTTGTGGTCAGTTACTTCAAACTTCGACTTAGGATTTTCTCTCCAAATTTCGAAAACAAATAATTAACATTTAAGTTTCAAAAATTTATGCTGTTGAATCTTACAAAAAGATGTAGTAGGGGCTTCATAGCTACTTTCTTCTAAAGGAAACTAAGAAATAACCTTCAGCCAATATTTTTGAGTACTTTGAAAAGGTTTCGAGTATTTTGGACTACATAACAAAAATAGTACGAGTTGATAATAATTCATGAAAAGTCAAAAGTTTAAAGTTAATGTCTCTTTAAGGAAGGAAGTTCAGTGGGTCATTGAAGTATTAATGTTAGCTTCCGACAACCATTCCTACCCATTCTGATTAGCCAAACAGTGTAAAGAAAGGGAATGGGGCTCTTATTTTCATTCCAATCGCTACATTGCTGAAAAACCAAGATCTAAAGTTTGAACTAGGGAATAAATAATAGACAATTAAAAGAGAAAACTCTATCCTTGCATATCTAGTGGTAACTACAGATATTATGTGTCAAAACTAGCCTTTGCCCCCATTCTCGCTAATTGCGAATGTTTATTATAACATTCGCGGACTTCAACTATTCTAGCTTTGTGGGTTTTTAGGTCGAAGATTGTTCTAGTTTCTTGAGCATTTATCAAGAATAAAATTTTTACATGGATGCTATTAGAATATTTAAATAATAAATCACACATTCATCTAACGGATTAAACTTTTTAGAATAATTGGTTATGATCCCACCGAGTCTCATATGATATCAAAGCTGTTCAAATTTTTCAAAATCTTATTTGCCTCCACAATTAAATTTTAATGTTTAGTATTAGGCAAAAAAGATCAGACTAAGAATGAGGAAAAGTATTAGAATATTTAAATAATAAAAGGTACATTCATCTCACACTTTAAACTTTTTAAATAGTTGGTTCGATCTCATCAAATTTCATAGATATCAAACTTTTCATTTTGTCAATTTTATCTTAAATATTTTCACAAAATTTCAGCATTTCTTTTTTTCGATCAATTTTCATCAAAAATCGTTGACGTGATAATCTGGTAATTACCAACCGTCCTATATGACACATTGCTACGTCATCAATTTTAGTGAAAATTTGTCAAATGAATTTTGTTGGAATCACACGTAATAGTGTAGTAAAATTTTAAAATTTAAAAATGAATTCACATCAATAAATATATTTAAAATTAATTTTCCTGCACATATCTATCCACGTCAAGTACACAAACTGGAATTTGCTCAAAAAAAAAAAAGTACCCGCACTGGAAGAAAAAAAAAAGTACACGAACTGAAAACAAAATATTAAAGAGCATTGGCTAGTGGGAAGACTAATCGTAAGGTATCGTGTTTTGGCGATATTTTGATGGGATGGATGAGATATTTTCTCATGGTTCTGTCCCACTCGAGATTCAAAGGCCATGTGCTATTTTCCCTCGATGTTGGCACTATGCCTCATTACAGGTACATCCATCAGTGTCGCTCACGGGAGCTTTCAGATCAGTCCACCGCACTCACAGGTTGATGATGTCATTCTTCACCCTAACTTCGACTTTATATAAGTCCGCAGCAATCTACTTCCATGGAAATACTAATAACAAGTTTTTACTCAAAGTGTTATCTCGAACGACACTTTAATGAATAATTGAAAGAAATTAATGATAAGAATATACGATGCACGGCAATTGTATAATCATATGCCGAAAGGCAAAATTGATCGATAAAATAAGTAATGAAGAATATTTAAGGATGACAAAAGCGATTGAAATCCCCTAAAAGTAGGTCTTCTTTACTTTATACAATTGAACAAATTAGTCGTTTTAAGATAAGATAGCTCTTCCTATCTTTTGTTCAGTGCACGCAATTGATTGTTCATGAGCATTTCCTATGTTGACCTTCGTGGCTCTTCTAATCCTAATCAAGTTAATTAAGAATGTAAAGCATGCATTTTGTTAGTCTTGTCTTAATCATGATTCAAAATTTATATTTATAATGTGGAATGACATGTCATGACAGACTATATACAAGCACTAGCTATACTACACCAACATTTTTAGGGTGCGTGGCAAGTCTCATGTCAAATGTTATTGTATATTGTCTGTCAAGTACTCGAGAGTTAATTTCGATAATACTTGCTTCATACTAACTTCTAATCATTATATACACGAAAGCTTTATCAACCATGTAATTCTTTGATACTATTACCAAAATTGTTGCTCACAAATTTTACAATTCAAATCTAACACGAGAAAAAGAAATTACCAAGAAATCAACGATGAATGATAAGGACACTGAAAAGATTACAATTCGAGTGTCACTTCCTACTCTACGAGGAGAGCCAAAAACCAGAAAATCCACCTTGAATTTCTACAGTAGCCTAATTGCACGTGTTCCCATACCTAGATTACATCTACAATTGAACCTACAAGTGTTATATCACAATTTCTAGCAAAGAATAACTCAATAAACTCACAAAGAGAAAATCCTAACAGTCCTTTTATTTGCTCTAGTATGTAATTGCACAGTAGAATTTTTCCTTTTTTTTAGTAAAATGCACGGTAGAATTTCATCCCTCATATATATAATATTTGTATCCAAAATAGGAAAGCCTTTTTAGAAAAAACTATTCAAACTAAAAAAAGCACTGAAATTAGAAAATCCATTCAAATTAAGAAACCATTCAAGCTAGGAAACACATTTGAAGGATAAAAATTCGAGGGTATTTTCAACAAAACTTGAAGTCAATGTCTACAATAGCCACCATGCATTTCAAGGTGGAGTTAGCAAATACTATTAGGTAAATTGTGTCGTAGTGATTGATCCAGGTAATTCCGACTTATGCCCACCTAATACTTTCTCCAAGTTAATTACCTTCCCTCTGTCCGTCTTCCTTCCCGTCAGTCTATTGCTCTTTTCACCTAAAGCTGGTAGGTATAGATTCCCTCTCCCATCCATGTCGTTTCTGGGGTGACAGACACTGTGACTTTCTCAAGAAAAGAGAAAATTACGGTCTCACTTTTAACCAAAAGAGATAGATTCCCAGAGGATCCAAAATGACTTTTTTCACTGAGAGAACGGTGCCCAACCACTCTCTTGTTACATCAGAAATGGAGTTGCTGCTCCCTGCCCCTGCCAGTCGAAAGCGATTGCCTACCAAATTACCAATAACACAAAGTATTTGCTCAGCAGCGTGAGAAGGCAGAGGCAAAGGCCTGCAATGGCACGAGAGAAGGCGCCTGTTCCTGGATTGGGGAAGAGCTTTTAGCGACCGGTTGCAGCTTGTCAAAGCTATCAGCGACAGGTCTTTCAACTTGTCTCCGTCTCTCTTTACTATCCGTCTGATAAGTAACTATCGATGAGCAGTTTTTTCTCTCTGGAAAAAAGGAAATAGAAAGACATTGGCTGGTTCCTCGTTCTGAGGGCTTCACTTAAGTTTTCAGATTTGCAGCAATTATTTGCGGGACATGTCATTTAAACGCCGGCTAGCTATCCGCAAACAATCATGCGGAGTTATTGTTCTTGTGAATGACATGTCAGTTTTTTTTTTTTTTTTTTTTTTTTGACCCGCGTGGAACTCCGCGGTCGATGGCCAGCGTAAACCACCTGGAGGATGACACGTACTAACCACCACACACATGCCACCGGGTAAGTCACCAAGTGTCTCAATTGCAGGAACTTCAAACACTAGACCTCCTCGATGGAAGTCTAGTGCTTACCCAGCTGAGCCACCACGGCGGATAGTCAAGAGAGGTTTCTTTCATGCTTCTCCTCCAGCATAATGCGACATTAAAGAGCCCCTCTTCATTGATGCCTTATGTGAAGCTAGCGTAGGTATCACACTTCATTTATTTCACAATAAGTTAACTATAAAAATTTGTATTAGGTTATTACTAAGTATTTCGCCAGCATAAAATAAACATATTTACTATAGGATTGAAGACATGCATATTCAAATACCTTTTTTAAAATCAAGTTCCATCATATTTTTTGATAAATACAACAAAAAACTCCAAATTGATACGTCTGTGAAAATTTAACCAAAACTAGGTTTTTACTCATCAAAAAACCCAAACTAATATATATATGATAAATTTATCTTAAACTAATTTTTTGACCACCATAGACCCCAAACTGGTATATTTATAATAAATTTACCACTTACTAATTTCCATTGAATTAGATTTACACCATGAAAAATTACAAACTAATTTTTTATCACAAAAAAAACAACAAACTGATATATATATATATGATAAATTTATCAAAAACTAATTTGTTCACCAATAGAAATCCCAAACCGATATATTTGTGATAAATTTACCCTCTATTAATTTTCATTAAATTAGATTAATACCACAAAAAATCATAAATCGGTATATATGTGACAAATAGAGGATAAAACCCCAAACTAACAGACTTGTCAACTACCACACAGTAAATTTGTTGTATATGTATTAGTTCGGGATTTTTTAGGGTAAAATAAAATTAATTTAGTGTAAATTTTCATAAATATATTTTGTGTATTTACCCTTTCTTTTGTTATAGAATTGTGTCATGATAAAATGAATATTTTCAATCTCTCTAGGTGTTCTTTAGAAGTGAGCGGTTCTAGGAACTTACCTCATCAAAGGTTCCAAGATTGATTCTAGATCAACCTAGGTTCCATCTATACTCTTAAATGAAACAATGGTATTGAACCATCATCTTTAATGACCACTATTTGCTACAATCAACTTATCACAACTCATATTAAACACGTGGAGATTATGAAATATTAACAAGATAAAAGTTTCAATCATAGACATTGTCGAAAATGGAAGTGCATATTAGCAATTTCAGAGTACACACTCATCATCGTACATCATAGAATGCTGTAGGATTGTACAAAAACATAGAAAAAAACACAAAAACTTGTTTTAGGAACCTAAAATCTAGAACCTACTCATCTAAACAAATTTTCTAATTTTTAGAATCCAAAACCTACCATATATATATCCTAGAATTTGGAATCGATGGATCTAGTTCTCAAATTCTCAATTTTACCTTGAAATCATACTCACTTTATTAATCACGACAATAAATCATGTATAGGATAAATTGGATGAACTTCATAAGTTATCAGGAAATTAATTCTAGCGGTGACCTTGGGGAAATGAACTTATGTTTCACAATTTATGATTTGTTACCAAATTTCCTGTTTCCTCTCTTCACCTGCCAAGTTGCGTGTACCGGTATAGACACGATGGAGTTGTGGTATATAAAATAGGGTTAATATTCTAAAAAAACCTTAAACTAATACATATATGACAATTTGACCCTATACTATATATATATATATATATATATATATATATATTTGGTAAAAGTAAGTATAGTATATACTTTGCCAAATGGATTTACAAAAAGGAGGCGTGGCACTAACAATAAGTAGACACTTAAGAAGACCAAAGGGTCAAGAAGAGTGTAAAGGTGCCGTAGTTCCAAGGGAAACCCTAAACTAATTTTTTTATCATTAAAAATTTCAAATTGGTATATTTTTGACAAATTTACTTTAAAGTGGTATACTTGTGATAAATTTACCATTTATTAGTTTCCATATCAAATTGTTAAATTTAATGACACGTGATGGTTAACTAATATTTCAGTTTGGAATTTTACTCTTTGTATATCACAGTTGTACAATTTTTGTGATATTAATCCAATTTAACAGATGAATGTAGCATTTTGGAGTTTTTGGCTGTCAAATAAATTTGTTTAGATAAATTTGTCACAAGTATGCTAGTTTGAGATTTTTTATAATAATTTTGAAGTACATTTGTCATATGTGTATAGGTTTAAAGTTTTTCATGATCATAAAATTAGCTTTGAGTAAATTTATCTCACGTGTATCGATTTGAGATTTTTTAAGATATTAACCCTATAAAATATACTTTCTCATCTGATGCTTTTTTTCCTCCCTCAAATCACAAAGACCAGGAATTATGGCAGACACGAACGACACTCATCCATCTTATTCTGCTTTTGCTTCTGTCTCTCTCTACTTCTTCTTTTCTCTTTTTTTTTTTTTTTTTTTTTTTTGGGTAATGATATGAAATGTTCCTTTTTTCTGTACATGCTAGAGATCTTTCACTTAACCAGGCCAAAGCCCACAAAAATTATACATATAAAAAATTGATTGTAGAATACGTAAAAAATTTCAAAACATACTGAAATCGAGAGCTCAAATTACATTTTAATTTCCTTCATTCTCTATGCTGCCCTAACTGTTATCTAATTCTGAGTCAAGCTTTAGATCCATTTATTGCGATCTGACATGTACTGAATCAATATAATTCCCGCGCTCCAGTGTTTATAATTGACACACATAAGCAATACTAAGATGCTTTTAGCAAAATAAATAAATAAAACAAACAAATCTCAGATCTCAAAATATTAAATTACTAATTGGGATATCAACATCTCATATAGGCAATAGTAGTTATGGTACTCATTAAGTCAAAATAAATAAATAAAACAAATTTCAAATCTTACATCTCAAAATATTAAATTTTTTTTTTTTTTTGTGACCTAGGACTAATTGGGATATCAACATCTAAAACAGGCAATAGTAGTTATGGCACTCATTAACAAACTAATTAAGGAAATTTTATAACTTTTAATTGATTAATTGCCTTCCATGCATAATCAATATCTTAAAAATCGAATTTTTTCAAATAAAACATGTTCCACTATCATCAAATGGGCATTTGTCATTAAAACTCTAATACTTATGGCACTTATTTTTCTTCTCGAGCTCTATCGCAACTTATATTTTCCTTTTTCCTTTTTCGAGCTAAGCGATAAAAACTTAATTCGATTCTCAAACGATTGTACTGTATCTATTCAACTTATGGAAGTTGACATCGCACTAGATGAGCATAACTTTCAGATTAGGTAACTGACATTAGGCTGAACTCACCTGCACTGGATTTGTCCCCAGTTTCAGAAATATTCTTCTACCGGCAAGCTACCGGCAAGCTTTCTAAAACTTGGGGTGTCGGGTTTGCAGGAAGAAGACAACCATGGGTTTGGACTGCTCTGCAACTCTCTTGCCTCTCGACAAAGTCATCAGCGACAGCTCTTTCAACTTGTCTCCGTCTCTCTTCACCGTCAATCTGATAAGTAACCATCAATCGCAGTTTTTTCTCTTGGGATAAAGTAAATAGAAAGACGTTGCTCGACACTTTTGAGCATGAAAAATGGCTCATCGTCCTGAGGGCTTTCACTGGAAAGTGTTGGATTCGTGACCTTCGGTTCAGTAGATCGGCAGCAATTATTTGCGGGACAGTGTCGTTTACTACAGGACGACCACGCCGGCTAGCTATCGGAAACGATCATGCCGAGTAATTATTCTTTAGAATGCGATCCAAGAGAGGTTGCTTTCACGCTTCTCCTCAAAAAAGCGCCCCTCTTCATTATTGATGGCTTATTTGATCCGTGCAACACGGGAAACTATCGTAGATATAAGACTCCATTATTTTCAGGAGAAATTAATTATAAAAAATTATATTAGGTGATTGAATAATTTTATCATTGGATTTAAGACATGTATATTCAAACATTTTTTTAAAATCAAGTTTTGCCTTTTTTTTTTTTTCTATTAATACCATCAAAAATCCTAAACTAGTATATCTATAATAAATTTATGCTAAACTTTTTTTCACAAAAAACCTCTAATTAGTTTATTTGTATAAAATTTAGCATATGCTAATTTTTATTAAAATGGATAAATATCATGAAAAACCATAAAAAATGAGGGTAAAACTCCAAACTAATCCTCCAAATCAGAAACTAATAAAAAATAAATTTATTATAAATATATAAATTTGAAAATTTTAGTGATAAAAAATTAATTTATGATAAATTTTTTATAAATACACTAATTTTTCTTAATGTTTTTGTGTAATATATATTTTTTATCGTCGTAAAATTTCGTCACGATAAATTGAATATTTTCTGTTTCTCTAGGTGTTGATGACAAGAAATCCCTCTACAGAATGAATAGGATGAGTTTCAGAAGTTATCAGGAAATTAATTCTCACAGTGACCGTAAGGAAACGGACTTCTGTTCCCCAATTTACTGACGATTTTGCCCACAAATTTCCCGTTCCCTCCCTTCACCCGGCAAGCTGTACGCACCTGTATAAGACACAGCAGAGTCGCGGGATATAAATATACTTTCTCATCTGATGCTTTCTTTTCTTTCTCGAAGCAAAAAGGCCAGGAATTATGGCAGACGCGAACAGCACTCGTCCGTCTTCTTCTGCTCCTGCTTCTTCTTCTTCTCTCTCTCTTCTTCATTTCTCTTTCTCTATTCTTTTTTTTTGGTAAATGATATGAAATGTTCCTTTCTTTTCTACCCATGTTAGAGAGTTTTCTCTTAAACAGGTCAAATCCCACAAAAATAGTATTTGACATGGAGAAAATTGACCGTATAATACATAAGAAAATTCAAAGCATAGTGAAATCGAAAGCTCCAGTGACACCCTTATCTCCTTCATTCTCCATGCTACTGTAGATGTTATCTAGTTCTGAGAGGACCCCATCATGTTTTAGATCCATTTATTGCAGGCGGACATGCACTGGATCGATATAGTTCCCTTGTCCCACTGTTATAATGCAGTCATAAAAATACTTAGATGCTTCTAGCAATATAAATAATAAAAATAAACAGATCTCAGATCTCAAATTTTAAGTTACTACTGGGGACATCAACATCTCAAACAGGCAATAGTACTTGGGGATCACTAATTAACAAACCAATTAAGGAGATTTTATAATTTTTTATTCATTGGTTGCCCCCGTGTCGTTTCATGCACAATCAATATCTTTGAATTTGAATTTTTCCAAATAAAACATATTCAACAATTATCACTTGGGCATTCATTATTAAAATTTTGATACTTATGGAACTTTTTTTGTTTGAGCTCAATCACGACTTTTTTTTCCCCTTTTTTTAGCTAACTGATAAAAACCCAAATCGATTCTCAAATGGTTGTACTGTATCTATTAAACTTAGAGAAGCTTGTCTATTATTTCAAAAAACTAATAGAAGTTGACATCCACTAGACGAGCATAGCTTTTAGAATAGGCAACTTGATATTGGGTTGAACTCACCTCCTCTGGGTTTGTCCCCAATTTCAGAAATATTCTTATACTGACAAGGTTTCTGAAAATATGGGTGTCGGGTTTGCAGGAAGAAGACAACCATGGTTTGTACTGCTCTGGAACTCTCTTTGCCTGGTGCGCCACAGCTGGTTTTACAATCATTCAAAATCTTACATTAGATCCCGTTCATGATGCAAAGACCTTGAAAACAACTTAAAGTTTCACCCACGACACTAGCAAAAATTCCATCTTATGGAATGATTACATAATGATGGCATATAATCAAATTCTTAACATTACCTGTGAAGGCAAATTTTTTTATGATGATATATGGAACGAAAATTGCATAATTTGAAATTAAGTTTTTGGTCAAAGATTGTGGGTTGCGAAAGGACAATTCGGTGACCTATCCCACGACCCTATAAAGGCATGCGCCGAGTTCACATCTTCTGGATCCGTGCCTCACTGTAGGGAGGACCTCTTTTGTCACCATCCATATAGCTTTTGCAGACCAAGGGGCATTTCTTAAGGGGCCAAAGAAAAAAGATGAAGAAAGACGCAGGACACATTTCCCCTCAGGGTGAGACTTTTTAGAAGGGAGAACAGAAAAGAAAAGAAAAGGAACAATTTGGCTCCAAAAAGAAGAAAGAGAGATTATTCAAACAGCTTTTGGATGCTGGTATTTTGACTCCGGCACAATGTCTGGCATAGGAACATGAAACACCATCCGACCAAAAAAAATTGAAACGCCTACTTATGTTGAAGATGAAAATGGCACATGAAAGGGATAGCTTTTTGCACTTATTTTCTTTCTTGCGACTCTTAAAAGATCCAACTTACGCTAATTGCTGTAGGCTTCCCATGTATATGCAGGAGCATTAGATAAATTGTTAGTGGGAATGGGACTTTCCCATCAAGTCCTGATTTGCCCCCCTTAAAAAATAACCATTATCTCTGACTAGCTCTGATTCTTCCGGATCTCCGTATGTCCTTGAAAAACCATCGGCCAAATTTGCGTGTGAGCAAATCGTTCCCCTTTCAACGTAAATAGACTTCGATGTTTGTTTGCATGAAAAAGTTAACAGGGTCATCAATATAAATAAGCATGTGGATAGAGGTCATCCATATAAAAACTGTGGGTCGTTTTTGATGACCACGGGAATTATTGTCGATATTAAGATGCATTGATGACCATAAGTTGTATTGCGGACACAAAATAGCGCATTGTTGATGATTATCATGGCAAAGTCTATTGATAATGATATGGATTAAAAGGGGATTGAGCGATTATCGATTGCGACACCAAGTGAAGAGCAAATATCTTGAAAGCGCCAAAACTTCATCACGACATTAAAATCACTAATAGGAAAACAATGAAGTCCCATGAATCGTGGGTACAGGAATGGAGTTAACTTAGTAGCAAAGTGCAAGAGATTGAGGTGCAGTTTTAGGGAACAACCACCTAGAGATGTGAAAACATGGAAACAAAGTCGTTGGAAACATGGAAGCATGGCTAAAACTACAAAAAAAAAAAAGAATACATTGTGAACACCATAGATACGGTGTTTATCCACTAAAGAATCCTCTGTACAAACAAATAAATATGTTATCTTTCAATTTTTGCATTGTAGTTACAGTTTCCAAATTCGCATTGCCAATTAAATTTTGGCATTTATCTTTATTATAATTCATGGATGTCTCGTCATCGATTAATTTCGATGTTGCATTTCTTAGGCTTTGCTTTTGATTAAATTTCAGCACAATTTGTGTAGATTTAATTCCATTTAAAATAAAGTTATTGATCCTCTTAAGTATCTATGATATTTCCTGTTTGAAATCACTATAAACTTCACCTCATTTAATAAAATTCTAAATTTTTTTTTTAATAAAAGGTATTTCATTGCGGACTCGAATTCTTGCCAGACCGTGGTATAAAAAATGGTATTCCGTATTAGCTTGCGACGAAATGAACTGGGTTGTGATATGCGGAATCGAAAGTACGGTAGATGTCCTCGGTTGAGGAACCCCCTGTTTATTTAGACATTTTCTTGAAAGGAGGGAGGGAAAGACAGTCAACCTGTTCCAACCCAGCACATGTTCCTATGTTGTCCCACATGATGTGGTCAAACTGACAACTGCACCCCGCAGAGGGAGAGAGAATTCCTTAATGAACCGGGTCGCGCACTAGTTCTTAACAATAGAATTGAAATGACCCCAACACGTGTAGTAGATATTCAAATTAGATGCATGAATAATCTGATCTTGGACCTTACTAATTTCATCAATGCAGACTCTTTCCCTGTATTTGACTTGCAGATGTGACAGAGCGCAGATTAAACAATAGCAAACCCTAAACCGACCACGACGATAAGTTTATCAAAGTTTGTTCCCTTAAGTTAAAGCCTATTTACTAATTCGAGAAGACTCGCGATCCATGATCAGCTATGTCACTAAATTAAGTATTACAAACTCTGTCCATATATGACATCAAATTACATGGCAAAATGGTATTATATTGGATAGTAGCCAAAGAACATAAAGTAACTCTTGTATCACAAGTGATCAGTAAAAAAATTAGCTCATAGGTAGAGGTTAATTATGAACATGATAGCTTGAAATTTATGCTTCTTTTGCCAGCTTAACTAAAAAGCCCGTCCATTGATCAAGTGTATTTACTAGAACCATCAAATGGGAGGATTGAGTCAGAAATGATGACCCATTTAACTTGTTTTGACATTGTTTTATGTCATATAAATTTAGTGGTTAATATTTACTTTGACCCATATCCATCCATACCTAACCTGACATATATTAATGAACTACTTCCATATTTAACATAATATAAGAAAACTCATACCTAAATTGAGGTAAGAATGCACCATTAATGAGGGTGAGAAAGAGTAAAGAAAGAAACAAAGAAGTGGATTTAAAAAAAAAAAAAAAGTCAATTTAACACTCATTAATATAGACTAAACTATCATGAGCCCATTTACCATCAATTTACTAAATATAACTAACTCATATAATGATTAAACCTATCAAATATATGTCATTAAGAAATGGATTAGTTAAGAATAATGCGGAATAGAGGAACATAAAATTCTATTCGATATATAGAAAAGAGTATATAGAGAGCCTATTTATAAGCTTAGACAAAAGAAATAAAAAGAAATCAAATTAGATGTACAGAATGAAAAAATATATAGAAAATAAAAAAATATCATAAATATCTCTAAAAGATTTTTTAATATCTTAATATTGCTAACGTGATCTGTGATCTATTTTAATGAGTATAGTATTTACTAATGCCGTGGTCCACCGATGTAAGATATTAATATTCGATTGTCTTTCGGAAAAGTAACTCCGAGAAAAAGCATGAATTGAACCGGAGAAACCCTACATCGTGGGACTGAATTTTTGGGGGCAGTAATAATGGCAGGCATGTCTTTATGAATTTTTTGATGGGTCTTGCCGGAGTTGAGCCTCCATGGCTTCAGTGCGTGTCCCCACGAGATTACAGTGAAAAAACACACGAGGTTCATCATCATTTAGGCATTGTAATAATTGCGTGGACCATACCAGACCAACCGATCCATGTAATTGGGCCACCCCAGCTTTGAATTCCTGTGACCCGACCCATCCTCATCCTTCCTATCTCTTGTCCTCTCGCGATTTTTATAAAATAATGACACAAATAATCTTTAATATAATTTCAAAATTTTTAATTTACTTAATATAATTATTGAATTATAGCTCAATGTATAATGTAATTATTGAATTTTTAATTTATTCAATATAATTTATAGATTTTAATTATATATTTAATTTAATCCATCATTAATTTAATTCAAAGATAATATTAAATAATTTTATATAATTTAAAGATCATATTGAATATGTATAAAAAAATTCAAAGATCACAACTAAAATTTTAGGCGCCTTATTCCACGTTCAGCTTCGGGAATTATTTCTGTCTTCTTCCCCGATCTTCTCTTCCTAGCCGAGCGCGTTTCGCTTTTTCCGAGTGTTGGGCTATGATGGACCCCGACATGATGACTTTAACTTAATTATTATTATTATTATTATTATTATTATTATTATTGTTATTTAAATTTGGCTCCTTCCAACCAAAGCCATATCAGTTTTTGTGAGTTGTTTATTGCTCATTACAGCTGAATCCACCGCCTCTCTCTCTCTCTCTACCCCAACCCTCTACCTCACTCTTTCTCTTCCTTTCTCTCTCTCACAAGCTCCACATAAATTGTCCAGAATTGCAGCGAAGTCTGAAACGGAGAGAGACAGAGAGGAGAGAGAGGAAGAGCAAGAAAAGGGCAGAGGTTAATGCTCTGCACCAACCGCCTTACTCTTTCTTAAACCTCTTCACTCTTCTGAGCTCACTACTTCACTTACACACACACACTCTCTCTCGCTCTCTACTTCCTCTCTCTGTGTTAGCAGGAAAGGATGAGTAAACAAGATGTCATGAAGATGCAGGTAAACCCTGTTGGCCCCTTTTCTTGATTTTTGAGTTGATTTGCATGAAACCAAGTTCGTGTCTTGTCGGGTCTTTTGCTGTGTTCTTGGTTCTTGGTTACGACTGCAGAAGTTTCTTTAAGATCTTCTCTCCCCGTGTTCTTGAAAATATTCTGAAATGTTCTAACTTCGTCCCTGTTTTGGGGGGTTTTGCTTGCAGACGTGTGTTCTCAGAGTGAACATACACTGTGAAGGATGCAAGCACAAGGTCAGAAAACTGCTGAAGAAGACCGAGGGTACGTACCTACTCCCCGTTGCTTTTGGTTTCTTTTTCTCTGTCCGTTCGGTGATTTTTTTTTTTTTATTGAGATACTTTTAGTTGGATTTTTTTGGTTGATGTGAAAGTCTGTTGACTTCTTCTGGGGAATTTATGGTTTTTTTTTTGTCTGTTTGGATTTTAGGAGTGTACTCTGCTAGTATAGATGCGGAGCAAGGCAAGGTAACAGTGCTCGGTCCCGTAGATCCGTACACGCTCATCGCGAAGCTTGAGAAATCAGGGAAACATGCGGAGCTCTGGGGGATCAGGAGGACACAAGAACAGCAACAACAACAACCACCATCAGTTCAACCAAAACCTTCTCAATCTCAACCAACAATTCAAGAACTTGCAAATGGAGAATGTCAAAGGAGGCAAAGACAACAAGTCTCAAAAGGGTAATCATGGAAAAGACCAGCAAAAGGGAGGAAATATGCAACAGCAGCTGGCTCAGCTGCAGCTGGAGCAGTACATGAAGGGTGGTGCTAAAGATCTGAAGCTGCCAGCTAAGGGACAGAAGACTGTCAAGTTCAACTTGCCTGAGGATGATTTTGGGGGAAGTGAGGATGATTTTGATGATGAATTTGACGATGAGTATGGCGACGAGTTTGATGAATTCGACGATGAGGAGTTTGAGGAGGAGTTTGGCCATGGTCATCACCATGCTCTCTCTAAACAAGCCAAGATGGGTGGTGGGGGTGGTGCGCATGGACATCAAGGGGCTAAAGGGAAAGGCGATAAAAAAGGTGACGGCGGCAAGGGGGGCAAAGGGGGCAAAGGCGACAGCAAAACCCCCAAGAAGGGCGGCGGCTTCGACATACAAGGGTTGATGAAGATGTTTGGTGGTGGTGGTGGGGGGAAAAAGGGTAAAGAGGGAAAGAAAAATGATGGTAAAAACGGTGGCAAGAACAAAGGAGGAGGTGGTGGTGGTAAAAATGCAGGTAAAAATGGTGGTGACTTTCAAGGAAATGGTGGTAAGGATGGATTCAATGAAGGGTCCGGCAAGAAGAACAAGGGCGGCAATCACGGCGGCAGCGGCGGCGGCAATGGAGGTGGTGGTGGCGGTAAAAAGGGGGGAGGAGGAGGAGGAGGAGGAGGAGGCGGCGGCAAGGGTGATGGGGCCTATGCAATGAATGTGATGCAACCTGGATACCTCCAAGATGTGAATGTCCCCAATCATGGCATGGCCAGAGGTGGTGGTGGCTTTGGGGGCCCAATGGGCCAGATGGGCAATTACCCGATGGGCCAGATGGGCCCCATCCCAGCAGTGCAAGGACTGCCGATGAACGGCGGGTACTATCAAGGCGTGGGCCCGGGGAACCCGTACAGCCAGCAGCAGCAGCAGCAGCAGCAGCAGTACATGGCCATGATGATGCAACGACAGGCCCAAGCCCAACATGCACAGGGCAACAACATGTTCCAGCCGATGATGTACGCGCGGCCGCAAGCGCCGATGGGTTACGTCCCGCCGATGCCGCCCCCGGCTTCGGACCCTTACGTCCACATGTTCAGCGACGAGAACACCGACAGCTGCAGCATCATGTAAATTAGTGGCTGATGCTGGTGCAGCTTATATGTAGTGCTTCTTTAGGATTTCAATTTTGTTGGGTAGGTTTCGTGTCCAGACTTTTGAAGGAAGTCTTTTGGTTGAAATGAGAGTGAAAGGTCTTCAAAAGTACCATATAGCTGATGTATTTATTAAGAATCCGCATCAATCTCTCTGATTTCGGCTTTCAGTTTCGTACCACTCTTTTCGTTCAAGATTACATTGGCTGTCCGCCTTTGGATGAAGTCTTAAAAGAGTATTAGCCTAAACGATTTGGACGATACGCACGCATTTTTAGTGGGGAATTAGCTTTTGTTTTGGTGGGGATTAAGTTAGGAGGGAGGTGGGACAGCGACCATCTTGGCTTTTGATCTTTGAAGGGTCGCGTTTAGTTCTCTTTGGAAGGTGTTAGACAGCTGTGAGAAAAGGTCGCAATGCCCGATGCGACAAGGCTGGTTTGACAGATATCGGAACATGGGTGATTCAATGACAAACCAACCAACACACCAGAAGTCATAATCAAGAAAACCTGAACTCCTCCATCAAAAGCATCGTCGACCAATCAAGACGCGAGTGCAAATTCACATTGATGGGTATCGAATGCCAATTCGTCCGCAATTGATGGTGAGAGAAGTTGACCGTTCATTACATATCGACGAAGAAAATCCTCGTGATTCAACATGTCACGATGAGACGGGGAACACCTGGTTTTAGTGGACATGGCACCATGCGACACTTGGTTTGGAAAAAGCAGGAAAGCTAGTTGACGACGTGACAAACGAACCCATCGTAAGCTAGTCAAGAAGTTCATCAATTACTCCATCAAAGCATCGTCGACTAAGCAAGACACGAGCGCAAATTCACACCAATAGATTATCAAGTGCGAATTCGTCGGCAGTTGATGGCGTGAGAAGTCGAATGTTCATTGCATCTTGACTAAGAAGATCCTGGCAATTGGACGCCCGGCGCGACGGCACGGGGAGTGCTTCCGGGTGGATGCCGGTTGTTAATGGACCTAGCACTACGCAGCACTTTGATTGTGGAAAAAGCCCTAAAGCTAAACGACGGCGGATCTCGCTTTGTCCTTAACGCATAGGGCCAAATAAACGTGGTAGTATTATTGATGGAATCGAAGGTACTAATGGTGGGGCTGGAGTTAGGTCCGTAGCTCGATAATTGGAAGTGCTTTTACTGAATTATCTAAGGTTTCTACCTTTTTGAACAAACATGTTGTTGAACTGTCCACTTGCAATTCCTTCTTTTGGGCCCTCGAATTAGATATTTTTTCCACAAGGCCCCACCACTTTCTTGAAACCCTAATAAAAAAGGGGATGGGAAGTTTAACCATGACCAGATTTAACAAGTTAAATATGAAGTGTTGGGCTTCTTTTTTCTTTATTTATGTTGATGTAAACTGATGCAAATTGCAAGCACCACTGGATCTACTAAGGGGGACCTCCATCTGCTTACCGTTTAGAAGCGTTGTTAGATGCTTTATTGTTAGAAAATACAAAGTAAAAATAAAAAAAATCCCCAATAAAAGTCCGTGTTATTAAAACTTATCGCGAAGCTCGGAGACTTTATTAGGCTAGATCATTTGTTGCCTTGCGATTGATGCCGCTTTCTCTAAGAGAGGGACTTTTTTAGGTAAGATGCTGAAGTCTATGTGAAGGCACCGCCTCTTGAGCTTTAACTAATAAATAAAGAGCACGAACTGTTGTAAAGTCGGAAAGGTGTTGGTTTTGAAGGTCAATCGAAGTGTAGCCCTTAAGCCTAAACATGCATATCATGCAAAAGCTGATAAAGAAAACACCTTCCTAATGGGGAGGCCAAAACTTGAGCCTCTTGACGATCTAATTGGCAGTTTCACTGAAAGGAACAAGCAATTGAGTTATGGACAAACTCAATGTTATTGATTTTTCATTTTAGCTTCAAACGATATCCGATGGAGGCCCACATATTTCATGACATCAATCACATGTGTACTTGACATTCTCTCTACCATGTGCGAGTCTCTATCATATTAGGCTAGTTTCCCCTCAATCAAAGTATGATTTCTTCTATATCGACAAGTTTCAACTTGAATCTTCAATCCTCGTTAACCCATGCAGACATGCCTTTCACCTATGATCTCCTCCTGGGCCAACCCGCGATTGTAAATTGCATTCGGCAATCACGAAGATTAACAAGATTCCTTGTTGGCTTTAGAATAGTGAAACAAATTTAAGGCCCATTGGCCCTAAAACCACTTTCTTCGGGGACACTGTATTTGCTAAATGGGCTAGACCCATGAGTTGGGCCTATGATTCTGCAGTGTGTTCATCTCACTAGAACCCTCTCTAGCATAAAGGTCTTGTGAAATTTAAAGACAGATGATACACACAACACCGGAAAGAGAGAGAGAGAATGGAGTTTAGGATTTTCTAGACCTACAACCTTAATTCTGGTTCCAAGTGAGTTGTGTTTGCTCTTAGAGAGTGGTACCGCATGCTTTCTGATTTTAAAGTTTGTGGGTTTGGCTTCAGGGAGGAGCTTGTGCCTTTGTGGGTCTTTGCTGGATTGATCTCTTGTGCTCTTGATTGAAATCGACTAGTGGATTCGCGTAAATCCCGGCGTCGTTACTCTTGTTGAATCCTCTCTCATTGCTTCCATTGTGTATTTTTCTTTGGTGGTGGTTGAGTCGGTTGATTGTGTAGATGTCGCACGTAGGACTGTAAGGAGTTTTAGTTCATTGCATGCAGGTACGGCAGTAGAAAAGTCTAGCAGAGGGCCATAAAAAATACCTTGAAGCTTTGGTCTTATTCCACCACCCTAATGCAGAATTCATATGCGGTAAGAATTGGAAAGGCGGTTGTATAGTACGGAACGTATAAGATAAGAAGGAAGCGAAATACTGTAAATGTCTCGCAAGATCTACTGGCCGACGAGATATCCGAGTTCACTTCATGATCCTGCGTCTGGAGAGCGCGTGCTTGCACTTGGACAATCTCAGCGGCTCGATATTTAGGACTGTTGGCCACAAGACTTATGTCGACTTGGAACGAGCTTGTCGGATCATTGCCACGAAGCGTTGATAGATCTCGAAGGACCTTGTTAATTAAGATGTTAGTGAGAACAGCCTTGCGGCCATAACTTGAATCTGGAACTGAAGCAAAAGGTCTGAATTGACTACCACATTTATGATGATCTAGAGCACCAAAAACACCTCAAATACGAACTTATTCACGGCACTTGCAGTTGCGGGAGGAAACTACTATAGCTTGGCATCTCTCACCGGCATTTGAAAACATGCATCGATAAGCCGTGACGACAAAAGCTGGCAAGATAAACGTATACAGCTCTAAAAGGTCGATCCGCGTTTCGGGTTTTTCTGTAAAAGCTCAGCTAAGCCCTAACCACAGAAGAAGTCCTAAGCTTCCCTCCATCCTGACGGGGAGGGGAACCCCGTGACAAAGCGTAGATCTGTTGCGGAGCTCTCAATAGACATGTTCTTGATCCTGACGATTCGTGGCTCGATCCCCAGTTGGCCGATCCGATTCTGCAAGTTCTACTTCGCCTAGATGCCCTCTTCCTTGCTGGTTGCCGGCCGACGTGCAAGGTATCGCTGGGTTGGCCGTGCGCCGATCTCTCTCCAGAGCGTGCCTAATCAGCGTGAGTTCTAACGACAACAGAGGGGTTATCTTTTTTGGCGACGGGCCATACAGCATGCATCTCGGGGTCGATGTCTCTAGTGGATTGCTCTATATGCCGCTGACCATCCGACGAAGAGGGAAGTACTTTGTCGGAGTGAGATCGATCAGGATAAATCGGAAACCTGTCCCATTGAACGCCTCTCTACTAGGTAATAACGTTAAGTCAAACTTGAAATTTCAAGATTTTTTTTTTTAACAAATAGAAAGCTGACTTTTTTTTTTTTTTTTCAGTCATATTCTATACCTACTCTACACTCACTCTCGGACTTTTGCCCTTGCCTCTTGCGGGCGTGGGCGTCAGCTCACTCTCAAACTTTGCGCGTCCCCACCCCATCACTCACGAGAAGGTGGGGGTTTGAACCCCTCACCTCCCCCTTCCATGTTGGAAGGGTGGCCACTGGGACGAATCCCAGTGGAAAGCTGACTTTAGATAGATAAATCCCGACCTGATAGATACCACGTTAATCCAATGGAATATGTAAGACATGAGTGTAAATCGGTACAAGTGGTCAAAACATGGAATTATTTGCACTTGGTGGTGTGATAATTAAAAATATACCACGCTACGCCTAATTCACACAAACAAATCATATCCTTAATCATTCAATCAATCTCATAAGATTATCAAATTCAGAGAAAATTTTCTTGTCAATACCAAAATCGAAACTCAAATTATGAAATTTTTGCACTCTAGCATTTATTTTCTTATCAGTCATACCTTTCTAACGCAAGTGCATGTTTCAGCAGGCAATGGACAAACAAGGATCAGCAGCACAACACCGTACACGATTTGGAGCACTCCCTTTTCGCCTCCGTGACTCGATTTTTCACTAGCGAGCTCTCGGAGATGGCACCCAGAACCGATCCTGCCGTTCCCGGCATGTTACGAGCGATCGAGGTTCCCGAGCACCCGGGTCGGTCCTAGAGTCCCGATCATCGAATTCGCGACGCGAGGTGAGGACACCGTCTGGATGATCTTCGGCGCAAACTCCATGGTCGAGGCGTGCCCGGAGACGCTCTGCCTGGCGTTTGTCGACAGGGGGTCGCGGCCCGAGGGTCCGATTGTGATCGGAGCGCATCAGTTTGAAGATAGTCTCCTGCAGTTCGACGTAGCGAGGACGAGGTTGGGGTCCAGCTTGTCGCGGCTGCTGTGCTGCCCCGGACGAGTTGTGCCAACTCCAACTTTACTAGCATTGCCTCCACAAACGGACTGATTGCATAAATGATGAAATGAATGCACCACCTCCATATCAAAGTGCCCGGCATGCCTAAACTTACGAAATAAAGCGAATGGCTTAATTGGTTAAAATGCTTACATGTCTAAATTTATAACCTAAGAAGGATCTGGAAATAGGTATCTCTAGACATTATATAGTCCGAGCTTTTTTGCAATATAATATATATCAAATCTCAATGAGCGAGTCATATATATTTAGAGAATATAAATTGACCAGTGGTGAAACATCATCTTACTTCAATTCAAATATAGCGTCTCTTGCCAAAGAGACGAATGTTGCAACCACTAAGCCATCGATTCAATTTGAGAATGAAATTGATAATATGTTGTGTTTGGAAATTGAGTCTTAGGAAATGAAGTGGAACAATTAACTTACCATTGATTTTCAACAAAATTATAAGTTGGCCATTTTCTGACTGTCGACATGTTTTCGGGCCCCTTCTTTCTTTTGGAGAGCATATCGTTGCCCCAAGATGAAAATATCAAACAAATCAACAAATATATACATCAAAACATGGTCGCCCTGACCCTTCTTCTTATGAAAGGAAAACGCTTGGTCTTCCGAAGAAGATGGTCCGAATGTGCACCGCACCACTCACAACGGTTGATTGCCCTTGATCTTTTGACAAAATTGCAAACTTGCCATTATGAGGCAGTCAGCCCGTTTTCAGCCCTTCTTTCTCGGAAAATAGACCCATCAAAATGAGTCATGAATCAATCTTTTAGCCCATATTTAATGGATCGAATTATTATTTGCGTTAGATTCATTACACATTGCAAAATTAAATAATGAGTTAAATGGGTTTACACCTTATTTAAATTTAACCCACTTTCTTGACTCTCTCTTGCCCTCACTCAATGATGGTTTACTCACTCGTTTCGTGGTCCTATCTCAGCGTGCGAAATTGGATTGAATATGAAAGTATATTAACAATATGAATTTAATTTGATAAGTGTTGAGCTGGGTATAAAATTATTATATATATTTTTATAAGGAAATGTATCAAAATATATGAAAAGTCAATTTGAGCCGGACCAATTCTGAACCACCCCTTTAATAATTCTAATGAAGACTAGTCATCATCATCAATCAAGAGTCCAAGACCAAATCACCACCACATACACTAACGAAGGACGATTTTTTCTTGTTAATATCCAATGAGCAAATTGCTCATTTCTACTGTTAGAACCGATTGGATCAAGAAGCTCTGCGTGGACATTGGAGCCTCGTTTCTGTACTGCAACTGTCCATAGTCTCTTCCGACGAGTTGGTGACACCAAGAAACAGCGACCAACGCCCAGGAAAAAATGGCGATGGCTCCGGAGTACGGCGCTTTCGTGAGCAAATTCGTGCTCGAGCCTCCCTCCCCGTCTCCCTCGCTTCCCTTGGCCGGCCTCACCTTCGCCGTCAAGGACATGTGAGCGATTCCTACTGCTTCCTCCGCTGTCGCTCGACCGTGACACGACACGGTTCGCTGTAGTCTCTGTTTCTCTCTCCATAAGCCCAGCTTTGGTTTCTGGGTGTTCAGTTCTCCTTCTTTCGATCAAGTGGGAAGATGATGATTTTAAGTCGTGTGTTTTTGCCGCCCGTTTGCGTTGTTTGGTCATTAAGTAGTCGTTAACTTCGGATTATTCAGTGAAGTATCGACCTTTGTCATGAAAAAGCGAAGACCCAATGAGAAGATACTCACATGCCAGGTGATCAGCTGACATGAGCGGTGAAGAAAGGAGAAGAAAAAGAGGAATTGGGGTGGGGGGTGGGGGGGAGAGCTGGTCTTTTTCAGTACCATGTTGTCGTTAAATGTCACGCGCCATGTTCATCGATGACGAGGTGTTTAAGGCTCGCCGCATTTTCTTCCTAAAAGTTCTCGAAAGAAATACAGAGCATCGAGCATAGACGGCTCGGGTAAAGCTTACTGCATATGCCCGATTGACTTGTGGCTGGAAAGTTTTTTTTTTATTGATATGTTTTCGTTTTGTAAATGTCGTATTTTCATCCTTGGTCTAGTGAGTGAGTGTTAGTAGTTTACACTTATGACTAAATTAAAGGGAGAGATCTAACTATTACCGTGTGTTCCTCACGATGGCAGCGCTACTCGTACATGCATCTTCTGTGAAAAGGCGTGAAATTTTAAATTGATTGCTGCTATGTGTAGTTGGACATTTCTGAGACCGAAGTTTGTATTGGTTTTTTCATACGGAATTCTACATGCAGCTTCGACATTGAAGGGCATGTGACTGGGTTTGGAAATCCTGATTGGGCAAGGACTCACGCACCTGCATCTTCCACAGCTCCAGCTGTTTTGAATGTGTTGAAAGCGGGTGCTACATGTGTTGGAAAAACTGTCACGGCTGAAATGGCATACAGGTTAGTGTCTGTGTAATTGGCTTGTAAATTCAGAGTCTTGCTGCAATTGGAAAACACAACTCCAACTCAAGAATTGTGGCTTACTGTCAAGTTTAGAGAGCATGCAATGAATCAGGGATAGGGTAGGTATATACTTGTACTTAGCCTTAGCATGCAGAGAGAATTGGGGATGAGCCAGACTAATTGCATGGCTGGAGCTACCAAAGACTCTGTACCGGCTCCACTACTTTAGACAACCTGCAATGCAGTCATATTTCAGATAGTCTTCCCAAGATCAGATTATAGAGTTCTGAATCTTGGAACGACGCCCCTCACCTTGCCAATGAAGGCAGCATCATGATTTGAGAACTTTCTTTTCCGTATTGTGTTTTGAACTTGGAACGATTAGCTTAAGATAGGAATGCTTACCAAGGAAAAGATGGGATAAAGGCACCACATACAATAGTACAACAAGGTTGACTTTGAGGAATTCTAGCTTGAGAATATAATTTCCAAGGTAGAAGTTCTACTTTAAAGAGAGGAATACAATCCACTGAAATGATTATTTTTATGGTGGCAGTTTAACTGGGGAGAATAAACATTATGGCACACCAAGGAACCCATGTGCACCCGATTGTGTGCCTGGAGGATCTTCCAGTGGATCTGCTGTTGCAGTAGGAGCAATGCTTGTCGATTTCTCCCTGGGTGAAGCACTTCATCCTGTAATTACTCCGAAATTTTCTCAGTTTATCCTTCTGAATGAAGCTAAAAGTGCTGCACCATTGCAGGAAGCGACACTGGAGGAAGTGTAAGAGTTCCCGCATCTCATTGTGGGATTCTTGGATTTCGGCCTTCACATGATGCCATTAGCACTGTTGGAGTCATTCCATTGGCACAAAGTTTGGATACAGTAGGTAAGCATTCTGTTTTTTTAATGGCCTCTAGCTTTTCATGAAAATAGTCATTGGTTTCGGCTTCTTAAAGGAGGAAAGTTAAGTGAAACACTTTAGTGGTGTTTCTTTATACAAATGAAATATTGGGCAGCTGAAAGAAATATCTTGCACTTTCAATGTGATGAAATGTGTGCCTTCTTGAAACAGATTGTCCCCTTTCTCCTAGGTTTTGTACTGCACTGTAATTCCATCTTTAAGTATTCTGCGAATGATAACACAGCAGCCAACTGGATGGTTCACCCTTCTTCTGGGTTTGTTTTTTCCGTTGTCATGTACTTATGCAAGTTTTCTGCACTTCTGTGAGTATTCACATTAAACTTGTTCACGACTAGTGTGAATTTATTTAGTTGGCTTCTTTTCTTGTTTCCTCTCATTGTACGCTAGTAAATGAATATTTGTTTACTATTGTCTTTCTTTACTGTCTTATCTAGGTTGGTTTGCTAGGGAACCGAGCATCTTGAAGCAGGTCGGTCGTGTTCTTCTTGAGTTGCCTGATGCAGATCCAAATAGACCTAGTCAGATCATTATTCCAACAGATTGTTTCCAGCTTTTAAACATTCCAAGTGAGCGACTGACTCAAGCTCTTGTAAGATCAGTGGAGAAATTATTCGGAGGTAAGAAGATAAGAGCATTGAATAAATGATTTAGCTCAAATTGTACATGCAGTCCTGAAGCACAGTAATGTGGAAGGAATTGATCATTACAGATGAAGTGAACTGGACCTAAATTGGATAATCTCTCAATTTATATATATATATATATATATCCACTCCCTCACTAGTTTTTCTTTTTGTATGTGATGTCTCCTTAATGCGAATCAATGCAGGTGCTATAATTAAGCACGCTGTCCTTGGGGACTACGTCAGAGACAACGTTCCAGCCTTGAGTTCTTTCCTCTGTCAAATAAATGAGGATCAAGTAGACAGCATACCATCTTTGGCAGCTCTTTCTAGTGCAAGGCAGTTGCTTCTGAGGTGGTGATGTGTACCTGAACCCTTGTTGGATTTTATTTCAGTTGATCATTGTGTGGGATATTGAAGAGAACCACTATCTAGAGAAGGATCCTGATTAACCTTGAATCATAGGTATGAGTTCAAGAATAATCATAAGGATTGGGTCTCTGCTGTCAAACCCGATTTGGACCCAGTGATATCAGAACGGGTCAGGCAAGCACTCGAGATGACTGAAGAAAATATTGATATCTGTTGGTCAGTGAAGAAAGAATTACACTCTGCTCTTACTTCACTACTCGGGGTATGTCTCTCTCTTGTCATCTCGCTTGCCTTTGAGTTCGTAGTTGTCTTCTGTCACTCTGTTCTTGGCTGCTTGCTATGCTTGAAATTATGCTCTGGATTTCCCAAAAGAAACGCAATTGACCAAAATAACCAGAGGAATCATCAAAGGATACTGTTTTCATTTAACTCTCTCGAGCAATCTAAATCATAAAAGAAGAATGAGGTGCTATTGCCTTTGTTACAGGATTTCGGTGTCCTTGCAATCCCCACGTTTCCTGGGCCTCCGCCAAAGCTACAAACAGATGCATCCTCTGTGGATATCATCGATGAAAAGGCATTCAATTTACTCTCCATTGCCAGTTTATCGGGATTCTGTCAGGTTGTGCAATCGTCTCTCACTATACATCCTTAAAGCCGTCATACCCCTGTTTCAATTTAATCTAATGCCTCTGTGCAATCTAGGATTAAGTGTCTGCAATTCGCATTTACAGGTAAGCATACCGATGGGGCTGCATGATAATATGCCTATCTCGATATCCTTGCTGGCGAAAAACGGTGCCGATGGGTTCCTGCTAGACCTCGTCGAGACACTGTATGAATCTCTTAAGGAGCAAGCTGCCATTGTAGAGAAATCAGTTTGACGTATGTACACGCCTCATCCATTTCCCGAGATGCTTCTAGCTATATCTACAGGCCGATATCCTCGTACTAATGCTGTGTGCGGTCGAATGTAGCGTGGACTCTGTGATCTTCGTAAAGGCTGTGTTGCTGAGAAAATAAAGTTCTGTACATCATACAGCCCACTTGCTTATGCTGAGTTGCTGAGAAAATAAAGTTCCGTATATCATACAGCCCGCTTGTTTATGCCGAGTGCGGCGAGGGAGATGATGGAAGTTCTAAAGGGGGAGGTTGGAATCCGGATTCTAATGGAGGGATGAGGTCCGACTAAGGTCGTGAAACCTCGGGCAAGAGATTGCGCCGGGCTCGCCGGAGGGTGGCGCCTTCTCACTCCTTGATCGAGGGCCGCCGCCCGTGGTGGTCTAAGGCTGACGGTGGGAAAGGACGCCATTTTCGGATTGGATTGTGCAATCGTGACAGACTGCCACGTGGGTCGCTAAACCTTATCCGTCTCTCTTGCTTAACCTATTTTTACTTTCCTTTTTAATCGTTGTAAGGTTCCTTTGAAAGGCTTACATTAGATGGGGCAGTGCTTGTTGGACATCACATTGGCATCCCGTGTCCTCGGATGATGATTCTCTAATGGTCAAGAAACATTAATTGATAGCACAATCAAAGTTCATTGTTTTAGTAGAAAAATAAAAAAAAAATTGAAGCTCAGTAATCTCTATAAGTTGTCTCTATAAGTCGTTTCGAAACTGCACAACCTTTCTTATCAATGACCAAGTGTGCTAATAAATAAAAATGTATCGATTTTTAAGATTTTGTTTGTTTCATGAAAAATGCATAATTTGAAAAATAATTTCTGTAAATAAAGGTGTATTGACTTAAAAGTGTACTCTTATGTCCACACGTTCAGTGGTGAGAGCACTGATAGTTGCAGCCTAGGTAGCACCGACACGAGACACGACACGAGTGTCCGAACGACCACGACACGACACGTCGACACATCATTTCTAAAAAATAAAGAATTCCGACACGTTGCGACACGTTGTATAATAAATAAATATTTTTATTTTTAATTAATTTGATTAAATTCATAAATAAAAAATTAATTAAAAAAAAGAGCCTACAATGAATTTATATTAATAATATGTATTCATGTTTGAAAATATATTTTTAACTTTAATAAAAATTATTGATAAAATTGATGACTAACAAAAATTTATCATCTTTACCCAAAAAAATTATCATCATTTGAAATTTAGTATTTTTATTTTTTAAAATTATTTTTTAATCTTATTTATTTATTTTTTTCGATTAAAAATAAAACGTCTCCTCGATCCACCGCCCGCCCCACTTTCTTCTTTCCCTCGTTTATTTCCCCCACCCTGAAATTTGTTTCAATTTTTTTCCCTCCCTCCTCCACGTCAGACTTCCTCCCATCCCTAAATTTATTTCAATTTTTTTCCCCTCCCTTCCCCATGTCAGGCTCTTTTCCTCACCCCACATTTATTTCACCTTTCCCCCTCCTCCCACGTGACAGGCTGTCACTTCACCCATCACAATCCCTCTTTTTTTTCTCTTTTTGAAACCCTAGCAGGCGCCCCTTCTCCTCCTTCTGGCTTTTGGTCGCCGCACGAACCCTTCCTCTCCTCTCCTCCGCCTCGCCTTCGGCCCTGCCTCACCTGCAGTTGTCGCCTTGTCGCCGATCAGCATCACAGTGGCCGCGGTCTTTACTCTTTCTACGGCAGTTTCTCACCGTCGCGAGCTCGCCGTTGCGGGCTTGCCATCGCCTCAGTCTCTACTCTTTCACCGGCGGTTTCTCACCGTCGCTCGCGGCCTTTCTCTCCTCCCTCGCCCTCGCTTCCATCCGACACGCGAGTCGAAGCGTGTCCAAAAAAATTGACCGCGTGTCGGAAAATCCGACACGCGCTGACCACGTGTCCGAGCGTGTCCGAGGGTGTCGGCGTGTCGGACACGCTCCGACACGTGTCGGACATGACACGGAGGCATGGTGCACGTGTCCGTGCTACCTAGGTTGCAGCATCATATAAATAAGTGGTGAATGCTAGTGCAGTTTATGTAGTGTAGTGCTCTTTTAGGATTTCAATTTTGTTGGGTAGGTTTTGTACCTTTCTTATATGAGAAAAGTCTTTTGGTTGAAATGAGAGTACAATATCTTGAGCCTATTGACGATCCAATTTGCACTCTCACTAAAAAATACAAGCCGTTTGAGTGATGGACTAAGTTTTATCACTTGTTTCCTTTAGCTTGAACGATATCATGGGACTACATATATCATGACGCCAATCACATGTGCACTCGCCATTCTCTTTCTCACATGTAAGTGTCACGGTCCAATAAATTGAGATGTCTCGTAGGTTTTTCTAAACGAAGGTCGTGACCGACTACCCTCAACTTATCTCCCGAAATCCTAGAAATTTTTTAAGTATTCTTGAATACTTATGGGAGTGAGCGATATGGTAATTGTGCACTTATATAATAAAGGCAGGAAGTTGATAGTTGGTGAGATCTAATTTCCACCATCAAATTAGGAAGAGAACTACAATTAGGGTTAGCCTTGTGCTTGTATAGATGGGGGCATTTTCCCCTTCATTTATATTATCTCTGTAATATCCTCGATTTCGATCATTATTTTGGTTATGAGTAGTAGATTAACGATCAATATGCCGATAGTGAGAATAGACCATGAATTGACCCAAGGGTTAATTATGGACCATCTAGCTCGATCAAAAAAGGCAACTAAGGATTGGTTATGTTTGAATAGAGTGTTCGACCATGGATAGATTATTCAACCATAAGGATCGGTTGTAAGATGATCACGCATTATTGTGTTTCAGAATATTCCACGCTATCTTCATTCTGAAAGCCTTTGCATGAACTCCCCGCCCTCAAAAGTAGAAAGGCATCAGACCTTCTTTCTTCCTTAAGACCTTGCGACTGAGGATCATCAACCGTCACAGACTCTAAAGCGGGATCAGAAGCAAGCGGTCCTGGATAAAATACAGTATATATAGCAGGACTTTCTTTTCTCAGATGGCGGATAGATATAGAGAAAAGTATGCTTTTCGAGCTGAATCCGAAATAGGTGCAGCAGATAGAAGAAAAGAGGTCCTGACTTTCTTTTTCAATAACAAAGGAACGTAGTCTTACTCTTCAATCAAATGGGGTAGACCTGGGGAAGCTCTTTCAAAGTCTTAAGTATATGAATCCGCAGAAGGAAAGAAAGACCTTTTCCTAGATAAGTAAGCAGATATACCTATGGCTGGAAAGATAGCGAGCGCTATTCTCAACTCAGTCTCTCAAAGGCCCCAGCTCATCGTAACCCTAAAACACGGCGTTAGCGGGGTTGAGCTCCTCCTGCATAAGTACAACAAACATAGGACAGCCGAGAACGATGACCCTTCCCCAAGCAAGCCTGACGCCTAAGTTGGACCTTCTCTTTCTGCTGCTTGCCACTCCGAAGAAAAGGAATAAAAACCTCCGATTGATTGAGTCGGTGGGCAAGTGAGCTGATCTCGCCTTTGTTGATCCGCTTGAAGAGAGTTCTCACGAAAGCTAGGTATGGAACTGAAGCCAATCCCTCTCTTAAAATCCAATCACGTATAGAAGATAGTTGATGCTTTCTCTCCAACTCCCTCTCTTTCCATCTTGACTGTTAGATCTCCGTACTGGGACAAAAAAGATCGGAAAATAGAACATGTTCTACCCTTTCCTTCGATTGCTTTCCTTTTTGGCCTGGAGACCTCTCTCCCAATGCCGCTACGCCCCTCTAATCAAGAAGAAAATGTGAATCAAGTTATGCGGCTCCTCTGCCTCTTGGTCAAGCAGCTTCTCCTTTTTCCATTCAAGACTGGAAGCTAAGCAAAGTCACGAAATTTCAACTTTTACCCTGCTGATCTTCTTCTTGTGGACAGTGCGATGACAGTTTTTAATGTGCTTCTCATGTACCGGTACCGGCCTTTGGGTCCGATCAGGCTTCCCCCTTTACTTCTTCCTAAGGTCGAGCTGCTATCGCTGCTTGCCCCTCTCGTCTAGTGGCTTTTGCCTTTTTCGATATTGTAAACTGTTTGGCATTTCAGGTTTTTCTCTAAAAGCTCAGCTAAACCCTAGCCACAGAAGAAGTCCTAAAGCTTCCGTTTTCATCCCCCAAAACCTTCTTCTGGAATACTCGCACAGCATCGCCTGTAACGCGTTCCTAAGAAACTTAGCAACAATGTCAGAACCCACGTTCTTCTGATGAATCCCTTCGGGACCGAAGCCAACGTCGGTAGAAAAGATAAGGCTTAGCTTGACCGGTTGAGTTCAGTCGCATGGCTCGATATCTGCTCGTGCCTCTTCTCTCTTCATTCATCAGTTTGAAGCCTCTCTCATGGCCGCCACTGCAGACACTCTGCTCTGTCTCCTCCATCTTCTCCTTCTAATCTTCTCGTCTCTCCCTCTCCTTGCTCCCGCTTCGCGCTCCTGGATGACTCCTCCTCTGCCGCCACCTCTGCCGATGATCAACAGATACATGCTGGCAGTCCACAAAGATGGCCCAACCGGCCTTCACGTGACCAACGTACTGAAGAGGACCCCGCGGAAGCCCATCCCTCACCTCATTGATCTTGACAGCGGGAAGGTGTGGGAGCACTGCGACGAGCGGCACGACCTGTCATCAACATTCTATGCTCCTCCGTTCGGAGACTAACTTTGCTCCCCCACCGGCAAGGCCCGGTTTAGCTGCACTTGCTTGGGCTCCGCTGCCCTCGCCACCCGTGGACGGCCCGGTTTCCACAATAACTCCTGCGGGATCTTGGCGGCATAGAACAGCATTCTCTTCATCAAATTACGAAGTCATGTTTATCACACTTCTATTCTTTGTTCACTTATCAGTATACGTTTTAACAGGTGAACCCCGTGACAAAGCGTAGGGCCGTTGCGGAGCTCTCAATAGACATGTTCTTGATCCTGACGACTCGCGGCTCGAACCCCAGTTGGCTGATCCGATTCTGCAAGTTCTACTTCGTTTGCGCACCCTGTTCCTTGCTCCAACCCGGGTTGCCGGCCGGCGTCGCAGGGCTTGGACGCACGACGATCTCTCTCCAGAGCCAGCTCACCTCGCACTGCGGCTTTCCGCCGATGTTTGCCTTGTGCCTCACCAGCGTGAGTTCTAACGACAACAGAGGGGTCATCTTCTTTGGCGACGGACCGTACAACATGCTTCCCGGAGTCGATGTCTCGAGCGAATTGCTCTATACGCCGCTGAAGATCCGACAGAGAGGGAAGTACTTCGTCGGAGTGAGATCAATCAGAATAAATTAGAAACCTGTCCCATTGAACACCTCTGCTAGGTAACAATGTTATGTCAAACTCGAACTTTCAAGCGTTTTTTTCTTTTCACAACTCGAAAGCCCTCTTTAGATAAATAAATCTCGAGTCAATATTTATATTGCATTAATTTAGTGGAATAGGTAAGACACGAGTCTAGGTCTGTATGAGTGGCGTAAACATGGAATTGTTTGCATTGGATGGTGCGATAATTAAATATATATTTTGATACATTTAATCCACCCACAAGTCATATCCTTAATAATTAAACCAATCTCACGAGATTATCAAATTATGAGAAATTTTGTTCTCAATACCAAAATCAAAATTCAAATTATGAAATTTTTGTGCTTCAGTCGTACCTTTCATAATTAGAAGTTCATGCGAGATATTTCGTGCTAATATTTGCATGTTTCAGCAGGCAATGGACGAACAAGGATCAGCACCAGGACGCCGTATACAATTTTGGAGCACTCAATTTTCGCCGTCGTGACTCGATTCTTCACGGCGAGCTCTCGCAGATACCGCAAGCGGAACCGATCCCGCGGTTCCCGGCATGCTACAAGCGAGCGAGGTTCCCAAGCACCCAAGTCGGTCCAGGAGTCCCGATCATCGAATTCATCATGTGAGAACAGAACACCATTTGGACGATCTTCGGCGCGAACTCCACGGTCGAGGCGTGCCCGAAGACACTCTGCCTGGCATTCATCGACAGGGGGGTTGCGGCCCAAGGACCCGCTCGTGATCGGTCGGGGCGCATCAATTCGAAGATAATCTCCTGCAGGCTGCAGTTCGACGTGACGAGATCAAGGCTGGGGTTGAGCTCGTCGCTGCAGTTGCGCCGAACGAGCTGTGCCAACTTCAACTTTATTAGCATTGCCCACAAGCGGAGCGATTGCATAAATGATGAAATGAATGCACCATGTACAGATCAAGATGCATCGCACGCCTAAACTAATGAAATAAAGCGAATGGCTCAATTTGGTGAAAATGCTCACATGTCTAAACTTATCGTGCAAGAATGATCCTGAAACAGATATACCTATATGATATATACACGGTCCGAATTTTTCATTGCATAGCATACATCAAATCCCGATGAGCAAGCCATCGAATCCATGACTAAATTTAGAAAATACAAACTGATCAATGGTGAACCATCGTTCTAATTTGATTCGAACACTACTAAGCCATTGATTCGATTGGAGAATGAGATAGATGATGTGTCATGTTCGGAAATCGAGTCTTACGAAATGAAGTTGGACAAAAAAGTTACCATTGATTTTCAACAAAATTACAAGTTTGCCATTTTCTGGCGGCACGTTTTCAGGCCCCTTCTTTCTTGGACAGCATATCATTGCTCCAAGACGAAATAATCAAATCAAATCAACAAATATATACAGCAAAACACGATCGCCCTGATCCTTCTTCTTATGAATGGAAAACGCTTTGTCTTCCGAAAAAGATGGTCCGAATGTGCACCGAACCACTCAGAACGGTTGACTGCCCTTGACCTTTTGACAAATTGCAAACTTGCCGTTGTGAGATGGTCAGCCCATTTTCGGCCCTTCTTTCTCGGAGAATAGACTGTCAAAGTGGGTATAAACCAAAATTTTAGCCCATATTTAATAGATTGAATTGTTAGGTGCCTTAGTTATATTCACTGAACGAACACGCTGCAAAATAAAATAATATTAATTAAATAAGTTTGTAACTTATTTAAACTCAATCCACTTTCATAACTCTCTTTCGTCTTCACTTGATGATGCACTCACTTATTCCTCGCTCTCACCTCAATTTATGAAGTTGGGTTAAATATTAGTAATATGAGTCTAATTAAATATGTGTTGAGTCCGGTATGAAATTATTAGATTTTCTTCTTCTTCTTTTTTATGAATGAGTCAATTTGAGCAGGATCAATTTGGATCCATTTGTTTAAGTTAAACAATGCAAAACATTTTTTAAAAAATAAAAGAGAAAATATATCTAAAAGGTTTTAGAGAAATAGGTGTAATCAAATTCCCATACCCATAATCTTTTATTTGTAGGAGTAAATTAAGTTTCCCGTTACTTTACTTGAGTTTCCAATTGATCCACTAAAAAATAGATTAGTAATGACTCTTAATTAAAAATCATTTGCATGTTGATGTCTTAAACGTTAAGTAGCAAATTGGTATAGACTTTTGAGAGCCTAAGTTAAGTCTAAGATTTGGAGAGCCCAAGTTAAGTTTAAGCTTAACAATCAATTAGTTGCATCCATAGGTGAATCCACCCGCTTTGGGAAGGTCACAACACATGGTACTTGGAGACTAAAAGGCACTCCCTCCACAGTAAGGCTAATGCAGTCATGTTTTATGGGATAGCATAATTACCTCAGGTATTCATTGAATTTTATTGGTATCATGGAGAATTTAAGCTAGTCTCATCCTCCCCTCCATCTATTATGATTTTTTTCTTTTTTGAGTTGTTTTGTACTCTCCCGATCTAAATCTAGGAGTTGTGCTCTCTTGACCTAGTTCTAGATTTGAGAATGTGAACTTTACGAATCTAGTTCTAGACCTAGGAGTTCTTCTCCCCAATTTAGATTAAGGAGTTTAATAGTGTTTTAGGGGATTTGATACCCTCATGCTTTGTTCGTGTACAAGTCCTTTACCTCTAGTTTTAACGATGATTGTAAGAACTCTAGCTTTTTGCTAAACTATAAAAAGTTACTTTTCCAAAGGTTAGATCGGTGTTTATCAACCTACTTTTGATTGTTCAATGATTAGCTGTCAATTATTTTGCTTAATAGATTCGTACTTTTGGAACGAGTGTGTGCTAAACCCTATCGTACTTTTTTAATCCTCTTTGTTTTTTGGATTTGGCTTTATTTTGTAGTGTTGTGGCCTTTGCTTTACTGCAATTTGTTTTACCATGAAAGTTTATATACTTCTCAGGGATAAGTGCATTGGAAGTCCTAAAATTTGTTATGAAAATGCAATTAAGTCCTAAAACTTTTAAAAAGTGCAATTAAGTCCTAAAACTTATCACAAAGTGCAATTAAGTCCTAAAACTTTCAAAAGTGCAATCAAGTCCTAAAACTTATCAAAATAGTTCATTCTAAGTCCTTCCATTGATTGCACTTTTAGAAAGTTTTAGGACTTGGTTGCATTTTCGAGATAAGTTTTAGGACTTGGTTGCACTTTCGAGACAAGTTTTAGGACTTTATTGAACCTTTTGAAAGTTTTAGGACTTTATTGAACTTTCGTAATAAATTTTAGGACTTAATTGCACTTTTTGAAAGTTTTAGGACTTAATTGCATTTTCATGATAAGTTTTAGGACTTCTAATGCACTTATTCCTACTTCTCATGTATTCTTTTGAGCCATGAATACAATTTTTTCAACAAAAAACAAAAAATTTTAAGAATTGAATGATAACACGTACTCGTTAAGACGGCCTACTTCAATAAAAGACTATCTATAATAAGTACAATAAACTCAAAAATAAAAACTCATATTCCAAAAGTTAAAAAGTTTCAATTAAAGTAAAAAAAGTAAAGCTAATGCTACACTAAATGCACTACATATATAAAAATTGCTGCATATGTTATATCATTTGTTGTTTCAGCATCCTTTTATTCCACGTGCTTACAGTTAAATTGGGAAAAAATTACCCAATTAAATCTAAATATTTTGCATGAATAACAATTTAATCTTAAATTTTTCAAATTTGCCAATTTAGCCATAAACCTGTACTTGAAGTTTCAATGTAGTCCTTCTAGCCTATGTATTTGGGAATCGTTAATATGGCAATTTAGTCATTGCTAGCTGTTCTACATAGCATACCGCCATGTTAGCGATATCTAGCAAAAATTGGATGGAATGACCATATAAGCATTACCCGCAAATGTTTAGGATCGAATTGACAAAATCGAAGAGTTTATGGGTAAATTGACATTTGTACAATAAGTTTATGACTCTAATTGAATAATTTTTTCAAGTAAATTGTTCAACATTTTGGTCCTAACTAGCTAAATTTTGCATTAAGTTGGACTTTTTGGACTTAAAATGCAAAAGGAAAAAAAAAAATCACACTTTTAGTATTCAAAACAACACTCCAAATTAACCTTTACCAAAAAAAAAAAAAAAAAAAAACAACACTCAAAATTACCAAATTGAAAAGCCAAAAGTCAAACCGACACTCCCATAACAAAATATTGGGTACATTAGTTGTATCCAGTCGGCAAATTGTTACTTCATCCGTTGATCGACACATGTCAGCGGGCCCTACATTCGCATGTCTCAAAAATTCTTTTCCCAATCAGTTTCTTTCTTCCATAAACACTCTTCTTCTCTCTCCTTTGTCTCCATCCCGGTCTCCGTCTCCAAGAAAATATTGGGTACATTAGTTGTATCCAGTCGGCAATCAAGTCGGGAAATGAGGAGCTTACTTGCAGTTAAATAAGGCATCAGGGTTTTCTTTTTCTTTTTCTTTTTCCTTTTTTCCTTTTGCTTTCAAAAGATTCCAGTATATTCTACCATGAAGTGCCTATAAATTGAACTCCGTGTTTAACTTGATCTCATTTTCATACCCACTCAAAAAGAGAAGAAGTCGCTTTCATTTCCTTTCTATTCCATTGTTATTTTGAGGATCGAGGCCATGAATCTTTGGGTAAATGGTGGGGTTATCTTGCTGAGCATCATTCTATTTTCAGCTCTCGAAAAGGTCTTGCAGAAGTTCTGGTGGAACCCGATTCGGCTACAACGTGCAATGGCTTCACAAGGAGTCAGAGGCCCTCCCTACGGATTCGCCCATGGTTCTACCAGAGAAATATTCAAGTTGAGTGGGGAAGTGGCGAGGAAGATGAACAAGCCCACGGTGGATGTTTCTCATGATATTTTGCCCATCGTGGAGCCTCACATTCACAAGTGGAGTCAAATGTTTGGTAACTAAATCTCTCTCATTGTCTCTTTTAGATGATTGATTTTAATGAACTTCCTCTATCCCTAAGTTTCATAAGCATGTTTTGTTAGCTTGATATGAAGATTTGATTGTGAGTATGCTCTCTACTGGCCACTTTGTTGATCCCGTAAATTAGAAAATTTCTCTAAAAGGCGTGTTAGAATATTTAAATAATAAATTACGTTTTCATCTAATAGCTTGAGTTTTTTAAACAATTGATCGTAATCTTACTAAATCTCACATGGTATAGGAGGTCCTAAGTTTGAATCTTTCTAGATCGTATTTGCCTCCTTAATTAAATTTTTATGCTTAATACTAGGAAAAAAAAAAACTAGAATAACCGTGAGGAGAGTATTAAAATATTTAAATAATAAGTCACATATTCATTTAACAACTTAAGTTTTTAGAATAGTCGACATTACTCCCACAAAATTTTACAAGGTGAAAATTTATGAAGTGGTTCCAGAGTGTGTGGAGGATAAAAGATGTCCCTCCTAAGTAAGGCCAACACGGACGTGGTTCATGGATAGCATATTTACCTCAAATATTCATGACCTCCTTCATGCCCCTTCATATATATATATATATACACGCACGCACGCACGCACATACATAGATACATACATCTTTCACTATTTATTAGAAAAAGCTGGTGGGATTCTTGTATGTCAAATTTCATAAGTGCACTTTTTAAGTCCCACGCTTGAATGGAATAAAACCGAAAAAGTTTGAGAACAAAACTGCTCTTATTTGTCTTTCATACAATCATTTTGATTGACAAAACATCATATAAAGTAATTAGGCCAATATAGAGAATAACACAATTACTTAGGGGTGTCAAAAATGCCCGAACTGAACGGATCCAACCTGACTCAAATATTTGGATCCTTTCAGTTTGAGTAATAAGTAAAGGAATTCGGATAGTTTGATGATTTGGTTTGGGTTTCAAATATTTTTTTCCCTCCTCTTTCTTCTTCGTCCCTTCTTGTCTGCATTCCGGAGAATCCTAAAAAAACACTATATTTCATCAATAGATAATATTTAAAGATTCAATCCATAAATTGGAAAAAAAAAATGTGGTCTTATTGTAGAGAAGGTGTTGCTGGTGTAAGAGATCAGCAAGCAAGTTTTATCATTCTCCCTAAAGCTTCATGGTTGAATAATTGCACTATTGGATGCTTTCATTCTTTAGAATGGAGGACAAAAATTGAAAGTAGAGTTGTATAATTACTGTTCTTAACATGAATAAAGAACCTTGCAAACTGGAGCATCATTAGAAAAACATATGTGGGTGTTCTCCTGATGATTGGAAAATTCACAATGTCAATAATTAATTGGGTCGTTTGAAAGATTCTCCTCGACATATTTAGCTAATATGGTCTTTTTGGCCATTATGGAGATTGCTTGACTCTGGTTGAATTTGTTGAAAAATATTTGCTTTGTAGATGAAAAGATGGGAGATCTTGGTCATTCATCATTCCTTTATGTTATCGTGCTTGATATTATGTTTGTATGTCTTTGCAAGCACATAATAGTTAACCTGACCAAATGTGTTCCACGATTAAAATTCTGGTGTTTCAAGAAACTAAACTTCTTGTGCAGGTTTTGCTAATTTAGCTTGTTGCTAAATTTCTTTGTCCGACTGATTTGGAAGTGAAATCAAAATGTGGTAGACTAGGTTTGGAACAACTTGATGCTCAATCAAGGCATATGCTTGAAATAGCAAGGAAAAAAGAAGAGGAAAACCCCAAAACTCGACCCGAACTGCATTTTCGATTTACGTCGGGTCAATCCACAGTCAGGTCAAAATAAGTGTGACTCCAAATGGTTCCGTTTGGTTTGGGTATCATGGAAATTGGAATTATTGACACCTCTAGTTACTATATTATTGAAGAAATAAAAAGGTAACCTAACTTCAAAAGTGTCCCCTGATAAGAAAGTTAAAAACATATTGTGTGTAAAAAGGAGTTGATATATGATCCACTAAACTGCATGCAAACTGCACCGGGTAAGAATTACCCATACAGGCCAAAGGCATGGATCCCGATTCATGGAACTTATGGGACCCTTACGAATTTTCCAAATAATTAGGCCTCTACAATCACACTGTTGGGTTAGTGAAAAGAGAATATCAGTATGATCTCCAAATGTGCCTAGTTTACCAGTAGCAGAGTCAATTCATTGTTTGATCCATCTTCGAGATATTAATGAAACTTGAGCTCCATTAGCAATCTAAGTTAGATTAGGCTTTAGTCTACTAGTTAGAGTTAGCATAAGCTAGAAGCCAAACATCAGATTACCTAGATTATTGCTTCTTTTAACTAATTCTTGTAAAAAAAAAATATAATTCTTGTAAATAAGAAGAATCGAATGAAAATACTTACTTGTTGAGATACCCCACTTCGATATAAAACTATCTATAATAAGCACAATCAACTCAGAAATAAAAAATCATATTCCAAAAGTTGAAAAGTTTCAATAAAAGTAAAAAAACTAAAGCTAATGCTACCCCAAATGCACTATATATATAAATGCTGATGTATATGCTATATCATTTGCCGTTTCAGCATCCTTTCATTTCACATGCGTACGGCTAATTAAAGAAAATCGATCAAGGAATTCTAAATCTATTATATAAATGTCAATTCAGTTCTTAAACTTTTTGATTTTGTCAATTTAGTTCTAAATCTATAGATAAAATTCTTACATAATTCTTCTGGCCTACTTTTGCTAGAAATCGCTAATGTGGCAATTTAGTTATTGCTGACCGTCCTACTGCCACTTCGGTGATTTCTTACAAAAATTGACTGGTAGAACTATATTGTAATTTCATGCACATATTAGGACTAAATTGACAAAATTAGAAAATTTATGATGGAATTAACATATATGGAATTGATTGGATGATTTCTCCCGGTAAAATTGTTGAACAATTTGTTCATGAGTGTTTAATTTTCGCAAAAAGTTGGACCTTTTTGGGCTTAAAATCCCAAAAAATAAAAAATGACACTTTTAGCCTTCAAAACAAGACTAGTAATCAACAAATTGAAAAGCTAGAAGTCAAAGTGACGCTGCCATTACGTGTGTTCGATGTGGCTTTAGTTTTTAACTTTTCGCCATCTTTTATAACTTGAGAGCGAACTTTTTCGATATCTTCAATCCTCAGGCCGACGTAACGATGTTGTTTTAGTGGACTCAAGACAAGCAATCATAAATCATGAAAATGACGATAACTTTATTATATTATCAACTCTTAACATTAAATAAAATATGCATATTTAAAGTTAGAAAATGAATTCCCTAATTTGAAAATTAAGAAAATATTTTTCTTAAAAAGGATTTTTACAGAAAGTACTTTCTTTTATCATAAAATTTTTGCCTAAAAAAATACCGTTGGAAATATTCACGAAATTAAATAATATTTTACTCGTGTCCAATCATTAAGCACCGACACTGCCTGCGTGAATTTGCGAAATCAACGTGCAAAAATGCCATTTCCGCGGAGAAAATGATGGAGCTTCAGCACGTCAACGATGTGTGCTGGATCTTTTAATAATAAATGGGGGGGACTATTTGAGATATATATAGCTGTGGGGTTGACAATGGAAATGAATATAATTAAATTGTGCAAAAGATCTATCTTGAACGTTGCATGTTTTATTTTATTTTTTTCAATTAATACGATCCCATTCTTGGTACACTCGTAAATATATACAGAACAAACACATCTATAAAAATCAACAAAAAAAATATAAAATTTTATGAGACCAATAGATAATAAGGGAGGAAATTAAGGGGGCTGGAAATATTTGACTTTGGGATTTCCTATTCTAGTATTATGAAAAATTTATGATATCATTGCCCACTGAAACCTTATTGCAAGTGCTGGTTGTCTCCAAAAGTGGTAACACTTTGAATCAAGTAGAGGAACATTCTAAAGAAACAATGAAAAATTACTAAAAAAGTCTTAAAAATGTTAATGTTATTAAGACATTGATTCCATTTTAAACATTTTAATTTAGCCAATTTAGTTCCAATATAATCTATGCAAACAATTTCATTTGGAAATTGCTGATGTCGACGCTAATCATCCTAAACATTGCGGTTATTACTAATGTTGACATTTTTTAAATAATTTTTCTGATTTTTTTTTCTTTCTTTGCTTTTCCCTTTTCTTTTCGCTAGTGGTTGGTCATCGACAACCAGCCATTGATGATGACTAGCCTCGCCTAAAGGAAGGCAAGGTCCAACAAGGCCACCCTAGCCTACGTGAAGGTCACCCTTGCCTACTAGAGGCGAACGCAAGCACCAATGATGGGGTGCCCTCTCCAATTTTGGCGAGGCCGACCTCGCTACCTTGGCTTGGGAGAGGGCTAGCCTCACTAGTGTTGGCCTTTGTCGAAGCAATGCCTAGCAAGGCTAACCTTTGCTCAAGCGAGGCTAACCCTTGTTTAAGTGAGGTCAAGTATCGCTTGTGGTTGGCACATGTCACATAAGATACGTCCACATTAACAATTTTTGGCCAAAATTTGCTGGAAGGACTGTATTAACAAATCGTCAAAATATTTAGGACTAAATTAGTTAGATTAAAAGGTTTGGAATTGAATTGACACCAATGCAATAGATTTAGGACCTTGAGAATTAGCCATGATTTTGACAAGCCACCAAAGTCAACCACCAAAAGGAAACATAGAATCTTGCATGTGAAGGACTTCGAGAATTAGCCATTGATTTCCTGCGTTTCTTACTAAGCATATTGATCTTGCTCCTTTCCTCAATCCTTACTTCACAAGTTATGGTGGAAACCAATTAAGTACAAAGGGCAATGGCTTCACGAGGCACAGGACCTACCTACAAGTTTATCCATAGTTGCACCAATGAGATACCCAAGTTGAATAAGGATGTCACGATGAAGATGATCAAGCCCATAATGAATGTTTCTCATGAAATTTTCCCCATCGTTGAGCCTCACATTCACAAGCGGAATGAAATATCTGTTAATTTAGGGTTTAGTATTGAGAATAATTTTAGATTTTAACTTTTGGTTGAACCTTTTGATTATAGTATAGCAAATGGATATCTTCTCAATATCAAACGTAAATAGTTTTCTTTTTAATTATATATATATATATTTGTTTTCCACATATAATTAGCTAGAATTAACATACACTTAATTGGTCATAGTCAGGTAGGTTCAAGGTTCATCTAGTATAATTTAATAATATATAAATTGTTGTATATCCAAGCTCTTGCTAACACGATGCCTTCATTTGTTAACGGAATTTATTCTTTTCCTTTTCTTGATGATATGTAGGAGAAATTTTTCTGTATTGGTATGGTCCTACAGCTCTACTATTAATCTCAGACATTGAGATAGTCAAAGACGTACTTAACAACAGAGATAAAACATATGTAAAGCCAGACTTCCCAGGAGACATCAAGAAGCTTTTAGGCGACGGGCTTTTTAGTACTAAAGGCGAAAAATGGGCAAGGCAACGTAGATTGGCACATCTCGCCTTCCATGGAGAAAGCTTGAAGGTGGTTTACTATCTTGCTACTTAGAAGTCAATTGTCCGACACAACTCGGGTTTCTATCAATTTTTGTTAGATATATCATGATCTTGTAATATGCCGAATAATAAACATAACAGGAAAACTTGTTAACTCATGTTATTACATGATTTTAACCATATACTGTCTTGTTATATATGCATAATGATAATTGAGTATGTATGTTTCAGGGCCATCCAAGGGCTTCGAACATGCATGACAACTGTTGCTGATTATACCATAAATTGTGAATTTTCAGTGCATGATTCCAGCAATGGTGGATAGTGTTCACGTGCTGCTCAAGAGATGGCAGAATCTAGAAGCCAGAGAAGTTGAGTTGTTCGAAGAGTTTACGGCGATCACGTCGGATGTGATTTCCAGGACGGCATTTGGAAGCAGCTACATTGAAGGGAGAAATATGTTCCGAATGTTGGGCGAGTTGACTACTATAGCATCGCGAAATCTTTTCAAATTAAGACTTCCCGGAGTCAGGTACCTTTTTTTTTCTTCTTTAAATTCTGGTGAACATTAGGGTCTTTTTATTTCAATAAATCTTTTTTTTTCTTCTTTAAATTCTGGTGAACATTAGGGTCTTTTTATTTCAATAAATCTTTTTTTTTTTCTTGTGAACATTAGTGCCAATTTTGGCTTGGTTTAAAGGTTGATTCACGTGTTTTTTTTTTTTTTTTTTTTTTTTTTTTTTTGTGTAGAAACATATGGAAAACAAGTGATGAAATTGATTCTGAGAGACTAGAGAAGGCGATACGCGATGTGTTGTTAGAGATAATCAAAAAGAGAGAAGAGAAGGTGAATACGGGAGAAATGAATGACTATGGGAATGACTTTTTAGGCTCTCTTCTGAAGGCATATCATGATCTGGATGAGAGCAAGAGAATCACGATTGATGATGTCATGGATGAGTGCAAGACGTTCCATTTCGCAGGACAAGAAACAACGAATTCTGTCCTCACTTGGACACTCTTCCTCCTAGCAATTCACAAAGATTGGCAACAGGAAGCAAGAAAAGAGGTGACCAATGTATTTGGCAATGAAGATCCCAACCATGACGGAATAATGAAACTCAAAACGGTATGTAAATGTAGTTCAGAGTTCTCTTTTTACCAACATAGTCTATATGCCTCATGTACTTGTAAATGTGGTTTTTTTTTTTTTTTTTCCATCAGGTAGGGATGATCATTAACGAATCGCTTCGACTGTACCCTCCCGTCATCAGCGTCTTTAGAGAAGTCAAAAAGCAAGTCACGTTGGGAAGTCTGGTTCTTCCTGCGGACATCGTCCTTTACATGCCGACCCTGGCCATTCACCATGACCATCGAATTTGGGGCAACGATGTGCATCTTTTCAAGCCCGAGAGGTTCTCGGAAGGGATCGCCAAAGCTACAAACAACAATGCCGCTGCGTTCCTCCCTTTTGGCTTGGGACCGCGGACTTGTGTGGGCTTGAATTTTGCGATGAACGAGGCGAAGATCGCCATCGCGATGATTCTACAGCGCTATAGCTTCACTCTCTCCCCCGGCTACATCCACTTGCCTGCCCATATCCTCACCCTTCACCCTCAACATGGAGTCAAAGTGATTCTTCATCCCCTCTAGTGTGAACATATGCGTGCTCAATAAGATTGAAAAAGGATAAACGTTCAATAATGCACGGTTAAAGTGCATGTAAAATTGTTAAGTAGCTTCCCTCGTTTCCCTTGTTTCGCACTCCATCAGTGACCACTTCTTTCAATGTAGTTTTCTTTTACTAACGGGATCAAAAACCGGTTTTCTTTGATGCCTCATGTATCCTACCGTTAATTCCATTTTCCTTCGTTTGTGAGTAGTAATAGTGATCAGCATGAGAAGAGAGGTTGGTAGCCACTTTCTATCAAGATCATGTGACGCGATCCTCAACTTGCCCGTCCCCTACAGTAAACGGTCAATGGCAGATCCAATTGACTTGTCCTTAGCAGCCCATCAATGATCTTGTTATAAGAAAAATGCGAGTGGCTTCATCCCAAACTTCTTCATTTCCTCACCGTGCAGCCTACTTAAGATCTCGAATTGCTTCTTGCTGGACGGCTTTCCCTAAAAGTCCATTGTTCCTCTTCAAGCAATAAGCGAGTAGGTTGTAAGCAGCATAATTACGCCTCTCGCCCTTTTGCTGACCTGCCCAACCAATGAACTTGGAGGCGACTGCGGGGTTGTTTTCCACCTCGAGCACCTTGGCGATGAGCCTAGGGCTCACACGATGGAGCTTGCCGAGAACGATGACGACAAGGACGATTTTATCATCACTCAAAAAGTCCAACATCAAATAGTCACCAAATCACCACCACATACACTACCGAAGGACGATTTTTTCTTGTTAACATCCACTGAGCAAATTTCTCATTTCTACTTTTAGTGACACCAAGAAACAGCGACTAGCGCCCAGAAACAAGATGGCAATGGCTCCGGAGTACGGCGCTTTCGTGAGCAAATTCGTGCTCGAGCCTCCCTCCCCGTCTCACTCGCTTCCCTTGGCCGGCCTCACCTTCGCCGTCAAGGACATGTGAGCGATTCCTACTGCTTCCTCCGCTGTCGCTCGACCGTGACACGACACGGTTCACTGCAGTCTCTGTTTCTCTCTCAATAAGCCCAGCTTTGGTTTCTGGGTGTTCAGTTTTCCTTCTTCGATCAAGTGGGAAGATGATGATCTAAAGTCGTGTGTTTTTGCCCCCCGATTTGCGTAGTTTGGTCAGTAAGTAGTCGTTAACTTCGGATTACTCAGTGAAGTATCGATCTCTGTCAAGAAAAAGCGAAGACCCAATGAGAAGATACTCACATACCAGGTGATCAGCTGACATGAGCGGCGAAGAAAGTCGTTTTAAGTACCATGTTGTCGTTAAATGTCACGCGCCATGTTCATCGATGACGAGGTGTTTATTGCACGCCGCATTTTCTTTCTAAAAGTTCTCAAAAGAAATACAGAGCACCAAGCATAGACGGCTCGGGTAAAGCTTACTGCATATGCCCGATTGACTTGTGGCTGGAAAGTTTCTTTTCATCGATATGTTTTCGTTTTGTAAATGTCGGATTTTGTCCTTGGTCTAGTGAGTGTTAGTAGTTTACACTTAAGGCTGAATTAAAGGGAGAGATCTAACTATTACCGTGTGTTCCTCACGATGGCAGCACTACTCGTACACACATCTTCTGTGAAAAGGCATGAAATTTTAAATTGATTCTTGCTGCTATGTGTAGTTGGACATTTCTGAGACCAAAGTTTGTATCGGTTTTTTCATGCAGAATTCTACGTGCAGCTTTGACGTTGAAGGACATGTGACTGGGTTTGGAAATCCTGATTGGGCAAGGACTCACGCACCTGCATCTTCCACAGCTCCAGCTGTTTTGAATGTGTTGAAAGCGGGTGCTACGTGTTGGAAAAACTGTCATGGATGAAATGGCATACAAGTTAGTGTCTGCGAAATTCGGCATAAGTACACTAATGATGCCAAAAGTTGTGTACAGTGCTCACTTTGGTGCCAAAAGTTTCCGTCGGATCATTTAAGTGCCAAAAAATTTGAAAAACGCTCACTTTGGTGCTAACGTCGATCTGATCTGCCGGAAATCTGACGTGTCCTTTTTTTTTATTAATTTTCAATGCTGATGTGGCTCGCCGGAGTTTCCATTGGATCACTTAGGCCTTCAAACGACGTCGTTTTAGCATCTTAACACCAAAACGACGCCGTTTTGTGTCTTTCCCCCAAATTCAAAACCCTAAATCCCCAAACGACACCATTTTGTGTCGTCTTCTTCCCCGAACCAGCAACACGTCTTCTTCCCCGAACCAGCAACACCAGCAACGCAGAACCAGCAACACCAGTAATTTTCCAGAAAAGAAACCACGCATTCGCCTCCGCCCTCCCCCAGTAGTTTTCCCACATTTTTAATCACCTTATCAACCTTTCAAATCCCTGAATCTCAGCCCCATCTCCGCTTTTTCCCAAGGAATATCGTTGGGTGCAAAGGAAACGCGAGCTTGAAGAATCTCTAGAAGCACAAGCGATTCGGCCAATGGTAGCCGCGAAGATCTAGAACGCCGCATAGGTTGTCGGCGAAGCCAGCTACTACGAAGGCGGCGGCCATGGCCCCGCCATCCCTTCCTCTGTCCTCATCGTCGACACCTCCCTCTCTCTCGGGATTTTCTGTTCGTTTTTTTTCTTTTGTCTTGCTGTGGCAAGCAACTACGATAGAGGTTAAGGGATGGCGGCTGAACAACAGTGGCCGAAGGACAACGGCCAAGTGACGGTGGCCAAGGGACGGCGGCCGAGCGACGACGAACAAAAAAACCCTAATTTCAATCTCCAAAAAAAAAAAAAAAAGGCATTGTTTTTGCGAGGGTATCCACGTAGGATGGCAAAACGACGTCGTTTTCTTAAGGAAGACGGAAAACGACGTCGTTTAAAAGATTTCTCGATTTTTTTTTTTTAAATATAAAAGCCACGTAATCATTTTGGCCGGAAATTCTCGCCGGTGACACCAAAGTGAGCGTTTTTTCTCCGATTTGGCACTTAAGCGATCCAGCAGAAACTTTTGGCACCAAAGTGAGCGCCGTACACAACTTTTGACACCATTAGTGTACTTATCCCGCAAAATTGGCTTGTAAATTCAGAGTCTTGCTGCAATTGGAAAACACAACTCGAACTCAAGAAATGTGGCTTAATGTCAAGTTTAGAGAGCATGCAATGAATCAGGGATAGGGTAGGTATATACTTGTACTTAGCCTTAGCATGCAGAGAGAATCGGGGATGAGCCAGACTAATTGCATGGCTGGAGCTACCAAAGACTCTGTACCGGCTCCATTACTTTAGACAACCTGCAATGCAGTCATATTTCAGATAGTCTTCCCAAGATCAGATTATAGAGTTCTGAATCTTGGAACGACGCCTCTCACCTTGCCAATGAAGGAGGCATCATGATTTGAGAACTTTCTTTTCCGTATTGTGTTTTTTAACTTGGAATGGTTAGCTTAAGATAGGAATGCTTACCAAGGAAAAGATGGGATAAAGGCACCACATACAGTAGTACGACAAGGTTGACTTGAGGAATTCTAGCTTGAGGATATAATTTCCAAGGTAGTCACTTCCTTCTTAAATAGCTTGAAAAGGAAGTTCTACTTTAAAGAGAGGAATACAATCCACTGAAATGATTATTTTATGGTGGCAGCTTAACTGGGGAGAATAAACATTACGGCACACCAAGGAACCCATGTGCACCCGATCATGTGCCTGGAGGATCTTCCAGTGGATCTGCTGTTGCAGTAGGAGCAATGCTTGTCGATTTCTCCCTGGGTGAAGCCCTTCATCCTGTAATTACTCTGAAACTTTCTCAGTTTATCCTTCTGAATGAAGCTAAAAGTGCTGCACCATTGCAGGAAGCGACACTGGAGGAAGTGTAAGAGTTTCCACATCTCATTGTGGGATTCTCGGATTTCGGCCTTCACATAATGCCATTAGCACTGTTGGAGTCATTCCAATGGCACAGAGTTTGGATACACTAGGTAAGCATTCTGTTTTTTTAATGGCCTCGAGCTTTTGATGAAAATAGTCATTGGTTTCGGCTTCTTAAAGGAGGAAAGTTCAGTGAAACACTTAGGTTCCTTATTTTATTACTGACATTAGTGGTGTTTCTTTATACAAATGAAATATTGGGCAGCTGAAAAAAATATCTTGCACTTTCAATGTGGTGAAAAGTGTGCCTCCTTGAAACAGATTGTCCTCTTTCTCCTAGGTTTCGTACTGCACTGTAATTCCATCTTTAAGTATTCTGCAAATGATAACACAGCAGCCAACTGGCTGGTTCACCCTTCTTCTGGGTTTGTTTTTTCCGTTGTCATGTACTTATGCAAGTTTTCTGCACTCCTGTGAGTATTCACATTAAACTCGTTCATGACTAGTGTGAATTTATTTAGTTGGCTTCTTTTCTTGTTTCCTCCCATTGTAAGCTAGTAAATGAATCTTTGTTTACTATTGTCTTTCTTTACTGTCTTATCTAGGTTGGTTTGCTAGGGAACCGAGCATCTTGAAGCAGGTTGGTCGTGTTCTTCTCGAGTTGCCTGATGCAGATCCAAATAGACCTAGTCAGATCATTATTCCAACAGATCGTTTCCAGCTTTTAAACATTCCAAGTGAGCGAGTGACTCAAGCTCTTGTAAGATCAGTGGAGAAATTATTCGGAGGTAAGAAGATAAGAGCATTGAGTAAAAGATTTAGCTCAAATTGTACATGCAGTTCTGAAGCACAGTAATGTGGAAGGAATTGATCATTACGGATGAAGTGAACTGGACTAATTGGATAATCTCTCAATTCATATATGTATATATATATATACACTCCCTAACTAGTTTTTGTTTTTGTATGCGATTTCTCCTTAATGCGAATCAATGCAGGTGCTATAATTAAGCACGCTGTCCTTGGGGACTCTTAGAGACAACATTCCGGCCTTGAGTTCTTTCCTATGTCAAATAAATTAGGATCAAGTAGAGAGCATACCATCTTTAACCACTCTTTATAGTGCAAGGCAGTTGCTTCAGAGGTGGTGATGTGTACCTGAACCCTCGTTGGATTTTATTTCAGTTGATCATTGTGTGGGATATTGAAGAGAACCTCTTTCTATAGAAGGATTCTGATTAACCACGAATCATAGGTATGAGTTCAAGAATAATCACGAGGATTGGATCTCTGCTGTCAAGCCCGATTCGTAGGGGTGTCAACGGTTCAGTTCGATTTTTTTGAAAAACCAAACTGAACCGAACCGTTAGGAAAAATTTCCGAACCAAACCGAATAAGACCCGAATCGAATACGAACCGAACCGAAATTTTGGTTTGGTTCAGTTCGGTTTTTCGATTTTTGGTTTTCAACTTTTAGTTTTCGGTTTTTGCATTTGTTTTTTTTTTTCATTTTTTTTTTCTGTTGTATATATCTTTCGTTTTCAAGAAATAAGTTCTTATCGGTTTGTCGGTTTGGTTTCGTTCAGTTAATCGATAAAAATCGAACCGATAAAAAAAATTTTGATTTTTAATGAGAACCGAATTAAATGAAAACCGAATAAAAAGAATTGAATTTTTCGGTTCGGTCGAGTTTTTGACACCTCTAGTTGACGCTACCGGACGAAACATAGGAAGCGTTCCCACTCTCTCTCTCCTGTGATGATGAAGAGTGGAAAGAGAAGAGGGCAAGCGCTAGTAGTATTCCATTGACGAATGCCATAGTGAGTTTGAAGAAGAGAGAATTTGGAGTAGACGACATGCGACGCACTATAAACTCAATAGGAAGGCGAAATTGAGTAAGTGCAAGATGATTTGAGCCATGTATGTTGAAATAATTTGTTATAATAAAATATGTGCATCTTGATTAAGAGAAGACGTGATTCTTGATTATGAAAAGATGTGACTCTTTATTCCAAAAGCAGGTCGACGATAATTATGAAAGGTGGTGACTCTTGACATGAAAAGCGATGATGGTGGAGGATAAGGTATCCATTCTCAAAAAACATGTTGATTGATTGTCTATGTTATACAATAACCACAACTATCCATAAGTGGGCTTCTTCTTCAGAACTCTCTCCTCTTTTTATACACACAACCTAACACATTCAAGGAGAAATTCCAAGAGAGATTCGAGTAATTATTGAACTCATATCTCAACAGTTTTTGGTGTATATCCTAGAGATATATTTGTTCTAAATCCAGCAACAACAATAGTGGGGGCGAATAATATCTTAAGGACGGTGATCGTCATCACACATCAAAGTACCAAAGATCTATTACTACTTCTCTATCTTCCTCATCATCCAAATTTTCCCAGCAATGTAGAGGAATGAAGAGGAGTTATTCAAAGCATCACTAAAAAGTCCGGCGGTTCCGATTCTTGAGTGATGTCGGAGACGGTTGCCCGGTTAGGAATTTGGACCCAACATCCTATGCGCTAAGCTCAAGTGGACAGTAATGAAACCCCGTCCAACCACGGCTAACTCCTAACCTCTGCTTGCAGGCTCGACTTCATCTTTCTCGGACTTGTTACCACCTTCCACCCCATGGACCTGAACCGGCTTGAACGTGTAGAACTTGGCGCCAACATATGTAAGGTGTGCATGGCAAAATTTCTATAACAGAGATTGGATTTCTGGCCAATTTCTGGCTAGAAATTGAATTTCAGAAATTGAGAAGTTAAAAATTTTAGCTTTTGATTTTTTCTTCAAATCAATTTCTAGAATAGAAATTTATTTTGAATAGAAAAATTAAATTGCGTTACTAAACAAATTTCTATTCCAAACCTGTTCCGAGGAGTAGAGAAACAGAAAAATAGAGAAGTAGAAATTTTATCATGTATAGCCGTACTAGATGAAGTTTGCGGCTTGCAGCACAGTAGCATAGTGAGCAGCCAGTAGAAGCACTCAAGCTTCCCCTACTCAGGTTGTCGTGGGGGTCCCCCGTGGTGAGCCGGTGGACGGTGCTCACCAGGTTGGTGCTAGGGTAGTTGTCGGCTGAGATGGTGGTCCAGAACAATGTGGTGGCGTTGCTCCTCATGCTCTCCGGCACCTAGTCGTAGAAGAACTCAAGGTGGCCAATCGACATGAAGGCCTCCGTGATCCCGCGGAGGCCATACCAGGACACCAGCCAGAAGGTCGAGATGGGGATGATCGACTACATGGAGTTGGCGAGGCGAGTTCCGCAGCGGCTCGCTTCCGCTTCACTTCGAAGCCTATGAAGAGCAATAGTATGTTTGATAATCATTCTATTCTTGAAAACAATTTTTACTTAAGAATGTGTCTTTTTTATCATGTTCCATGAATGAGTTTCTGAACATTTGAATGTTTTTTTAGTAGGTGTCCAAAATTTATATTCCCAGAATAGAAATGCGTTTAATATAACTCCTAAATTTTGGGCACTTGATAACTGTTCAAAATTATTCATAACCTCTCACTTTCCTAATGACTTCGATAGAAGGAATTTGGAATGCGGCATCCAATGCAATGCACCAACATGTCCGTGCGGGTATTGTCTGCACTTTTGCAAGTAACCGGGACAGATTGATACACGCACAACATTCAAATTCTTTTTCTATTGCGTTGTTGGGGTTTGGGGTCTGGGGCCCGAAAAAGATTGCGTGAACGGCGACCCCCCTTTCCTTTGGCTCGAACTACATTGTACGATCGCGAGAACAATAAGTGCGACGCAAAGGAGAGTATTTTCAGTGGCAGTCATGTCACAACTCGGCTCATGGGAGATACCTTTCAAATTCAAAATGCAAAACTTAGTCAGCATTCATGTCACTCTCGCCTAGCATTTATGAGATTGGTTCGTGTTAAGATATATGTGTAAGAATATTAGACGAAAAGAAACCCTATATCAAAGATATGATATAAGACAAAGCGATTAATTGCCCATTATTCATTAATTTAAATTTTTGAGTGAACAAGAGTTAATTGGATTTGTTAACGAATTACGACTTGATTTCCTTGATAACCGAGATGGTAGATGGTTTCTTTTGACTTTCTGCTGCAAAAAAATTTGAGTGGATTCAGATCCATTTGAATATATTAACGGGGTCGGATTTGTATGTTCCCTCTTAATGATGATGTTGACTGGTTTGGACGTAAGACATTTAATCGTACCATAAAAAGCTTGCATGCACGACCAAACGAGCAAACATCGCATAAATGCTTTTATTTCCCTCCCAAGGACCACATGCGGCCGAAGCTGGGCGTGCCCTACTCTACACATGCGAAAACAAGTTAACCAGAAGCAAAAACATAGCGATGAAGCTACACGGGAAATGACGGTAGAGATGATGCAATCAAAGGTAAGAGCGAAAACACCAAGAAAAGCAAGAGCACTCGATCTGACACCGGGTCACCATTTCGACTACAGCTCCCCTTTAGTCGACGATCAAATCAAAACTTCAAAGCACGTTTGTGCAAGAATTGTTACGTGGCCCACGTGAAATGATTAATTAATGGTTTACTATATATATAAATGCGAAAATATATTTAGCTATAAGAAGTTACGATTTTAATGAAATGGTATCATCATCATTGAGAAGTTAGCTTTTTTCTTAGAAGATGTGCGACTCTCATTGAAGTTAAAAGCTATTTTGACGAAAGACACCACTTGATAGTATGTATAAATAAGAGTCTGATCCTCTCTCTCTACTCACGACGTGAAAAGAACTTTGTATTCTATCCTCCATTGAATATAACAATTTGCATCTCTCTCATTATAAAAGTCATGAAAATCAAAGATCATATGATTCAATTTTTCCGCATTATGGATTTATGTTATCATGTACAGTTGACATCAGAATTTAGCTTAAGATATCATGATTTTTTCACTTATTGTAATACTACGTTTTACGATTTGTTGATGGAGTTTCATTGAACGATGAGCATCCTTTTTATGTTATTTGACGTTGTTGAAATGATTATGTCGGAGGAAATCCGAATTATGAGAGGTTTGATGGATGATAGGGCTGAAATGAAAAAAAAAAAAAAAAAAAAAAACGCAGAAAAACGGCAAATGGGCGCAAGAATGAAGATGCGTGGAGTCCCCGCGCGCGCTACGGTTGTAGGCATGTGGATCCACACGCCACACGTCCCCACACACGCGCTAGAGGGCAAGCGTGTAGGATCCAGGCGCCACGCGCCCCACACTCGCGCGACATGGTCGGGCACGTGCGCGACAAGTGCCAGCGTGTGGGGGTGAGGTGCGTTTAATGCACGCGCCCATGGAGCCCCACTATGTTTTTTACCGATCTGCCCTTGCAGTTTATTTTATTTTTTGGGCCGTAGGCCCTTCATGAAATTACAGTTCTGCCATTATCCGTTTATTTCTACAGAACTTTATTTCAGGATATTATTGCTAGGGCGCTGAACATTTATTGTTATAATTCCGCAACCTTTTTCTTCTCTAAGAACGAACAAGTATTTTAAACGTGCTAAACATGTGGAAATCAAATACTTATCTATTAAAGAAAAAGTTTAGAAATAGAGAGTGTCAATTAAGCATATTTGCACAAACTTTATGATGGCGGATTACTTAACAAAAGGATTGACACCCAAAACATTTAATGAACATGCCAAAAGGACAAGCATTATTGGACGTCATTAATGGTTGTATTATGATTACATTAAGTTTATGTATTTGAGACTCCGAACTCAATTATGTACTTATGATATTTCCTATTTTCTATTTAGTATGCATTATGGAAATAGATGGATGTTAAACCGGATAGTCTCTTCTAAAAATAGATGGATGTTAAACTAGATAGTCTCTAACGAAGACGTTAACCACTGGGATTCACCTAGTGGCCATCTTTCCAATATGGAAAGGGGAGGTGAGAGGTTCGAATCCCCACATTCTCAAAAGAGGATGGGGTGGGGACGGTAAGTTTAAAGAGTAGGTTTCGACTCCCACGCCCTGTAAGAGGTAGGGCAAAAGTTTGAAAGTGAGTATTAAAATAGGAATAGAGTATAACTGACAAAAAAAAAAATGGAGACATTATGATTGGACCATTATTGTACTTCTCGTTTTATGGATTATGTTTAGTAGAGAGCTACATTGTAGTACACCGAAGGAACTATGTCTATTAATGGCATACAACCGCCATGAGTCGCATTAATTTTTTTTTACTTAATTGTGATTATTATGTGATAGTCAATTTAAGAAACATTTTAGCATTATGTTATTGTGCACGTTATAATCTTTATCAAACCATGAAACGAATGCCATACGGGCAAAGTGGGAGAATGTAAGAATTATCGTGTGCCCTACATTGTTTTATTAATTAATGGTTATGAGAAGTCATGATTCTAATGAAATGGTACAATCTTCATTGAGAAGTTATTATTCTTCTCCGAAGAGGTGCGACTATCACGGAAGTTAAGAGGCACTTAGATAGAATGCATCTCTTGATGGCATGTATAAATAAGAGCCCGATTCTCTCTTCACCCACGAGGTGAAAAGAACGTTGTATTCTATTATCCGTCAGACAGAATACGTTAAGGATGGGTTAAGGGAGAGAAATCGAATTCCCGCGCTTCTTTGGTTTTACACAACTATTATTTAACAGAGTATCGCTATATCTTCATATCTCCCATTGTAAATATCATAAAGATCAAAGATTTTGTATTTTAATTTTTTTCCCGCATTATAAAATTATATTATTGCTCACAGTTAGTATTGGAGCTTACAATTGGACAATTTTTTATAATATTTAATATTTTTTTGATTTATAATTAATTGTTCATGTTTCCCCCTTTTATTCTTCCTTCTGTCGATGGTTGGCCATCGGCCATGGTTGTGTGAGTTGGCTTCGGTTGCCCAAGTTGGGCGAGGCCCACCATCGCCCATGCTAGCACAACCTCACCAGATCTAGCGAGGAGCTCCTGTTGGGGCTTGTTCGGTTGCACCTCACCTATGGCCTAAGGCCACTGAATAGCCATGGCAAGTGGTCGGCCATGGGCAAAAAGGAAAAAAAAGAAAAAACAGAAGAAATCATACAAATAATAAATATTCAATAAATATTAAATTATTATTCAAAATTGTTTATGTTAGCGCCGACTGTTCTACGAAACATCACTAGCCTCATGTCAGCGGTTTTTGGCCAAAATTGGTCTGATTGACCCAATTGGCAAAAAGTGAAAATGCTTAGGACTTAATTGGCAAAAAATGAATAGGTTTATGACTGAATTAATAAAAACACAATAAATCCAAGACCTTTAAGACAATTTTCCTATGCTCATTGAAGAGCAAAGTTCGCGATAATTTGGTTGTATTTATTACCAAACATTGGATTGCCTTGCTCATAACAACTTTTTATGATGGGCCTTAATTTCGAACATATCTTGTAGAAATTTTGGTATCCACAAATCGTTTTAAATGCGGGTCCTAAATTTTGAATTCCAAAATTGACCACATAGTGTTGTATGTGGTGGAGATCGGACTTTATAGAACTCATGCATGAACGGAGTTCATTCGAAAATCACGAGCATTTTTAAACGGAACTTATAAACGAGTACCCTCGAAATATTTTGTATCACGTACTTTATAGAGAAGTATATATATTTTTTCAATGTATTGATTATCCATAATACGATAAAGCACTGCTTCCAAGAGTTGGAGACAGCAAAGTTTGAACTCGAGACCTCTCCTCGATAGGGGTGGACACGGGCCGAGTCAGGAAGGCCCCGGCCCAAATTTTGGCCCAGCCCTAAGCCGAACATTCGGGCGTGACCCAAACCAGCCCGGTTCAACAATTCGTGCCCAGTGGCTAGGCCTGAGCCTATACTTGCCCGATTATTTAGGTCTCGTCCGTGTCTTCGAGCCTAGTGTCTTTTTCGCTCCACCCCACGTCCTATGCGACTCGCGAGAAAACATTAGGCATTTTCAAACCCGTGGAGAACAGGCGAACGACGGTTACTTCCGAAAGGGGACTCCGGGGTCAAACCATACTTTCTGTTCTTCTTTATCATAAAGTGAGTTATCAAAAACTTAGATTCGATTCTCCATAAGATTAGAAGCTCCAGAATTAACGTGAACATTAAATATGATCCCAGCATCAACGCACTCTATAAATTGAGGTTCCTCATATGCGGAGATGAAGCTCCCCATGACATCAGATTCTTTCACTGGGCAGACTACTCTAATATCGCATGGCATCAATGTCCATCTCTAAACAGCATAAAACCATCTCTCCCAAATTTTGCTTGGTAAAATATTCCGGTGGCGGACTGCAACGAGAACAAGGCCATCATCTGTTGCTGAGCCTCGAGCAAACCAATCCGCAAGCAATCAGAAAGGCAAAAATAATCACATTGCTGCACGAAAATTGTTGCTTGAAGGCAATTCAAAGGGAAGCATCTACACTATTATAATGAAAAACCAAGACAACTGTGTATAGAAAACAGGAATTCACAGTAACCCGGAGAGCTTGAAAGGCCCCAGAGGGTAAGAATGAAACATACATCATACACATTGCCCGCCGGCCTCAGGCACTCCAATGACACGATATTAAGTGTCGAACGTTAACACAATGCGACTGGAAGAAAAGGGGGAGGGGGGGCCACACTGGTAGACATCGGAGGCAAAGCATGGAGAGAACAAATGAAGCATCCTATTTCCTCGAATCAATCCTAGTATTCGTGTTTATGATCCAAGAGGTTATTAGCAGCCAGCACTTCATTCTTGTCGCAAGCGAGATACTCCTCTTGAGCAATTGCTGGAGAAAATCCCAACGCTTCCAGCTGAGTCAAGAAAACAATATTACTAACTGCAATGAAGATGAACACTGTTTACCAAAAGAAGGCACCGAAAAAAATAAAAAAAAAAGAGCCAAACAAAGATCGCGCAGGACAAAAGTGAAGTCCATCCTGATGAAAACTACAACTTAAGCTACAAGAAAGGTGGAAAAGGAGCAACTTACGCAGTCCAACTGTGAAATCTAAAAGCTACTACTTTTCTTTTTTTTTTTTTTTTGGTCGAATGAAAGCTACCAGTTGAAGCTGGCCAAAAATTTGAGCTACGCTTACCTGATCTTTCCAACAACCCTAATGAGATCAAATGGCTAGACATGAATCCAATCAGTCGTACAGAGAGAGCTGAACAACCACAAAGGGCATAAAATGCTAGCAACTAAATCATTGCTGCAGAAATCTAGCAGAGCATGCATCGGCAGGTGTACCACCATAGCATGGCACAGAAGTGTTCATGAAGAGTTCAGCAAGATGCAAGCACTCCCCAGAGAAAAGAGAGAAGAAAGACCGCCAGAAAGACGTCGAATGGGGTCATAAGCAGAAGCGACAAGGTTCAAGATAGGCTATTAAAGGTTGACAATCCAGCAAGCTCAGCTTCCTTTTCGGCTATTACATTCACAGAATCACAAGCCAATTTAATGAACTGGTACACAAAAGTACTCCTTAGTGAAGCTGTCCAACAACCTCAGATATCAACGGTGGAAAAGAATACTTTCTTTCACTTCTCTCAACAATTTATATTTTCAATGGCTTATAATCAATCAACGGATACCAGCGGAACTCCAACTGATGAAGGGAGGAAAATAAGGCAGGAAGGAGGGTCACTACACGGGACGGTTAGTCAGATGACATAAAAGAAAAACTTACCCTCTCTATTGCCACACGCTCCTCGAGCGTGATGGTTACTGCCTGTGGCACGGCTGATGGCAACTGCCCAGGTGCAGATTGAGCAGGCTGGGCAGGTTGGGCAGGAGGATTCGCAGCTTGTGCACCAGGAGGAACTCGAGTTACAGGTGGAACTTCAGGTTGCTTAGGGATAACCTGATAAATGAAGGCAAATATGGTCACTAATTTGAACAAACAGATGTAAAGCAAAGAGCTTACAAATTATAACTGTTTGAAATAGAGGTTCAAGTAAACAAACGATGAGCATCTGCCACCACTTCTCTTTGCAAATTTTTTAAGTCATATAAGTGTCGAGAACTCATCATTTAAATATCAAGAATAACTTGTAAAAGAAGACAGCGAATCCAGATTCAAGAAGTCGAGAAAGAAAACAACATTCACAGACCGAGAATAAATATTCAACAGCTCTCTCTAAATTGCCGTGAGCTTTGAGAGCATGAACAACCGTTTCCCTGTCCCACGTCCCTCCACCAATCTCCAACATTTTTTGGATTGCTCCCTCCCTACTGCTTCCTGCAACTGAATTAGAAGCTGACTGGCCATAGACATTAGACTCCGACCTGAAAATACATCAAGTCATTAGGCAAGATAAAACAATAGCACTGAGAAGAAAAAATACAACAGCATACTAAGAGTTCACATGGGCTGAGGTACTGGGCAAAGACATCAAGAGCATGTCGGACGAAGGAGATAAAACAATGAATTGTAACTGTAAACATCCAAATGTCTTCCTGTGAACACAAACGTACAAGACATAATACTTACCCAACAGTAACACATCGGGCAAGACCTGAAAACATATTCTCATTGCGGGCATCCAGAACCTCGTGCATCGGCATTGGCTTGACCATAGACAATGAAGGGAGGGATGGCAAGGAATCAGGGAAGGAACTCTCTGATGGTAAATTGCGTCATTAGTCTGGAGGGCCTTGTCTAGGTCCGTTTTGATGGTTGCCTTCAACATTTCAATCGCACTGACAAGCTCAGCTGGTCCATGTTTCGAGGATTTCTTGGCTTTTTTCAAAGTATTGATCCCACTCTCCAGCCTTGCAATCTCCTCGCCAACCTCCTCTTTCTCGTGCAGTTCTAAACCATATCTATAGCATGCTTCTGCGTTGAAAAAAGCTGCCTTCAGCTGCACATGGGATATCCAGTCCTTGCCAATACGTCCTGCCAAAGGTTCCACTTTCAGAGCTGCCAATGCTTCTTCAAAGTACAATCCGACCTGTTTTATTGTGAGAAGGTTATGCGCTGAGTTCACTAATTTCATCATATGGAAGGAATATAAGGGTGCGTTTGGTAACGATTCTGTTCTCGGGAACTGATTCTATTCCCGGGAACTGATTCTGACAAGAATTGATTATTTTTTATTCTGTTCCCGAAACTGATTTTGAGTAAAAAAACGTGTTTGGTAACTATTTAAAATTCATGATTCTAGAATAGAATTGCGTTTGATAATGTGTAGATTGATTCCGTTTCAAATTAATTTTTTTAATTTTTAAATAATTTTTTTTAAATTTTTTTATTTTTTTCTTTTCTTTTTTCCTTTTTCCTTTCCTTTTTTCTTTTTTTTTCTTTTTTTTTTTTTCCTTTTCCTTTTTTCCTTTTTTCCTTTTCTTTTTTCTTTTTTTTTTTTTCCTTTTCTCCTATTATCCTTCCTCTTCTTTCGGCCGGTCGCCGGACCAGGCCGGCCGGACGAGGGCCGCGACCTCACCGGAGCGTCGCCGGCCCTTGTCGGCCGAGCCTCGCCGATGGGCCGGGCGAGCCTCAGGCGAGCTCGCCGGACCTCACCCCTGCCCGGCGAGCTCGCCGGACCGGGCGGCCGGTGACCGGTGACCGGCGAGCCTCCGACGAGCTCGTTGGACCGGCGGCCGTTGACCGGCGAGCCTCCGGCGAGCTCGCCGGACCGGAGACCGGCAAGCGGCGGCGGGCGGTGGTCGCGGGATGGTGGAAGGGAAGAAGAGAATTTTAACGTGTTGATTCTTTTTTTTGATTCTCGGACGCAAAATCAACTTTTTTTTTTTTTATTCTCAAATCTTATCCCAAACTGATTTCGGGAACAAAAATTTTACTAAACATGATTCTCGTTCCAAACTAATTCTAAACAAAAAAAATCGGGAAATCTGGTACTGTTGGGAAGGTTACCAAATAGGGCCTAAATAGCTGCGCGCAAAAACCTAGATCGCCATGATTTGTTATTAAACCCCAAAAAACTCTTCCGAGTCAACTCAATCAAAGAGGAAACGACAGACACCGACCTGCCGAGAGATCTTCGCGCACACTCCCGGGGTGCTCCCCTTGGCGATGGTGTTATCGAACACGCACTCCTGCGCCTGAGCAAGCATCAGTCTCTCCAGCATCCTCGCGCACTCCACCGACACGTCCACCGTCGCCTGCCCGCCCATCGATGCCTTGAGGGCCGCGTTGTCCTTCAGGTAAGCGAACACCCCCGCCGCAGCGATGAACGCCTGGACCGCTTCCCGCCGCCCCTCCACCGTAGACCGATTGTAGCTCCGCCCGATCTCGTTGTACACGGCGCCCAGATTGAAGAGGACGGCCGCCTTCTCGAGGTGGATGCTCTGCTGGGAGGCCTTCTTCCCCAGCTTAAAATTACTCTTCTTGAAGGCGTCGTACCACGTGAAGGTCACGCTGTTGATATGACCCTTCGCGGGCGAAATTGGGAAGAGGGCTTCGACCACGCAGAGGGAGCGATAGTAGGACAGGAGGATTTCCCGGCGGCTCGACGGGGCGGGCTGCTCGGCGGGGTTCTCGAGTTGGTAGCGAAGGTTCTTCAGGGTCCAGAGGTCTTTGTCGTGCTCGTCGGCCTCGCGCCCGGAGTAATTGAAGGTGATGTAGTCGCGGATAGCGCCGTAGAGGTCGACGGAGGTGGTCTTCTTCTCGGGGATGCGGAGCGTCATGTTGGTGGGCTGGATGTTCCTAGTGGAGGAGGGAGAGGAGGAGGAGGACGGCGGAGCTGTCGTTCTGTTCTTTTGGATTTGGAGGTTTTCTTAACGAGGAAGGAGCGCAGAAGACGATCGATCAGGGTGTTGGCCGGTCGTGTAGAGAGAGAAAGAGAGAGACAGAGAGAGAGTCTGGTTTTGATCGCGGCATTCATCGACAGACTCAACATTGGAGGCTACCGGAGTCCCCGCGTTAAGGCGTAGAAAAAGAGTTGACGCCAACTCGGGGGAGAAGATCGCTTCAAATACCAGGCGCATCACAACACTTCTAGGTTGAGGAGTAATTTTTTTTTAAAAATATTTCTTTTTATTTTTATTCTGAGGAGTAATTTATAAGTAAAAGAACCAATTTGATAACTATACAAAATTTCTACTTCAGAAATAAAAAAGAATAAAAATGTATTTGGTAAAAAATAAATTTTTTTATATTTATTTGTCTTTTATTCTTGTTCACGAATTGCCACCGGACGTCGTGGGTGGCTAGCGGTGGCCGGTGGTCGGGCGGGCGGCGGCGGCGGTCGGCGGCTACCGCGAAAAGAGAGAAAAATAAAAGAAAAAAAAATTCACTTATTTTTAAAATTATTCATAGAAATAAGAAGCAACTTTTTTTTTTACTTCTCATTTATGTTCCAAAATCATTCTAGAGCTAATTTTTTGTTCTTGGAAACAAAAAACAACTTGACATTACCAAATAAGTTTCTATTTTTTTTTTTTCAAGGAACAAAAGAACAGAAATTTGGAGGAACCCTCGCCAACCCTCGCCGCCGGTTGGTCGGGGTTGCCGGCCCTTGGCCGGGCCCGACGACCTCGGCCGACCCTTCCCACTGGGTGCCACCCGGGAGGTGACGACGGCGGCGACGGCGGCGGCCGAGGGTCGAGCCGTCTCGCCCTTTTAATTTTTTGTATTAAAATTTTTTACTTTTAAATGTTTAAAGAAATTTAACTTTAAATTTAAATTTAATTAATTTTTATATTATTTTTTTCCACGTCAACACCAAAATGATGCCGTTTTGCCTTTGCCTTGCCGAAAAATCGCCATGTCGAGCTTTTGGTCGGATTGATACTTAAGTGATTCATTTTGCTTTAATTTTGGCACTTAAGTGTCACTTTCGTAACTTTTGACACTTAGATGTCCCCTTGTGCCAACTTATGACACTCCAGGGGTCTGCGTGTCGCGACTCGGGATATTTCCCTCTCTGGTCATCTTACTTGCCTTTGAGTTCGTAGTTGTCATCTGTCACTGTTCTCGGCTTCTTGCTACGTTTGACATTATGCTCTGGATTTCCCAAAAGAAACGCAATTGACTAAAATAACTAGAGGAATCATCAAAGGATACTGTTTTTATTTAACTCTCTCGAGCAATCCAAATCATAAAGGAAGAATGAGGTGCTATTGCCTTTGTTACAGGATTTCGGTATCCTTGCAATCCCCACTAGGAGTGATTGGGTCAAACGTAGGTAGGGTTTAGACCTATACACTGTACCCAGCCTTGTTATAATCGGTTCCCCTATTCTGGATCATATACCCGACCCTGTTTGTATTGGACCTTGTACCCGACCCACCTTGTTTTTCCAATCTGGTTCCAAGGTCAACCCTATTTCCATTTAAACCTGTTTTGCAATCTCCCAAATTCCTATACGACTTGGAATTTTATATTAATAAGCGAGAAAATAACGTAATCCTCTCAATTTATATTGAACTATTAAGCACTGATAATAAATTAACACATGAACTTTTTAAGTAAACGAAAAATTAAGGATCTCTAGGGCTAATTATAATAAATAAAATCATAAGGCAAATAATTAGCAACAAACATGGGTCTAATATTACATGAAGTTACTTATTTATGCAAGCATTACTCCTCCTACAAAAGAGAAATTAGGTGAGTCAATCCATGTGATACACAAGAATTTGGCGACGACAAACACCATCCGTCCATCAGACAGTGCGAGAAGGAATCGGTGAGGGAGGGAAGCAAGTGAGGAAGAGGAATGACAAAGGAGGAGTGCCGTGCGGGTTTGAGAGAGTCAAGAGGAAAAACATTGTATGATTATAGGAGTAAGAATAGAAATTGAGAGAAAAAAAAAAAAAAAAAGGATTTTAGACCTCTACTTCCAAAACAGGTCCGGGAACCGATTCCAAAACCGGTCTAGGAATGAGTTTTCGGGTGGGTAATCACTTGGAACCCGTTCCCGGACCGATTTAAACCGGTTCCGAATTTTGAGAACCAATTCTCGGACCGGTTTTAATGGGACCCTGTTTTTCGGGTGCGCCGGTCCAGGAAACGGGTATATCCGGTCCGATTGCACCCTCCTAATCTCCACGGTTCCTGGGCCTCCGCCAAAGCTACAAACAGATGCATCCTCTCTGGATATCATCGATGAAAAGACATCGAATTTGCTTTCCATTGCCGATTTATCGGGATTCTGTCAGGTTGTGCAATCATCTCTCACTATGCATCCTTAAAGCTGTCATACTCCTGTTTCATTTAATTTACTGCCTCTCTGCAATCTAGGATTAAGTGTTTGCAATTCGCATTTACAGGTAAGCATACCGATGGGGCTACATGATAATTTGCCTATCTCAATATTCTTGCTCGCGAAAAAATGTGCCGATGGTTTCCTGCTAGACCATGTTGAGACACTGTGTGAGTCTCTTAAGGAACAAGTTGCTATTGTAGAGAAATAAGTTTGACGTATGTTCGCCTCATCTGTCACGCCCCGATCCTCAAGCACGTGCACATCCTTTACCTTTGATCGATTTTAAAATGCAATATCCCAGGACTATGTATCGCCGACCCTTTCTTTATTTATATACACATGCGGAAGCAGTTAAAAATCCCTAGACAATAAAATAATAGGATAGAAAGGCAGGCCACAATTTTATTTATTGAAATTAACAACCACACATGAACAAGGTTCACAAAAGAGGATAGGACCATGCTCGGGATCATTATCCTAATCCTCCTCAAGCCTTTCACCACTAGGCTCATTTTCTTCAAACTCTTCATCTCTTTCTTCTCGCTCATCCTCGACTTCAAATGCTGGCTCGTCTTCGAGAAATCTAGGGGCTTGAAATATAATCCCGCAATCAGGATGAGACTATGTCTCAGCAAATTCTACCCCCTAAGACCCGATTAGTAAACTAATACATCTTAGGGCTGCCTAGGCATAACATGAGTCAGAGGACTTACCTTAGCCTCAGATTCCACCTGCATATTAGCTCATATCAAATAGGCACCCAAGCAATCACATCACTGATCGAAGCATCGATCAAATCAACCTAGTCGATCACATGCCAACAAGATCACTCACGGTCATTCTCATTCAATTAATCAATTCACAAATATGAGTCACGGTCCTTAGGACACAACTTAAGCATAGGTGGAAAACACAGTCCCACTCAGCAACTTTCAAACATTCAATGGCTTTACGGTCCCACTCAACCACTTTCAGATATTCAATGGCTTTACGGTCCCTCCCGACCAATTTCAACACTTAGTGGCTTTACGGTCCCACCCGACCAATTTCAAGACTTAGTGGCTTTACGATCCCACCCGACCCTTTCAATATTCAAAGCTCTGTCATCGAGCCACGTGCATTCTCCAAAAAGACATATCGAGTCTTCGAGCCACGTGCATTCTCTAAGGCTACCTTTTAGCCAGGGTGACATATCCAATCACCGAGCCACGTGTCCTTCCCAGGTGACACTCCAATTCACTGGGCCACGTGCATCCTTTAGGTGATTTACCAACTCACTTTTAATACTGACAACCGATATCCAATCAATTCTCAAACACATAACCAAAAATTCCATTATTTAACAATATAACTTTAAAATGCACCATTAATTCAATTCGACACGAATTAAAGCTCAAATAGATAAACGGACTATGCCATGACAATCAACACGAAATTCCGGTCACCGGCCATCCCGGTTGAATTTCCGGAAAAATAAATAATTAAATAATTAATTTTGAAAATTAAATAAATAAATACAATAAATTCAATTTAGCACAATATAAAGCTCAATTAAATAAACGGACTACACAACAATCATCCGCATAAAATCTCAGTCGCTGGCCATCCAAGTTGAATTTTCGGGAAATAAATAATTAAATAATTAATTTCTAAAATTAATATGTAATTACTAAAAATTCTATTTATGCCCGAATTATTTAATTAACACCCGATAAGGGTCGGGAAAAATCCCAAGAAGCATCCAATAAATAATAGGACATGTTTACTAGTTAAATGCACAATTAATTTAATTAACATGCATCAATAAGTCTTTAATTTAATTATCTTAAGCTAATCTATCCACCTAATTACAATTAAATAAATCTAATCAACCTTTAAGTATAATTAGCAAACTAAGAAGGCATCAGTGAGTAAAACTCACTTGCACAAAGCGAAGATCGGGACATGGCAACAACGACACACGGCGGCCGAACTTGGGCCGGGCCAAGAAACTTGCAAGCCCGCAGGAACTCTGGGCTTCAAGGTTTGGCCGAACAAAACTACACTAGGCCTGTCTTTTAACAACTTGGGCTGCAGGACTTCAAATAGGCTGAAGACTATTGGATTGGGCCTGACTGAAATTAATGGGCTGAACTGCAACTTCAAACTGGGCTGAACCACAACTGAACATGGGCTTCAAAGCTGGACCAAAGCTTGCAGACTTGGGCCACTGAAAACTGAACTGGGCCTGCTGCGGCTAAGTTGAATTCGCTTGGGCCCGTGGAGAATTTTTGTTGGATTGCTCGGTAGGTTGCAACGTGGGCTGAGCTGTAACAAATTGAAGTAGCAACGGAGGACACGACGCTGGGTTTCATCTTTGCTGGCAACTGGATCTGTGAGCTTCGGTCTTCAACGAGAGGGCAGCCGTTGTGACTTCAGCCAATCAATTGCTTCAGCAATTGAGATGAGCTGCAGGGGATTTGCTTGGTTGACTCAGCAATTGGAAGGAGCGGACGCACGGAGATCTCTTCTTCTTCGGTGGATTGTTGTTCACGCGGATGGATGGACGAAGAACCGTGGAGATGTTCGCTTGAATTTCTTGCCGCGTGGAGAGGAGGACATCGTTTGTTGGCTTATGGCCAAATGGCAGCAACAAAGAAGAAACTGCTTCGGTGGAGGCTTCGCTCGGTGGAGTTGTGGCTTCAAGCGATCAACCAAGAGCTTCAATTGAAGCTGTTGTTGACCGAACCAGGTGTACACACTGCCAAGTGGCAGCAAGCTCGGCAGAAGATGAAGCTGGTGTCGTTGCTTGCGAAGAAGACCGTTCGGTGGATGGGCAAGCATTCGGTTCTCTCTTCAGTCCACCGATCGCACAAGAAGAAGACATGATGCAGTTGAAGCTCCTTCACGTGAGTAGTTGGCAAGCTGGTGGTCAACAAAAAGGGGAGGAACTCCGCTGCTGTTGACCGAAGGTCTACAGGGCATGGACAAGTGGCGCTGCAGCTTCGGTTGCTGGATCTTGCTTCTGCTAGTCTCTCAGTCCTCAAGCGGCGGTAATTCTCAGCAGAATGGGGTTGTCGCACGAAGAAATGAGAAGGGAGAGAGAGCTGTCCGGTTGAGGTGAGAGGAAAAAGGGAGATGGATAGAGATGAGAGGTGAGGGCTCCACAAAGCCTTGATTTTCCACACAAATATCCTTTGATCTTATCCCTCCATATAGCTGTCACCCACCAACAATTTTTCAGCCAAAAATACCCCTTCTAGAGAGTTGAGTTGGTCCATAAGGGCACGCATGATTGCCCACAATTTATGTTCCAGAAATTATTTTTCTATTCCAGAAACAATTCTTGAATAGAAATCCGTTTGGTAAAATTATTCCACTTTTCTATTTTTGAAATAGATTCTTGTTTCAGAAATAGATCTGGACTAGAAATGAGAAATAGAAAATATCTATTTTTCTATTTCGGAATAGAAATGAGAAATAAAAAAAATTTTCATCGTTCATTACTGCCGCCGCCGTCGCCACCGGTCGCCTCGGTCGTTGGCCGCAGGTTGCGCCGCCGCCACCGCCGACCGCCGCCGCCGCCATCGGTCGCCTGCGGTCGCCGCCGTCCGACCGCCGGTTTGCCGCGCCGCCGGCTGTTGCCGCCACGGCACCGCCGCCACCGCCACGGCACCGCCGCCGTCGGCCGCCGGTCGCGGGTCGCCACCACCGCCGCCGGTCACCCGCCACCGCTAGCCTCCGCCGGTCACCGATCACCGGTCGCCGGTCGAAAGAAAGAAATTTTGTGTCGTTATCAAATGATTATTTTTGCTTAGAAACTCATCTAGAACTAGAAATAGAAAAATCTATTTCTGTTCCATAAACTATTCCATAAGTGTGAGCAAGGGAGGGCACACGAATTTTAAAACAATTGGCTTCCATTAGTTACTTGATTCACTTTAAATCAACCTCATTTGCCATGCATAAATTCAATTGAAATTAATACCAAAAATTTTGGATGTCACATCATCCATTTCCCCAGATGCTTCTAGCTATATTTACAGGCCGATATCCTTGTACTTATGCTGTGTGCGGTCGAATGTAGCGTGGACTCTATGATCTTCGTAAGGCTGTGTTGCTGAGAAAATAAGAATGCGTTTGGTAACATTTCTGTTCAAAAATTATTCCAGGGAATAAAAATAAAAATAAAAAACTATTTCTGTTCCGGGAACAATTTTTGAATAGAAGAACGCGTTTGATAATTGCACAAAATTTCTATTTCTAGAATAAAAAAAAAAAAAACAGAAACACATTTGATAAACTTGTATAATCTTTTTATTTCTTTAATTTTTTAATTTTTAATTTTTAATTTAATTTTTCCTTTTTCCTTTTTCTTTTTTACTTTGGCCGGTCGCCGATCGCCGGCCACAGCGGTGGCCAACGACCGACTGGGCGACGTCTGGTGAGCTCGCCATGCCATCGGTGAGCTCGGTCTCACTGGATTTGGGTGAGCTCAAGCTTGCCTAACCAACGAGGCCGAGCCTTGCCGGGGGCCGGTGACGCTCCAGTAAGGTCGCTAGCCATGACCGAGACCGGCGACCGGCCAAAGAAAAAAGAAGAAGAAAAAAGTAACAAGTTTTGTGTTTTTGTTCTTTTGTTTCTTCAAAAAACGTTTCTGATTTTTCTTATTTCTTGTTTCTGTTCCAAATTTGTTTTCATGAACAAAAGCGTAAACAAACGTATTTCTGCTCTTTTTTTTGTTTCTCGGAACAAAAGAACAGAAATTTTTATTCCGGGGAACAGAAATAAAAATAGACAAACAAACCCTAAAGCTCTATATATCATACAACCCACTTGTTTATGCTGAGTGCGGCGAGGGAGATGATGGAGGTTGGAATCTGGATTCTAATGGAGGGATGAGGTCCATCTAAGGTCGTGAAACCTCGGGCAAGAGACTGCGCCAACCTCGGCTGAGGGTCGCGCGTTCTCGCTCCTTGATTGAGGCCCGGCGCCCGTGGGGGTCTAAGGTTGGATTGGATTGTGCAATCGTGACAGACTGCCACATGGGTCGCTAAACCTTAGCCGTCTCTCTTGCTTAACCTATTTTTATTTTCCTTTATAATCATTGTAAATGTCCATTGAAAGGCTTACATTAGATGGGGCAGTGCTTGTTGGACATCACATTGGCATCATGTGTCCTCGGATGATGATTCTCTAATGGTCAAAAAACATCAATTGACAGCAAAATCAAAGTTCATTGTCTTAGTAGAAAAATAAAAAAATTCAAGCTCAGTAATCTCAATAAGTCGTCTTGAAACTGCACGACCTTTCTTTTTTTTTTTTTTTTTTTTGGTCAGTCACACAACCTTTCTTATTAATGACAAAGCATGCTAATAAATAAAAGTGCACCGATTTTTAAGGTTTTATTTGTTTCGTGGAAGTTGAATAATTTAAAAAAAAAAATTCTTTTAAATAAAGGTGTATCAACTAAAAAGTATACCCTCATGTTCACATGTTCAACGGTGAGAACACAGGCAATTGCAGTACCATGTAAAGGAAAGGTCTTAAGGTGGCTACACTCGATGATAAAGGAAAGATACCACATAATAGTCACATAATAGTGGGGTAAGGGGTAGTTAAATTACTCCGAATGAACGGCTGCATTAAGGTTATATCTTTATATAAGAAACCTTGCTGCTATGCTAAAAAAGCAACAATTGAAGTTGTCAGATTACATGTTCTTCGATTATAAAAAAATCATTTAATACAGTGTAATGCTCCTTTAGGATTTCAATTTTGTTAAGTAAGTTTTGTACCTTTCTCTACGTTATATAGTCCGAGTTTTTTCACAACATAATATTACATCAAATCCCGATGAGCGAGCCATATATATTTAGAGAATATAAACTGACTAGTGATGAAATATCATCTTACTTCGATTCGAACATAGTGCCTCTTGCCAAAGAGACGAATGTTGCAACTACTAAATCATTGATTCAATTGGAGAATAAGATTTGATAATATGTCATGTTCGAAAATTAAGTCTTATGAAATGAAGTGGAACAATTAACTTATCATTGATTTTCAACAAAATTTTAAGTTTGCCATTTTCTGGCGGTCGACATGTTTTCGGGCCCCCTCTTTCTTGGAGAGCATATTGTTGCCCCAAGATGAAATAATCAAAGAAATCAACAAATATATACAGCAAAACATGGTCGCCCTGACCCTTCTTCTTATGAAAGGAAAACGCTTTGTCTTCGAAGATGGTCCACATGTGCACTGCACCACTCACAATGGTTGATTGCCCTTGATCTTTTGACAAAATTGCAAACTTGCCATTATGAGGCCATCGCCGGTCCCCCATATTCGGCCCTTCTTTCTCAGAAAATAGACCCATCAAAATGAGTCACGAATCAATCTTTTAGCCCATATTTAATGGATTGAATTGTTATTTGTGTTAGATTCATTCCACATTGCAAAATTAAATAATATGAGTTAATTGGTTTACACCTTATTTAAATTTAATCCATTTTCTTGACTCTCTCTTGCCCTCCACTCGTTCTGTGGTCCTATTTCAGTCTGTGAAATTGGATTAAATATGAAAGTATATTAACACTATGAATTTAGTTGGATAAGTGTTGAGTTGGATATAGGATTATTATATATTTTTTATATGAAAATGCATCAAAATAGGTGAAAAGTCAATTTGAGCTGGATCAATTTCGACTCACCCTTTAATAATTCTAACGAAGACTAGAGTCCAAGACCAAATCACCACCACATACACTAACGAAGGAAGATTTTTTCTTGTTGACATCCACTGAGCAAATTTCTCATTTCTACTGTTAGAACCGATTGGATCAAGAAGCTCTGCGTGGACATTGGAGCCTCGTTTCTGTACTGCAACTGTCCATCGTCTCTTCCAACGAGTTGGTGACACCAAGAAACAGCAACTAACGCCCACAAACAAGATGGCGATGGCTCCGGAGTACGGCGCTTTCGTGAGCAAATTCGTGCTCGAGCCTCCCTCCCCGTCTCCCTCGCTTCCCTTGGCCGGCCTCACCTTCGCCGTCAAGGACATGTGAGCGATTCCTACTGCTTCCTCCGCTGTCGCTCGACCGTGACACGACACGGTTCACTGTAGTCTCTGTTTTTCTCTCGATAAAGTGGGAAGATGATGATTTTGGGTCGTATGTTTTTGCCCCCCGTTTTCCGTTGTTTGGTCAGTAAGTAGTCGTTAACTTCGGATTACTCAGTGAAGTATCGACCGTTGTCATGAAAAAGCGAAGACCCAGTGAGAAGATACTCACATACCAGGTGATCAGCTGACGTGAGCGGCGAAGAAAGTCGTTTTCAGTACCATGTTCTCGTTAAATGTCACGCGCCATGTTAATCGATGACGAGGTGTTTAATGCTCGCTGCATTTTCTTCCTAAAAGTTCTCGAAAGAAATACAGAGCATCGAGCATAGACGGCTCGGGTAAAGCTTACTGCATATGCCCGATTGACTTGTGGCTGGAAAATTTCTTTTCATCGATATGTTTTCGTTTTGTAAATGTTGGATTTTCATCTTTGGTCTAGTGAGTGAGTGTTAGTAGTTTACGCTTACGACTGAATTAAAGGGAGAGATCTAACTATTACCGTGTGTTCCTCACGATGGCAGTGCTACTCGTACATGCATCTTCTGTAAAAAGGCATGAAATTTTAAATTGATTCTTGCTGCTGTGTGTAGTTGGACATTTCTGAGACTGAAGTTTGTATCGGTTTTTTCATATGGACTTCTATGTGCAGCTTGGACATTGAAGGACATGTGACGGGGTTTGGAAATCCTGATTGGGCGAGGACTCACGCACCTGCATCTTCCACAGCTCCAGCTGTTTTGAATGTGTTGAAAGCGGGTGCTACATGTGTTGGAAAAACTGTCATGGATGAAATGGCATACAGGTTAGTGTCTGCGAAATTGGCTTGTAAATTCAGAGTCTTTCTGCAATTTAAAAACACAACTCAAACTCGAGAATTGTGGCTTACTGTGAAGTTTAGAGAGCATGCAATGAATCAAGGATGGGGTAGGTATATACTTGTACTTAGCCTTAGCATGCAGAGAGAATCGGTGACGAGCTAGACTGATTGACAACCTGCAATGCAGTCATATTTCAGATAGTCTTCCCAAGATCAGTTTATAGAGTTCTGAATCTTGGAACGAAGCCTCTTGCCTTGCCAGTGAAGGAGGGAACTTTCTTTTCTGTATTTTGTTTTGAACTTGGAATGGTTAACTTAAGATAGGAATGCTTACCAATGAAAAGATGGGACAAATGCATCACATACAATAGTGCACCAAGGTTGACTTTAAGGAATTCTAGCTTGAGAATTTACCAAAGTAGTCTCTTCCTTCTTAAATAGCTTGAACAGGAAGTTCTTCTTTAAAGAGAGGAATATAATCCACTGAAATGATTATTTTTATGGTGGCAGCATAATTGGGGAGAACAAACATTACGGCACACCAAGGAACCCATGTGCACCCGATCGTGTGCCTGGAGGATCTTCCAGTGGATCTGCTGTTGCAGTAGCAGCAATGCTTGTCGATTTCTCCCTAGGTGAAGCACTTCATCCTGGAATTACTCTGAAATTTTCTCAGTTTATCCTTCTGAATAAAGCTAAAAGTCCTGCACCGTTGCAGGAAGCGACACTGGAGGAAGTGTAAGAGTTCCTGCATCTTACTGTGGGATTCTCGGATTTCGGCCTTCACATAATGCTGTTAGCACTGTTGGAGTCATTCCGATGGCACAAAGTTTGGACACAGTAGGTGAGCATTCTGTTTTTAAAATGGCCTTGAGCTTGTGATGAAAATAGTCATTGGTTTCAGCTTCTTAAAGAAGGAAAGTTCAGTGAAAGACTTAGCTTCCTTATTTTGCTTCTAACATTAGCGGTGTTTCTTTACAAAAATAATATATTGGGCATCTGAAAGAAATATCTTGCACTTTCAATGTGGTGAAAAGTGTGCTTCCCTGAAACAGATTGTCCCCTTTCTCCTAGGTTTTGTATTGCAATGTAATTCCATCTTTAAGTATTCTACAAATGATAACACAGCAGCCAATTGGCTGGTTCACCCTTCTTCCTGGTTTTGTTTTTTTATGTTATGTCATGTACTCATGCAAGTTTTCTGCACTCCTGTGAGTATTCACATTAAACTTCTTCATGACTAGTGTGAATTTCTTTTGTTGGCTTCTTTTCTTGTTTCCTCCCATTGTAAACTAGTAAATGAATATTTGTTTGCTTTTGTCTGTGTTTACTGTCTTATCTAGGTTGGTTTGCTAGGGAACCGAGCATCTTGAAGCAGGTCGGTCGTGTTCTTCTCGAGTTGCCTGATGCAGATCCAAATAGACCTAGTCAGATCATTATTCCAACAGATTGTTTCCAGCTTTTAAACATTCCAAGTGAGCGACTGACTCAAGCTCTTGTAAGATCAGTGGAGAAATTATTCGGAGGTAAGAATATAAGAGCTTTGAGTAAATGATACAGCTCAAATTGTACATGCAGTCCTGAAGCACAGAAATGTGGAAGGAATTGATCATTACAGATGGAAGTGAACTGGACTGAAATTGGATAATCTCTCAATTCATATATATCCAATCCCTAACTAGTTTTTCTTTTTGTGTCTGATGCTCCTTAATGCAAATCAATGCAGGTGCTATAATTAAGCAAGCTGTCCTTGGGGACTACATCAGTGACAGCGTTCCGGCCTTGAGTTCTTTCCTGTGTCAAATAAAAGAGGATCAAGTAGACAGCATACCATCTTTGGCAGCTCTTTCTAGTGCAAGGCGGTTGCTTCAGAGGTAATGATGTGTACCTGAACCCTTGTTGGATTTTATATCAGTTGATCATTGTGTGGGATATTGAAGAGAACCACTATCTAGAGAAGGATTCTGATTAACCTTGAATCATAGGTATGAGTTCAAGAATAATCACAAGGATTGGGTCTCTGCTGTCAAGCCCGATTTGGACCCGATAATATCAGAACGGGTCAGGCAAGCTCTCGAGATGACTGAAGAAAATATTGATATCTGTTGGTCAGTGAAGAAAGAATTACATTCTGCTCTTACTTCCCTACTCGGGGTATGTCCCTCTCTTGTCATCTCGCATGCCTTTGAGTTCGTAGTTGTCTTCTGTCACTGTTCTTGGCTCCTTGCTATGTTTAACATTATGCTCTGGATTTCCCAAAAGAAACACAAACGACCAAAATAACTGGAGGAATTATCAAAGGATACTGTTTTTATTTAACAATCTCGAGCAGTCTAAATCATAAAAGAAGAATGAGGTGCTATTGAATGAGGTGCTATTGCCTTTGTTACAGGATTTCGGTGTCCTTGCAATCCCCACGGTTCCTGGGCCTCCGCCAAAGCTACAAACAGATGCATCCTCTCTGGACGTCTCCGTTGAAAAGGCATTCAATTTGCTTTCCATTGCTGGTTTATCAGAATTCTGTCAGGTTGTGCAATCGTCTCTCACTATGCAACCTTAAAGCCATCATACCCTGTTTCAATTTAATCTACTGCCTCTGTGCAATCTAGGATTAAGTGTCTGCAATTCGCATTTACAGGTAAGCATACCGATGGGGCTGCATGATAATTTGCCTATCTCAATATCCTTGCTGGCGAAAAACGGTGCCGATGGGTTCCTGCTAGACCTCGTCGAGACACTGTATGAGTCTCTTAAGGAGCAAGCTGCTATTGTAGAGAAATCAGTTTGACGTATGTACGCCTCATCCTTTTCCCGAGATGCTTCTAGCTATATTTACAGGCCGATATCCTTGTACTTATGCTGTGTGCGGTCAAATGTAGCGCGGACTCTGTGATTTTCATAAGGCTGTGTTACTGAGAAAATAAACTTGTGTATCGTACAGCCCGCTCGTTTATATTCTGAAAGAATTTGTGGGTGCTTATTGTGACACTTTGAGCATTTTGGCAACCAAGTGCTTGCGCAGTCTGTCATATTGGTAAGGAATAAGGAGTGTATAACATTTCTTTCTACTTCTTTACGATATAGGCATTCAAACCTTTCGACCCGATGAAACGCTTGCGAATCGTCCCTTCACGTGCATCCTTGCTTCCGCAAGAGCGAAGGGCGTTAACTACCGTCACATCCAAATTGGAAGTGAATATTCCTTTCCGTGGTTGTGTAGCTGAAGGATTACATTGCAAGGGATGGTCTTCGGCATTTTGATCGTGGTCTAATATCGCATTAATTAAGACATAAGCTATAGAGAGAGTAACTTCATGCATGCGCAACTTTTTTTTTGGCTCGGCATGCTCCTCCCTAGCATAGGAGCATGGCTAATCTATGTTAGCTCGTTAGAGATTAATTCGTGCTGATAAGTTAGGTCCACTTCATGCTCGATCTCGAAAGTAACACTCAGAATGTGATTAATTCGCCCGCCGGACAAAGTATCCCCGGTTGAACTGAGAAAATTGAACCTTTCATTCGACACTTAAAAGCATGACTTCAGATAGAGTATGATACTGATGAAGCCAGACGTGAAGATGGTAGGTGAGCCGTAACGGCGAGGCTGACAAGTTTGACTTCGGCCGTTTGACCATCGACCGTCGACATCCGACGATGACTCAAATTCGCCCCGAGCCATTATCCACTGCTGAGTGTGGTAGGGAGAATTCCTAAGCTTCCGTTTTCATCCCCCAAAACCTTCCACAATACTCGCACAGCATCGCCCGTAACGCATTCCTCAAAAAGCTTAGCAACGACGTCAGAACCCGCGTTCTTCTGCTGAATCCCCTTCGTAACCGAGGCCAACGTTCAATATCTACCCTCCGTCTCTTCTGTCTATCTGCTCGTCTCTCTTCTCTCTTCATCATCAGTTTGAAGCCTCTCCCATGGCGGCCGCTGCAGCCTCTCCCCTCCGTCTCCGTCTCCTCCGCCTTCTCCTTCTTATCTTCTCCGCTCTCCCTCTCCTCGCCCCCGCTTCGCGCTCCCAAACGACTCCTCCTCCTCCGCCACCTCCGCCCATGATCAACCGATACGTGCTGGCGGTCCACAAAGACAGCGTGACGGGCCTTCACGTGGCCAACGTACTGAAGAGGACGCCCACGAAGCCCGTCCCTCACCTCGTGGATCTCGACGGCGGGATGGTGTGGGAGCACTGCGACGAGCGGCATTACCTGTCATCGACATTCTACGCTCCTCCTTTCGGCGACTACCTCTGCTCCCCCGCCGGCAAGGCCCGGTTCAGCCGCACTTGCTCGGGCTCCGCCGCCCCCGCCACCCTCGCCACCCCCGGACGGCCCGGTTGCCACAATAACTCCTGCGGGATCTTGGCGGTATGGAACGGCATTCTCTTCCAGCAAATCACGAATAAAGAAATAGTAATATCGGTCTACGTTTTAACAGGTGAACCCCGTGACGAAGCGTAGAGCCGTTGCGGAGCTCTCGATGGACATTTTCTCGGTCCTGACGACTCGCGGCTCGAACCCCGGTCGGCCGATCTGATTCTGCAAGTTCTACTTCGCCTGCGCACCCTCTTCCTTGCTCCGACCTGGGTTGACGGCCGGCGTCCACGGTGTCGCCGGGCTCGGCCGCACGCCGATCTCCCTCCAGAGCCAGCTCGCCACGCACTGCGGCTTTCCGCCGATGTTCGCCCTGTGCCTCACCAGCGTGAGTTCCAATGACAACAGAGGGGTCATCTTCTTTGGCGAAGGGCCATACAACATGCTTCCCGGGGTCGACGTCTCGAGCGGATTGCTATACACGCCGCTGACGTTCCGACGGAGAGGGAAGTACTTCGTCGGAGTGAGATCAATCAGGATAAATCAGAAACCTGTCCCATTGAACACATCTCTACTAGGTAATGACGTTAAGTCAAACTTGAAATTTCAAGTTCTTTTTTTTTTTTTTCAACTAGAAAGCATAAATAAATCCCGAATCGATAGATGTCGCATTAATCCAATGAAATATATAAAACACGAGTCTAAATCCTTATGAATGGCCAAATATGAAATCGTTTGTATTTGATGATGTGATAATCAAATATATATCATGTTACTTCCAATTCACACACACAAGTTAGATCCTTAACCACTAAATCAATCTCATGCGATTATCAAATTATGAGAAATTATGTTCTCAATATTAAAATCAAAACTCGAACTATGAAGATTTTGTACTCTAGCATTTGTTTTTTTTATCAGTCACACCTTTCATAATTAAAAATTTATGCGAGATGTTTCATTCTAACAAGGGCATGTTTTAGCAGGCGATGGACGAACAAGGATCAGCACCACAACGCCGTACACGATTTTGGAGCACTCAATTTTCGTAGCCGTGACTCGATCCTTCACTAGCGAGCTCTCGCGGACACCGCAGGCGAAACCGATCCCGCCGTTCCCGGCATGCTACGAGCGAGCGAGGTTCCCGAGTACCCGGGTCGGTCCCGGAGTCCCGAGCATCGAATTCGTGATGCAAGATGAGGACACCGTTTGGACCATCTCCGGCGTTAACTCCATGGTCGAGGTGCAGCCGGAGACGCTCTGCCTGGCGTTCATCGACGGGGGGTCACGGCCGAAGGACCCGATCGTGATCGGGGCGCATCAGCTTGAAGATAATCTCCTGCAGTTCGACGTGGCGCGGTCGAGATTAGGGTTTAGCTCGTCGCTGCTGCTGCGCCGGACTAGCTGTGCCAACTTCAACTTTACTAGCATTGCCCAACAAGGGGAGTGACTGCGTAAAAGATGAAATGATTGCGCTATGTACAAATCAAAGTGCATTGCGTGTCTGAAGTTATGAAATAAATCGAATGGCTCAATTTGGTTAGAATGCTCGCATGTTTGAATTTATCACTTAAGAATGATCATGGAACGGATATATCTATAATTATATATGGGGTCCAAATTTTTCATTGTATAGTATACGTCAAATCTTGATGAGCGAACCATTGAATTCATGACTAGATTTAAAAAATACAAACTAATCGATAGTGAAACATCATCTCGATTCAATTTGAAACTAGGGTCTCTTGTCAAAGAGATGAATGTTGCCGCCACTAAGCCATCAATTCGATTGGAGGATAAGAATAATGGGTCATGTTCTCAAATTGAGTCTACGGATAGAAGGGGATCAGATCAATTATCATTGATTTTCAACAAAATTACAAGTTTGCCATTTTTCTGCATGTTTTCAACTCGTTTTCAATCCTTTTTTCTCTTCCAAGATGGACATATCAAAATAGGTCATAAACCCATTTCCTAACTCGTATTTAACGAGAATAGAAAAGAAAAACCATATTTAATGAGCTGAGTTATAATATAAATTAATTATTAAATATTATGAATATTAAAAGGATTTACAACTCACCTTTATGATTTCACTCCATGTTGCACTCTGAATTTTAAATGTTTAAGCAATATGGGCTGGTTAAATATAAATCACTAGATTAGATTCGTGTTGTATGAAAATATGTCAAAATATGTGGATAAGTTAATCTAAATTGGACTATTTTTAACTTGATAAATGATTATGTGACTTTTTTAATGTGCTATGAAAACAACAGTATATTTTAGATTAGAAAAAATCATATGACGAATAATTAAGAGGGTTCACGGGATGATGTACAAAGAGTAAATTTCTTATTTTTGTGTCAAAACTGATTGGGTCAGAAATCAAGAAGCCCTTCCTGGCCATTGGAAACTGGTTTCTGTACTGGAACTATCCGTCCGTCGTCTCTTCCGACGAGCGGGTGATAGCCGGAAACAGCGAACAGCGCCCGGAAAAAATGGCGATGTCACCGGAGTACGGCGCTTTCATTAGCAAATTCGTCGTCAAGCCTCCCGCCCCGTCTCCCTCGCTTCCCCTGGCCGGCCTCACCTTCGCCGTCAAGGACATGTGAGTGATTCCTACTTCATCCGTCGTCGCTCGACTACGACCCGGTTTCATTGCAGCGCCTCTGTTTCTCTCTCGATAGCCCCAGCTTTCGTTTCTGGGTGCTCAGTTTTCCTTGTTTTATTCAAGTGGGAAGATGATTTGGGTCGTGGGCTTTCCCCCCTTTTGCGTGGTTTGCGAAGATGTGTCTGCTTGGTCAAGTAAGTAGTTGTTGACTTCGGATTACTCGGTGAAGTATCGACCTTTGTCATGAAAAAGCGAAGACCCAATGAGAAGATATTCGCATACCAGGTGATCAGCTGACGCGGGGTTCATTTTCAGCGAATGTGATGGGACCCCATGTTCCGAGCGGCAAAGAAAGAGGGGGGAGGTGGTCGTCTTCAGTACCATGTTGTCGATAAATGTCACCCGCCATGTTAATTGATGACGAGGTGTTTGTGCTCGCCGCATTTTCTTCCTAAAAGTTTTCGGAAAATGTACAGAGCATCGAGCATAGACATCTCAGGTTAAGCTTGCTGCATATGCCTAGTTGACTTGTACCTGGAAGATTAGTTTTTATCGATATGGTTTTGATTTGTAAGTGTCGGATTTTGATCTTGGTCTAGTGAGAGTGTTAGTAGTTTACATTTATCACTGAATTAATGGGAGAGATCTAGTTATTACTGTGTGTTCCTCACAATGGTTGCGCTACTTGTGCATGCATCTTCTGTTAAAAGGCTTGAAATTTTACATTGATTCCTGCTGCCATGTGTAGTTGGACTTTTTCTGAGACTGAAGTTTGTGTCAGTTTTTTTCATACGGAAATCTGCGTGCAGCTTTGACATTGAAGGACATGTGACTGGGTTCGGAAATCCTGATTGGGCGAGGACTCACGCGCCTGCATCTTCCACAGCTCCAGCTGTTTTGAATGTGTTGAAAGCAGGTGCTACATGTGTTGGAAAAACTGTCATGGATGAAATGGCATACAGGTTAGTGTCTGTGAACGTGGCTTATAAACTCAGTCTTGCTGCAATTGAAAAACACAGCTCAAACTTGAGAATCGTGGCTTACTGTCGAGTTTAAAGATCATGCAATGAATCAAGGATAGGGCAGCTATGAACTTGTGCTTAGCCTTAGCATGGAGAGAGAATCGGGGATGAGCTAGACTAATTGCATGGCTAGAGCTGCGAGAGACTCTGTACCAGCTCTACTACTTTAGACAACCTGCGCAGTCGCATTCACATAGTCTTCCCAAGATCAGATTATAGAGTTCTGAATCTTGGAACGAAGCGTCTTGCCCTGCCAGTCAAGGAGGCATCGTGATTTAAGAACTTTCTTTTCCGTTTTGTCTTTTGAACTTGGAATGTTTTAGCTTAAGATAGGAACACTTACCAAGGAAAAGACGGGATAAATGCAACACATACATAATCTACCGAGGTTGACTTTGAGGAATTCTATTTTGAGAATGGAATTTCCAAGGTAGTCTCTTCCTTCTTATATAGCTTCCATAAGGAAGTTCAACTTTAAAGTGAGGAATATAATCCACTGAAATGATTATTTTTGTGGTGGCAGCATAAATGGGGAGAATAAACATTACGGCACGCCAAGAAACCCATGTGCACCTGATCGCGTGCCTGGAGGATCTTCTAGTGGATCTGCTGTTGCAGTAGGGGCAATGCTTGCCGATTTCTCCCTAGGTCAAGCACTCCATATGGAATTACTCTGAAATTTTTGCTCAGTTTATTCTTCAGAATGAAGCTAAAAGTTCTGCACTGTGCAGGAAGCGACACTGGAGGAAGTGTAAGAGTTCCTGCATCTTATTGTGGGATTCTTGGATTTCGGCCCTCACATAATGCCATTAGCACTGTTGGAGTCATTCCAATGGCGCAAGCTTTTGATACAGTAGGTGAGCATTCTGTTTTTTCATGGCCTCGAGCTTTTGATGAAAATAGTAATTGGTTTCAGCTTCTTAAAGAAGGAAAGTTCAGTGAAAGACTTAGGTTCCTTCTTTTATTTCTGACATTGGAGGTGTTTCTTTATATAAATGACATATTGGGCAGCTGAAAGAAATTTCTAGCACTTTCAATATGGTGAGAAATGTGCCTCTTTGAAACAGTTTGTCCCCTTTCTCCTAGGTTTTGTGTTACACTGTAATTCCATCTTTAAGTATTCTAAAAGGATAACACAGCAGCCAACCGGCTGCTTCACGCTTCTTCCTGGTTTTGTTTTTTCTGTTATGTCATGTACTTATGCAAGGTTTCTGTACTCATCGGAGTGTTCACATTTAAAGTCGTTTTTGACAAGTGTGAATTTATTTTTGTTTGCTTCTTTTCTTGTTTCTTCCCATTGTAAACTAGTAAATGAATATTTGTTCACTTTTGTCTTTGTTTACTGTCTTATCTAGGTTGGTTTGCTAGGGAACCAAGCATCTTGAAGCAGGTTGGTCGTGTTCTTCTTGAGTTGCCTGATACAGATGCAAATAGACCTAGTCAGATCATTATACCAAGAGATTGTTTCCAGCTTTTAAACATTCCAAGTGAGCGACTGACTCAAGCTTTTGTAAGATCAGTGGAGAAATTATTCGGAGGTAAGAAGATAAGAGCATTGAGTGAATGATTTAGCTCGGATTGTACATGCAGTCCTGAACCACAGTAATGTGGAAGGAATTGGTCATTACAGATGGAAGTGAAATGGACTGGAATTGGATAATCTCTCAATTCATATATCCCCATTCCTTAACTAGTTTTTCTTTTTGTATCTAATGTCTCCTTAATGCGAATCAGTGCAGGTGCTATAATTAAGCACACTGTCCTTGGGGACTACGTCAGAGACAATGTTCCGGCCTTGAGTTCTTTCCTACGTGAAATAAATGAGGATCAAGTGGACAACATACCATCTTTGGCAGCTCTTTCTAGTGCAATGCGGTTGCTTCAGAGGTGGTGATGTGTACCTGAATCCTCATTGGATTTTGTTTCAGTCGTTCATTGTGTGGAATATTGAAGAGAACCACTATCTAGAGAAGGATTCTGATTAACCTTGAATCTTAGGTATGAGTTCAAGAATAATCATAAGGATTGGGTGTCTGCTGTCAAACCCGATTTGGGCCCAGGAATATCAGAACGAGTCAGGGAAGCCCTCCAGACGACTGAAGAAAATATTGATATCTGTCAGTCAGTGAAGAAAGAATTACATTCTGCTCTTACTTCCCTACTTGGGGTATGTCCCTCTCTTGTCATCTCGCATGCCTTGAGTTCATAATTGTCTTTTGTCACTGTTCTTGGCTTCTTGGTATGTTTAACATTATGTTCTGAACTTCTCAAAAGAATCGCAATTGATCAAAATAACCAGAGGAATTATCAAAGAATACTGTTCTTTTTTTCATCTCTCTCAAGCAATTTGAATTAAAAAAAGAAGAATAAGGTGCTATTGCCTTTGTTGCAGGATTTTGGTATCCTTGCAATCCCCACGGTTCCTGGGCCTCCACCAAAGCTGCAAACAGATGCATCCTCTCTGGAAGTTTTCCGTGCCAAGGCATTCAGTTTGCTTTCCATTGCTGGTGTATCGGGATTCTGTCAGGTTGCACAATCCTCTCTCACTACACAGCCTAAAGCTGTCATACTCCCTTTTTAATTAATCTAGTGCCCCTATGCAATCTAGCATAAAGTGACTGCGATTCACATTTACAGGTAAGCATACCGATGGGGCTGCATGATAATTTGCCTATCTCGATATCCTTACTGGCGAAACACGGTGCTGATGGGTTCCTGCTAGACCTCGTCGAGACACTGTACGAGTCTCTTAAGGAGCAAGCTGCTATTGCAGAGAAATCAGTTTGACTTATGTATCTCGTCATTTTCCTGGGATACTTCTAGCTATATTTATGGGCCAATACCTTGTACTTGTGCTGCGTGCCTTCAAATGTAGCGTGGACTCTGTGATTTTCATAAGGCTGTTGCTGACAAAATAAAGTTCTGTATATCATGCAGCCCACTTGTTTAGATTCTGAAAGAATTTCTGGGTGCTCATTGTGACTCTTTGAGCATTTTTTGAAACCGAGTGCATGTGCAATCGTCATATTGGTAAGGAACAAGGACTGTGTTATGGCTTTAGATTCCCCTCTCCCCTGTTCAACCCAGTTCAGTACTGAGTCTAAGCCGAAGAGTTGCATGGTCTTGGACAACCCATGTATATATAGGCCTCCATAAAAACTTGCACTCAAGATCATGCCCCATCAAAGGGAAACTTGGCCCAAACACCAGCCCTCTCTCGTCCCTCGGTCCGGCCTCGCCACTTCCAATAAGTCGCGTCGCACCATCGCTTCCGTCGCCATTCTTGGAGGACCGCCGCCATTGCTGCCCTCTCAATGCCTGTGCGTGTCCTTTGCAACTGTGAGAGACGAGGTCAGATGTTGGCCTCTTCGGAATGGTGGAGACAAGTGCCTCCACTGTCGAGGTTAGCGACGGCAGTGGAGGGGCAGCAAAAGATTATCGGACGGTACAAAGGGCCTACATGTAGAGGCGGTTGCAGGAACGCCTGAGTCTTTGCCTTATTTAGAGGGATAGCTAATCCCAGTGTTTCTTGGTAAAGCGAAAACAACTACTTGCCTTGAGTAAACTCAATAACTCTGCAGTGATGCATCTTTGAGTGTGCCAAAAAAAGAAAAAAAAAAGTTGAGGTTATTTAACCGGCGAAGTTTCGTGAAATGGTAGGGTCTGTATAATATCTCTTTCTTCGTTTCTTTATAGTATAACTGTATAAGGTATCTAAACCTTCTAACTCAATCAATTCTCATGAACGTACACGAATTATTGCATCACCACGAACATCGTAAAGCCGCTCCCATAGATGGCGGGGGCGTGACCCCCTTTAGTCAACTGAGCACAAGACATTGCAATTTGAATACCGTATCTAGTCGCATCCAAATCGAAAGTGAATATTCCTTCCGCTGTTTTACGGCTAAAGAAAGACATTGCAATTTGCAAGGGATGGCCTCAAGTGCGAAAGTCAAATACCATTCTAAAGTCCCTTTGAAGCTGTCGTGTTTGGACTTCAAAGTGTACGTTCCATCTATTTATAGTTTTCGGCGCTTTGGTCATGGTCCAGTATCGCATTAATTATAACATAAGTTATAGAGAAAGTCGTTTCAGGCATGCGCACGCATCCGAAGACTTTCTTCGGCTCGGTGGCTTTTGGCTAAAATAGGGGCATGGCTAATCAGTGTTTAGCTCGTTAGAGATTAATTTGTGCTGATACGGTAGGTTCACTTCACGCCCGATCTCGAAAGTAACATTCCAGATGCAATTAATTCACCTTTGCCCAACAATGTACCTACGATTAAATTGAGAAATTTAAACTTTGCAGGAAAATCGTCCAAAAAAGTCCTAAATTTTTTTTTGCGAAAATTAACTTAGTCATAAACTTTTCAACCGTGATATTATAGTCATGAGTTTTTTGACTATTTGCTAACTTTTTGATGATTTATCAGTATAATTCTTCTAGCCAAATATTTAAATAATATATTTAAGAATCAATTGATAAAATATTTTTTTAAAAAAATTAGGATAAAATTGACATAATCTAAACGTTTAAATTAATTTATGTGTGATAAATTTAAGATTTTCCGGTTGATGAAGCCAAAGAAGGGCTCCTCGTTTGTAACGAAAGTCCAAAAGCCCGATTCGTTTACGAGGCTGACAAGTTTGACTCGGTGGGCGGGTCCCACATTCCCTCGCTGGTTTCATTGCGACTTGCTGCAGCTCACGCGCCCGGCGAATGGCCAGAGGTCCTAGTTGACGTGCTGGAAACTCCTTTTTCTTTTTCTTTTTTTCTTTTTTTCTTTTCCGAGTTGACGGGAGATGGATCCAAATCGATACGGCTCTGTTGAACATCATTAGGGTCTCGACCAGGTCCGATGACTCGAATTTGTCCGGAGCCATTTTCCATCGCCGAGTGCGTGCGAAGAAATAAGATGAGCTAAAAGGGGAGGCCGGAATCCGAGTGAGGTCCGACGGAGGCCGTGAAATCTGGAGCAAGGGATTGCGCCGCCGCTGTAGCTGCCGCCACCGCCTGTGTCGGTAGGAGGTGGTCTCATAGGGGGAGGACCAATGGTGGAGATGACACCCTTATCGAGATTGGATAGTACTATCGTGATAGGCCGCCACAGGGGTCGGAAAACCTTGCTTTTTTTCTTTTCAATCACTGCGAGGGTCCTTTGGAAGGGTTTTCGATAGATGCGGCAATACTTTGGGTATTACATTGGCTTCGCATGTCCTCCTATGATGATTCTCTGTTGGTCATGAAAGATCATTTGATAGGAAAATCAAAGTTTATTTTTCGGATTGAAAATAAAATAAAACTTCTAGCTCGACAATCTTAATGAGTCTTTTTGAAATCGAGCGATCATAAAAAATAAACTTTACTCTCTGACCTTTCCTTATCAGTGAAGTGTACTCAACTTTTAATTACCTTATGATCTCGTTAATTTCGTTGAAAATATATGGTTTCGAAATTTTAAAAAAAAAAATCACATATATCACTTATAAAATAAACGAGAAAGAAATATTTTCATTACCTACAATAATATCCATAAATTATTGTCAATAATGAAAACATTTCTCACCGACTGATTAGTTCAAGTAATATATGTGATTTTTTTTTATAAATATTTCTTTTCTTGTGAAACAAATAGAGTCTATATGTACCCACAAGCTTACACAACATAAACTATGAGCTAATAAATTTTTTTAAAAAATCACCTATTTCAAAATATAATTTGAACAAAAAAAACGATAAGTTATATCATGCAATAACATGACCTAATATTACCTAAAGTTTAGGCTTTATTTGGTAACCGGTCATACAATATTTGATTTTAATTTTTTATTCCTTTGAACAAAAAAAAAGAACAAAAATCTATTTGGTAACTTTATTGTTCCCAGGATTAGATTTGGAAGATGATTAACAAGTTAAAAAAAATCTTATTTATTTATTTTTGGGAACAATTCCAATATCAAGCTTATTTCCTTTTTCTTCTATTCCTTTTCTTCTTCTCCTCTTTCCTTTGGCTTGATGGCCAGCAATTGGCCAAACCAGAGCTGGTGACCTTGTTGGAGCATCACCAGTTCGGCGAAACCGAGCCTTGTCGACGGCTGGGCAAGATTAGACCTCATGGTGGCCACCATGAGGGCAATGTTGCTTGACCATGGCGAGGTTGATCTCACAGTGACCCAATGAGGTTGACCCTTGTTAGAGATCGGGGATGCTTTGATGAGGTGGCCGGTCTAACCGAGGTCGGCTACCGACCAAAGGAAGAATGAGAAGAAGAAAAGGAGAAAAAGAAAGAAAAAAGAGAGAAGAGAAAAATGTAATAAAATTATTTAAACATTTAAAAAAATTTAAATCACAAAAGAATTTGAGGGTACTACTAAACGTATTTCTATTACAGAAATATAAATTATAATTACTAAATATCTTCAAGTGCTAAAAATTCATCCAAGAAATAGATGAAATAATCTTTTCTAAATAAAAATTATTCACAAGAATAGAATTATTCCAAATAGGTTTTTAATTATGCTAAAATTTAAATTATTTTTCCCTAAGAAAGGCCAAAAAAAAAAAAAAAAAGGACATTCAAGAAACGCACCGCCCACGCGCGGGAGGCGCGCGTGTAGTCGCCACGCAACCAAACGCATAAACCCATTAATGGCCACCAAGTTCGTTTTTCTCCGCCGCAGTTCTTCCCACATTCTCTCACATTCAAAACAGTCTCTCTCTCTCTCCTTCTCTCTCTCGCGGAGCACGAGCGTAGGAGAGAGATTCGATCCATACCGATCGAATCGCTTCCGACGAAATCGAGCCCGCAATTCCATCGGCGACCGAGCGAATCGCGCGAGCGGGGAATGGAGGTGACGGCGAGGGCGCCCGGCAAGATCATCCTCTCCGGCGAGCACGCGGTGGTCCACGGAACGACCGCCGTCGCCGCGTCGATCAACCTCTACACCTCCGTCACGCTCCGCCTCCCCTCGCCCTCCGGTACATTTCCCTCCCCCCTGTTCTCCGCCGCCACTCACGTACCCCTGCGCGCCGGCTTTCGTTTTATGTGAAGTTCGTTTGAGATAAGTGTCGTTACTCGTTAGGCGTCCGCTTGCCGATTTGAAAATTCGCTGTAGCCTATGGCGAGTTATGAGTAGCCATGATGAAATTCCTGGAAGGCCTGAGTTGAGCTGAGCTCGATGTTTTTAGTCCTTAGTTGGATGTGCTCAGTTTCGCACTTACTTCTCAATTTTTGTCCAAGTTTTTTTTTTTCCTTGATTTTAGTTGTTCGTCTTTTGAATGCGCTTCAAGGTCGTACCTTTTCGCGGTCATGAATGAAGTCGAATCGTGGGAATCCTCTCCGGATGATGATCTTGATCGTCTTCCATGGAGAATATATGTGGGAGTAGGAAAAGGTTTCTAAAGATGAATACTTTAACAATCCCTTCAAATGAGTGAACAGATTTTTACCTGCCATTTTAGATTGGTTGAGAGGATTTGTCCGTGTTCTCTAGTAACCTTGTCTTCGATTTGTTTTGCCATCTGGGTGAGTACTGAATCTTTCCCCAATCTGGTTGACCTTCCTGTGTTTGAACTGGTGTATGAAGCTTGTAATGGAGGGCATGCTTTGCACCAGAGTGTGCGCTTCCCTTATATGCTATAATGATGCGATACAATGTGTTTTATGCATTGGAATTTTGTTCTATCACTAGATCTTTTATTGGCTCTGGTCACAACTTAATATTGTCTTTCTGAGCAGAGACCAATGACACACTTAAACTCCATCTCAAGGACATTGGGTTAGAATTTTCTTGGCCCATTGGTAGAATCAAAGCAGCACTTTCTGAATTAGATGGTATCGACTGTTCAACCCCCACGACGTGCTCCGGAAAATTTGTGGAATCAATTTCTGCTCTAGTTGAAGAACAAAACATTCCAGAGGCAAAAATTGCACTTGCATCTGGAGTTTCAGCTTTCCTCTGGCTCTATACCTGCATCCAAGGGTATGTCTCTTTTAATCAGGTTCAGCAATACATTTTGCGCAGTGCATTCTAATCTTTTCCTCTCTGTGGGTCAGGTTTAAGCCTGCCACCGTGATTGTCACTTCTGAGCTTCCTCTCGGCTCAGGCTTGGGATCATCTGCCGCAATTTGTGTGGCACTCTCAGCCTCTTTTCTTGCTTTCTCCAAATCTGTGAGCTTGGACAAAGGCCATCAAGGATGGCTCGATTTTGGGGAGAATGAACTCGAATTGTTGAATAAATGGGCTTTTGAGGGTGAAAAGATTATTCATGGAAAGCCATCTGGAATCGACAACACTGTGAGCACATATGGTAAGTATCTTGTGCAAGTAAATTGTTACCTTCTATCTTGATTATTGGATTCTATGCTGGCTTTCTAAATTGATTATGATCCTCACCTGTCTTTGCTGGTGTTAGATCAACTGGTCTGCATGTTGGCATTCAATGGAAAGATTAACATTAATGTGACTCTTATGTGGTTTGGGAGCCTTTTCTTCTTTCTCTAGTTGGTATTCTGGCAAAGAAACAAATGGAAGAAAAACTCTTAATAATGTAGATTGTGTCAGAAACTATTTCCTGGTGTGTAAACTCTGAGTGGTGGTTGTAAGACTACGTAGATAGAACCACTTCAGCCTTCTCAACTTGAGAAGAAGATACAGAATCAAGAAATGTCAATGCTAGATCTATTAATACAATCGAATAGTTCCTGATTTCTTTTGGCTGTGAATCAGGAGAATGGGTTCTCTCTTTCAATTGGTAAATAGCGTTTTTGAAGTTGTCGAGCTTAACTAGAAAGGGTTACTGTATTGACTGTAAACTTTATTCCGCAGGTAACATGATCAAGTTTAAGTCAGGAAGTTTGACACGCATCAAGTCTGCTGTGCCCCTTAGAATGCTGATTACCAACACAAAAGTGGGGAGAAACACGAAGGCTCTAGTTGCAGGTGTTTCCGAGAGGACCTTGAGACATCCAGATGCCATGACCTCTGTGTTCAACGCTGTTGATTCTATCAGTAAAGAATTGTCGACTATAATCCAAGCACCTGCTCCTGATGAAATTTCAGTAACAGAGAAGGAAGAGAAAATAGGGGAGTTGATGGAAATGAATCAAGGTTTGCTACAGTGCATGGGGGTCAGCCACGCCTCCATAGAGACAGTCTTGCGGACAACATTAAAGTTCAAATTAACCTCTAAACTAACCGGAGCTGGGGGCGGAGGCTGTGTTCTTACCTTGCTGCCAACCTGTATCCTTTCGCTCAGTTCTTTTTTTCTCGATAATGTCATTTGTTTAGTTTCGAGTTTCCACTAGTGTCATGCATGTCATCGTCTTCTTTTAATTGAAGCATCAATTCTCCTCATAAGCATACAAAAGTTTTGGGAGAAGTCATTTCGTGTGCTTGTGTAGGATTTGCATACTTTTTAGCTCATATACTTGCATGAGTTGCATCCCCATGGGAGTGCTTATGAGTGTCAACAAAGAAGTAAGAGGCAGCACCTGCTCATGAAGGCTTAGGATGCTTTTTATGCAAATGCAATGTAAGTTCCATCCTAGGACAAGAACATGGAAAGACACCATGGATCCGTAATTACGGCTTTAGCACCTTAGCAAATCTGTCTTGACTTTGCACTAGAGAACAACTGAATTATTGTGTGGGTTCTCCGGTGGCCTGGCTACCCTGATTCTTGAAAGTCTTTTTCAGAATTTCGAAGATGGGTAACTATGTTCCGTCTCATGTATTCATATGCTGTTTGTAAGTCTATTCCTTGACCCTGCGGACCAGTGCTATCAGGGACGGTTGTTGACAAAGTGATTGCTGAATTGGAAACATGCGGATTCCAATGCCTGATCGCTGGAATTGGCGGGAAAGGGGTGCAAGTCTCTTTCAGCGGTTCTTCATGATCCCATCTCGCAGTGGCTATAAAGATTGCAGGAATTGGCAGACGAGCCATAAAAAGATTTGCCTGCCTTCGCCTTCCCTTCTTCCGAGTTTGTTGTTGTACTTGTATATTATTCTCTCTTGCATTTTGTGTTTCGATTATAACCGAACCCTTTAGTCTTAGCCTCTCATTGATGTCGGATTACCATGTTACCATGTTGCCGCATGTCAAGTGTTTAAATTTAGTAACTCTAGGAGCAATAACCAATGAGATCTGGCGAACTACTTTTGCAACACTGTTCTCCACTTGGGGTTTCTGTTGTTTCTTGTGCTTCAGATCTTAGGCATTCACTCTTTTTCTCCTCTTTAACTCGGGTATCTCTTTGGCCCGACCCTAGAGTGGCAGTAGACATGTTCATGTTTACGCGAATGTCTGATCCGCATTGTGTATGCTGTGATCCTTTTCATTTTTCTTTTTATGATCGTAATTCACAAGTGAACCGAGCACAAGAATGTGTTGCAGCCTTTAGCATTGCTCATGTGTCACAACCTGATGAGTGATGATCCGAAGATTACATAACATACACAAATCTCAGCACCAAGCGTACATGTGGTGTAATTGTACTGGGTTCTTTAGTATTGACCACTTACAGTTGCAACGCAACATACACCAAGTCTCATAGTTTATTTGACATGACACACGTACGTTTAAGCTTTCTTCATATCATAAGATCAAACTGAAGTATACCGACTATACTCACCTTAGAACTTTATATCACACACCTAAGAGACTCAACACCACAAGGGCACAGCACCCTTTAGAACTTTGGTTGTATCAACCATTCACTATTGCCCCACCTGCAAAGAAGTTGCAGAACCGAGCATACTCTTAGTTGTGGCGACATTAAGTAAATGAAACTTGCAATTATACTGAGTGTACTCACCGTTGGGATGAAGGACCTGGCCGGTAATGTAGGAGGAGCAATGGTTGCACGCGAGGAACACATAGCACGGTGCCACCTCGATGGGCTGCCCGGCCCGCTTCATTGGCACCTCCGACCCAAAGTTCTTGACCTCTTCCTCGCTGAACGAGGCCGGGATCAACGGGGTCCAGATGGGCCCTGGTGCGACTCCGTTGACTCGTATGCCCTTGCTCACTAGCTGGAGTGCAAGTCCTCTGGTGAAGGCCACGATCGCTCCTTTTGTTGCCGTGTAGTCGAGCAGCTGGGGACTTCCTTTGTAAGCGACTATTGATGTCGTGTTGATGATGGCGCTACCTTCCTTCATGTGCTTCAGAGCGTGCCTGCGATCCAAAACTTAAAACTCAAGAGGAAATATCATGTTTATGCATGAACCGAAAGAGCAAAACGACAAAACTTAGTGAAGTCTAATTTACATGCGAGTTGTTCTAAAACTAAGTCTTCATATACCTGGTAATGAAGAACTGGGCAAATATGTTAGTCCTGAAGACTCTCTCAAGCCTTGCCTCATCAATCTCTTCAATGGTGGTGCACTTATATTGCTCTGCAGCATTGTTCACAAGTATATCAATCCGACCGAATGAGTTGACCACTTCATCAACCACTTTCTTGCAAGTCTCCTCGTACCCAAGATCGGGCACAGCTATGGCTATTGGATCCTTCACATTAGACGCCTTTGCTTGCATCAACATCTGGAGCAGGTCGTTCGCATCCTTGTGTTCTTGATCCTTGACGAAGGTGAATGCCACCGTCGCACCCTCTTGCACGTAGCAATGGCAGACCGCTCTCCCAATGCCAGAGTCTCCTCCGGTAACAAGTGCGACTTTCCCCTTCCACAATTTCAAAATAAGTAGCATACGATGAATGCACGCAAGAGAAATATCCGATCAAATTCCTGTCTGAGACTTGTTTAAATTGAGCATCAAGTATCAACTAATGGCTACTATTTAGGCAACAAACATTTACCTGATAATAGCCTCAGCACAATTCAATCTTTTCAGCATGCCTTCTTACACTTGACCCTAACACCTTGCATGCGACTATCAGAAATCTCATTGTTTCCATGCGCTAGTACAAGTTCTACATCACGCAATGAGGGTGTGCGACAAGTCGCATGCAAGGTGATGCGAATCGGCATAAATTTTTCCAGATTAGCTTCTCGAAACCTGGTGCCGAGTGGAAGGGCATGCTGAGAAGATTGGCTCATGCAATCACCTGACAAGTGGTGTCGGAGTAAGGGTCGGGACACCGTTCGGGACGGTGAAGTTGATGGTAGGTCAAGGGTCGGACTTACTTGAGAAGGCGCAAGTGTAACCAAAGTCACTACTCACCTAGACCGAACCAGCATAGAGCGGATGGATTTATACCTCATGTTCATCTAGGACACACCAGATATTCTTACAATTGTTTCAATTATGTTTCTATCCAAGTTCGAATTTTTTAAGTGAAAATGCAAGAAGGATGAAATTCTTGGATGTCATCCTTTTTCAGGATTGATAGAGAGAGAGAGAGACCCTAAAGATGAAGTTAAGTAAAAGACCTGGAGCTTGCCAGAGGGCTTGTAGTCATGGCTAGTGAACTGGGGAGTGGGATCCATCTCGTGCTCTTTCCCCGGCTGCCTCTCCTGCCTCTGCGGCGGAAACTGCTCTCCTCCACCCGACGCCATCTCTCTCTCTCTTTCTCTAGCGAGCACAACTTCACGGCGAGCGTCGAAGCTCAAAGTGCATGTATAGTGCTTAAATGGTAGACGTGCTTCGGTAGCTAGCCGATGGGGGAGGTGGCCACGTAGCATTACGTGGCGACACCTGATTCCACGTGGCCGGCTGCAGCGAAGGACTCTGACCACTTGGCTTCGCATGGATATGCAAAGTGAGCAACGTCGAGACGTGACGCTGCTCTTGGAGTCAAAGCCAAAGGCAAGAGAACACAATCCGGACGAGGGTGGAGCGTAGAAGATGACGATGACGATGGAGATGGCAGGGGAAGCAAGCGCATTTTGCGGCACACGTCGCCACGTCATGACCGTCATCCTCGTCGGTTTGACCTTTCGTTTCGACGAGGATCCGGAGAATCTCATAGCGCTGCAAGTGTCGCTTCTCGTTATCCTTAGTTTTAAGTATCTCTTATTTTGGGAAAGATTCAACATATTTAGGTTCTTGAAAACGCTTAGAGTCAGTTCAGTTGTAAGCCAATTAGATATATCGATTGTATAAGTTCCATCTCAAGTGAATTCTTGATGGGGAAGTCCTATCATTTTCAAAGGGAATTCGTGAAATTTCACTGTGATTTGACTTTAAAATGATAATGGCATGGCATTCGAAAAGTAACTGCTACTAAAGATTTGTGGTTGATTAGGGGTGCTTTCCCAACAAGCAGAGAGTGACAGATAGATTGATATAAAAGTTCGAACTACTGATGAATAACATAAATGTATATCTTACCATCTCTTCAGGGATTGGCAATGGGCACGCGATATCATATGCCACAGAAGAGAAAAGAGATCAATGGACTATTTTTCACTGAAAAAATTGATGTCATACTCATAGTGTACTTCTTGTGTCTATAGCCCCTAAAGGGTGAACCAGTTTTGTCGTCTCTTTTTACGTGAGAATGCCATATCTTACAAAATTTGTCAGGCATGATTATCTAAAGGTTTATGAAACACTTGGTAATTCTCACAAACTAGTTAAATCTAGATTTTTAGCCTACATAAGAGCTTTAATCCAGAGCACTTTTTATCTGGTTAGTAGGATTCGAACAAATTATCTCTAATTCTTGAATTGGAAATCTTTTAACGCCTCAACCAACTCTGAGGGGTTCTTATTTATTGCATTCTATTTAGTATTATTTCAATTTTTATTTTATATTTTCTTGAAAAAGGCGCTCAGCCTATAAGAACTATTTATGATTGGGTTGTCACTCGTTGTGCTGCAGCAATTCTGCGTGTTGTAACTTATGTGTTTGATAATAAATATCTTTAAAATGCGGCGCATAAAGTTGTGTGCGACTAACTTTTTAAGAGCTGCCGCAAGGTGTTGTAATTACAAGTAGTTTCCCATTATCTTATAAAGTTAACAGCATTCATTTTTCACCGGTGGAGATACTGCCGGGGAGCCGTACCGAAATCAAATATTCGAACGCGAACCTTCACGAAATCGAGCCGCGGGACAGGCAGCGAGTCTCAGTTTTCATTTTCTGCATGTCTGCCACATGTGAGCTCATCTGTCATCTCGCTGCTTCGCCATTACTGGAAAGCGGAGGGAACGAGGTGGCACCTGGAAACTCCAACGGCAAAAGATTAGTAGATAAGAAGCACCAAAAGCCAACTTGTTCTTCCTTTTATATCCTCTTTTCTGCAAAGAAAATCTGCAGCCGGGGTTCATATAAAGGTTTCTTTCTTCATTGCCGACTTACGACGATCTCGTTCCATTAATCACCATGGGTTTGGTCAAATTTCTCCTCTCTGGGTTTGTTCTCGTTCATGCCATCTTCTTGCAATCATACCCAGTGGTCTGCAATGGTATGTCCTGTTTGATCGTAAATAGTTCTGAAGTTTGTCGGCTTTTACTTGTGGAGTAGTTTCGTTTTTCTCATTGCTACTGCTGCTGTTGTTTTTCATGGTATTGCCAATTCATGACCTAAGTGCATGCATAATTTCCTCTGCCTAAGAGGAATTCTACTTCTGCAGATCTGGTGATTTGGTCATTACTTAGTAATTATTAGTAGCTGCTGGCGTTTGTCTCGACTATGGTTGGTTCTTGATTGGGATTGCCCATATAACTCCATTGTCGATCCATAGGAGTTTTTACATTCCTACTTACATACCTTCAAGGGTTCTTGAGTAAGCTGAGTCGTGTGAATAACGAGCAATCTGAGAGCTTCCACTCTTCACTCTTTTATCTTCTTGCAGACGACGAGGACAATCTTCTTCAAGGCATCAACAGCTACCGAAATTCCCAGAACCTCCAGCAGCTCGCCAAGAACGACAAGGCCAACTGCCTCGCGGACAAGCTCGCTGACAAAATCGACGACCAGCCCTGCAGCGCCACGTACGGTGCCAACACCCTCCCGGGCGTTGGCCTGCAGTCCTCGAGCTACCAGGACGCCCTGTCCAAGTGCAAGATCCACCCCAACTACACGACAGACGGCGTCATACTCCCGGTGTGCGTGCGGAAGCTGGTTCCGACGCTAGTCCTCACCAACTACACCCACAGCCCGTACCAGAAGTACCTGAACGACTCGAGGTTCACAGGAGCTGGCGTTGGGTCGGAAGACGACTGGATGGTGGTGGTACTAACTACGAGCACACCGGGAGGGAGTTTTGCCGGTGGGGCCACAGCCTTGCTTGGTGGGTTGAGTGTCCTCTGGGTATGTCTGTTGCTGGGAATCTTGATGATGTTCTAAGACCTCTCTCTCTCTCTCTCTCTCTCTCTCTCTCTCTTTGTGAGGGTTAATTCTGTATGTAGCTGGCTGGCTGTGGATGCAAGGAAGTGATGCATTTTGGGAACATGCAAATCTAATCACTTACTGCTGTAGAAAACTGTGGTAGTGTAATGTAAGAGTGAAAGGCAATCGTCACGATGTGGATTGGTTTGAATGGCTATCTTGTCTACCAAGGCACCGTCTCCCTATTTGATGGGCCGTCATTCATATTCAAAGTGGTTTCATCTCTTATAGTTTTACTAAGTTACTGAAGTTTAACGAAGTCACAATTCTACAACTCACTTGGGTGGCGCAGTTGGCTTTGGGCGTGAGGGGGAGGGGTTCGAAACCCCAGCGCGTCACAGGGTGACTTACCTGGTGGCATGTGTGTGGTGGCTAGCACGTGTCGTCCCCAGTGGTTTACTCCCGGCATTCGGCCGTGCGAGGTTTTCTGGGTCACAAAAAAAGAAAAAAAACGAAGTCACAATTCGCAAAAAGGGTTCTCTTTATAGCTTGCTTATGGGGATCTATTAATGTTCAAGATTCTTTCACAAGAATCGATCAGGATATGCATCATCTACGGAAATCTATGCATAATCCTAACAGATGCAATCCAAATGAAAAGCTGAGATGAGATGCATCGACATGTTTTTGGTAAGGAGCGTTTGATTTTGTCAATCTCTACTCCTGAACAATTGAGATGCATACATCCCAAATTGAGATCGGGGTGAATTAGGCCTGATTTGGTAACCATCCGGATTTTTTTTTTTAAAAAATTTTGGGGAGTAGTTTTGGTAAAATTTTTATTGCTCAGGAACAAAATTCTACTTTTTTGTTAATTTTTATTTTTGGGCTTTATTTTTTCTTTCTTGAGATTTGATTCTTATTTTCAAGCACAAAAAATTTAAGAGTCCTATTCTCAGGGAGGGATGGGGTGAGGACGCGCAAGTTTCAGGGTGGGTTTCAACTCCCACGCCCTGCAAGAGGCAGGGTAAAAGTCTGAGAGTGAGTGTAGAATAGGTATAGAATAGGACTGACCGGGAAAAAAAAAGTCAATATTTTCTCTTCTTCCTCCCTTTTCTCTTCTTCTTTTTTTTTCATTTTCTTATTCTTTATTTATCGCCACTATCGTGAATGCCATTTGCTGCCCATTGCCGCCGAACCGGAAATCGATTCGGCGAGCTCGCTTCGGTTTAGCGAGCTTGCTTGGAGGCTTGCCAAGTCGGGACAAGGTTCGGCGAGCTCGCCGGTGGCTAGGCGGCCTTGTCCAATTGCCGGCGAGGCTTAACCGACGAGGGCTAGCGACGCTCCGAAAGGATGGCCACTTGAAGAAAAAGAATAAGAGAGAGAAAAAGAAAAGAAAAAAGAGCAAAAAAGTAAAAAAAATTATTTAAAAATTAAAAAAAATGATTTGAAGTATAAATTTTGAATACGCTACCAAACGCAATTCTATTACAGAATTAAAAATTTTGGATAATTACCAAACAATTTAAAATGCTTAGAAATTGTTCTCGAGAAAAAAATAAAAAAGAATAATTTTTAATTAGAAATTATTTCCTGGAACAAAATCGTTAGCAAAAACACCCTTAATGTCAAGATTGCATTTATCTCTCGAAATTGTGTACATCTCAAATCGATTATAACTAATATCATGATTACCTCCCTACCTAAAATGGTATATATATCTCTTTTTCGCTTCATTCTTCTCTATCGATCGACAGGTCTGAGTCGTCTGTACTGTCTCTCTCCCTCGCTCTTGTTTCTCTGTGCAGATTTTTTCTTGCTTGTCTTCTACCCTCGTTTTGTTCATTCGCTCTTTGCAGAATATGTTGTTTCTGAGATCCATTATTCTTCCATTTACTTTCTTTTTTCCCTGAATTTTTTGATTGTCCGTGTTGGATAACGTCACGTGCCGGAGAAAAATCAGTGCCGGTTGCGAAAAATCCAGTGGAATTTGATTGAGTACATGGTTTACCATTTGTACTCTCAGGCGAAATTTTGTAGTTCCCGCCTCACTTTTTTGGATAGATCCCCATGTCCAACAAATATCAGCTGCTCTTACATGTTCTAAAAGTATACATATGTTTAGATTTTTTTTTTTTCTGCATTTTCTTTTTATCTTGATTTCACGTGCGCAACTTGAGAATTTTGGGCTTTGGCCACTTCACTATTTTGAGGAAGGTTTCCCTTAGTTCCATTTGTTTTGTTGAAAATGAATAATTTTTCATTATAGACAACAATTTATATTTGAACATTTTTGTGGAGGATGAGATTTTCTAAATTGTTATGGATGTGCCTGATGGTATGGCGGATTTGGTGGGGGTGGTTTTACAGATTTGATGGGAAACGCTTCTGCTAGAAATGCTTTCCCCGGTGGCGGAACCGGCGTTCGAATCGTGGTTACTGGGGACCATGGCACTGGGAAATCGAGCTTAATCCCAGCAGCCGCCGCTGCTGTTTTTCCAGCGAATGTCCTGCTGGGGTCGTCACCAGCGCGATTGCCCCAAGATTTTTATCCAGATCGCGTTCCTCTTACAATGATCGACACCTCTTCAAGGTGATCTACCGAAACTGTTCAGCTTAACTACCATCATCATCCAGGGAGTAAACCATATGTTTTAAACTGGGGTCACGTTAGCTCATTCATTATCTGTTTTTGCATGAATCTGAAATAAGAGTGGAGGACAGGGAGGACTGTGGGTGAAGGCTGAGGCAGGCCGATGCTGTGGTTCTTATGGATGCATGCGATCAGCCTGCTACCCTTCTTTGATTCAATACCCTTTGGCTTCCAAAACTTTGTCGATTAGAGGTTCGGCATTGTAAATTGGTTGTCCCTTTGTTTCCTGATTCCCTGCCATGGGAAAGAATTGCAACTTCCTTCTGAAACTCTTACTCTTGGTCACGGAAGTCGAGCACATTGAGTTCACTTTGATAGGCAAAGCCTTGTGAAGTGGCCTCTGTTCTGGTGTTTGAGTCACTGACAGAAATCTCTTAAATGTCATCTTTAGGTAACAGTCCCAGTTATAGTGCTGGGCTGCGAACTAGATTTGAGAGATGAGAATCGGCAACTTAACTTGGACCACATAGGGATGCCGATAATGCTGCAAGTCCGGGAGATCGAAACTTGTATTGAGTGTTTGGCTTACAATCTATTTCAGGTTTGTATGAATGCTCAGCTCTCTTGTATTAGTTATAGTGATCCAGTAACGTTCTGTCCTTGTTGAGAATTTTCTCCCTGTAGATCCCAGAGGTTTTCTCCTATGCACAAAGGGCTGTTCTTCATCCAACTGGCCTACTATTTGATCTGAAGAGCAAACTGTAAAGCCTTGTTTCGTCGAAGCCCTGGGGTGGATTTTCATTCTCTGCGATTGTGATAGGGATGGTGCCCTCAGTGATGCAGAGCTATCTGAATTTTAGGTCTGCAAATGTGCTTGCATTAGTGTGTCTTTTCTTTTGCAAGTTGGTTTGCACCTGACGCTGTTTTATTTTCCTTCTTTGGGAGTTCATGTATATAGATAGGGACTGCTTTAAGTGCCAAGAAGTTCTGATAAATAAGGATCTCCCTGGCTATTTTAAGGAACCCTTAGCAAGCATATTTTCTGTTATATAGTCTTCAGAATGCATTCATATCACCTCAGTTCATATGTTCAACAGGACAAATGTTTTAACGCGCCTATACAACCTTCTGAAATAGCAGGAATCAAGAGGGTCGTTCAAGATTTGTCATCTGTAGGCACCAATGAACGTGGGCTGATATTGACAGGATTCCTTCTTCTCTAACAGCTGTTCATAAAAAGAGGACGTTCGGAGACAACTTGGACCATTCCTGAGGAAGTTTGGTTATGACAATGATATCCAACTAGTAACTTAATTCCATCTTCATTGTGAAGATCAGGTACCTATATGTTTGGACATAAATAGCAAAGAGTAAAGGAGCTAAGACTGTTGTTCGCCTGGAGCAATATGTTGATGGCTTCTTATTTCACAACTTCATTTTAGTGACAATATTCCTTTTCTTTACTGCTTTAGCCAGAGTAAAAGGCTATTTTCTATCACACCCAACTCAACAAGAATAAGTGCATGATATAGCCGTCCTTTCACAAAAGGCTGTAGTCTCAACATAACCAAAAAGTCAACCTGATATCAACATATACATCCACATATATATATTTGACAAAGACGGCATTTGATTATAATATTAGAGCTTTCTATAAATCATCAAACCAATATATACCTCCACCAAAAACTAACAAACTTATCAACTAAATACAATTCATTAAAAAAAAAATTATCTCACAACTCAAACAATATATTTAAATTATCAAGGCACTTTTCAAACCCACATTAATGAATTATTAACTTTTCAAGGTTCTTTCATAAAAGGTTTCACAAACCATTTACAATCAATTATTCAAGTTGAAGTCAAAAGTTGACCTCCCTTTTTAAACAACAAAGCATCAATAAAGGCTTGATCATGTTTTATGCAACAAAAGATGATGTTCTTAACTCATAACATATTTAGTCAATAATGTTTTTGAAAACATGAGTTTAAAACGCAAAGAAAAAACAGTATTACTCACCTGGGAAAAACCAAAAAACCAACTACATTGGTTACGCAAGTCGACGCACTCGAATTTTAACAAATAATTGAAGAACAATATCAAAAGAGTAAGTAAAATGATATTCTAATAAACGACTCAACTATACTATGTTTATTTGTCAATAAAACAACACCTACACGCCAATGAAAAACTCGTCTCTAGCAAATACCTGTTGTTGTCTGCTAGGCGCAACTTGTATGTTAAAATTCATCATGTCATAACTTCCTCCACATAATTCCATTTCAAGCCAACTTATAGTCCATAGTAAGCCATTTTGACATACTATAAGAACCCCAACCCAGCTGCCCTAAGACCTTGTCGGAAACGACTGAAATTCGGTTCAAAAGTTACTATTCGAAACTTTGTCTAGAACACACACCGAACTTGAAAATTTCATTCCAGGTAAACTGTAAGCTTAAATCAAGATCCATAAAATCTTACAGCTTCATAACACCCTCAACTATCATTTCTATAAAAATATGTGGCTTAACAACTTAAAAATCTGACTTCATTGCACAAATTTCCATTAATTCCGAATTTCAAGCCCTACACTCAAACTACTCGGATTGAATGAACAAAGGGCGTGAGCATTTACCGAGCATTGAGAATCGGAGTTGAGTTAGCTTGATGAGTTGTTCGTAGCGTGCGCACACAAAATCCCCCTCTTTTTCCTTTCTTCTTCCTCCTTTCTCTTCTTTCTCTCCTCTCCTTTTTCTTTCTTTTTCCCTAAAGTGGGTTCTCTCTCTCTCTCTCTCTCTCTCTCTCCCCCCTTAAAAGAGCCGAACCTTCCACCGTTCTCTCTTTGCTTCTTTTCTTGACTTTTCAAACCTCTCTTTTTTGTCCTTTCTACTTTTCAAAGCTCATATTTTACATCCTCCGCTCCTTAAAAAAGTTTCGTTCTAGAAATTTACAAGTACCTCAGTCATGAAACAAGTGAGGGTATTTGCGTATTGCCTTCTCATCGAGCTCCAAAGTGGCCTCCCTCTCAATATGGTTTTGTCACTGAATCCTCACATAAGGGATGGCTTGTTGTTACGACACCTAATCTTTCTTTTTGACAATACGAATAGGCTACTCTTCATATGTTAAGTTTCTCTCGACTTCAATTGTGTAAAATCCAATATGTGATTAGAATTTGGCACATATTTCCATAATAGGGATACATGGAACATATTATGCACTCCAAATAATGCTAGTGGTAAAGCCAGTTTATAAGCAACTTCGCCAATCCTTTCTAATATTAAGAATAGTCCTAGATACCTTGGACTCGATTTACATGCATGCCAAATCTCATTATGTCTTTTATAGGAAAAACCTTCAAGAATACATGGTTTCCCACATTAAATTCTACCTTGCACCTTTTGAGGTATGCATAACTTTTCTAACAATTTTGTGCAGTTTTCAAACATTATCGAATAAGCCTGACTTTCTCTTTTGATTGTTGTATGTACTTGAGGCCAGTTAACGTACAAAGCTTCGAAATGAGCCATCTTAATGCTGGAATGATTGCCTATAAGAAAAATTAGTCAAGTTCAAATGTTCGTCCTACGAACCACCAACGTCAATAATGCAAGATCATAGCATATCCTCTAATGTCTAAATGGTTCTCTCAAACTGACTATCTATTTGCTTGTGAAAAGCTGTATTAACAACCCTTGTAAACTCTTCCAAAAGTTAGACATAAATTTAGAATATCTATTGAAAATAATACTTTATTAGAACTCCATGAAGTCTTGCTATCTCATTAATGTACCGCTTCACCGTCCTCAAGTGAATGGCCGAATCTATATTACGAAAAGTGTGTAGATTTAGTCAATCGATCGACAATCTCTTATATAACATTCTTACCATTAGGCGTTCTCAATAAATCAACAATGAAATCAATGATAATATGCTTCCACTTCTATTTAGGTATTTCAAGTGGGTACAATTGGCCACCTAGTTTCTTATGCTCAATTTTTATTTGTTAACAAATCAGACATTGGTCGATAAACTTCACAATATTTTTTTTTTCATATTGACACACCAGAAGTTTTCTCTCAAATCTATGTACATCTTAGTGATTCCTGGATGAGTTGAGAATCTAGTGCTATGAGTTTCCTATAATATCTCATTTTTCAATTCTCAATTATCGGAAACACATAGCCAACCACCAAACCTCAACGACCCGTCCATGTGGATATTAAAGTTGTAACAACCCTAATTTCATCTCTAGAGTCACGAGTAGTGGGGTTTATTTTTACAACATCCCAAGCACATCGCCATCCCGTTTCTTTTTAATCTTCAATTTAGGTACATGCAGAAGTGTATACAACAACCATCTCTCAGACAACACAACAATCAAGCAGTCGGGAAAACACTACACAAAGCATGCTGCTACTATATTATATCAGTATACTTTCAATTCCTTATTTATGGGGCTATTTCCTTCAATTGTACATCACTCAAAAAGACATAGGCCGGGGAATCCCTAGCTACTCTAGCGAGACTACAACTCCAAAGGGGGAGACTTTCATACTTACAAAATTGAGGAAAAAACAGGGTGAGTTATAAATTCAACAAGTAAATTCACTAATTTTTGAGTAGAAGGATGCATCGCCTTTCAATAAAAGCATAACTTATTCAAAACACTTGTTGATAACAAATCAATAGCAAAACAAAAGCCTTGTCTTAATTAGAACATGAGAAATCCCCATTTAATAATATACAAGCATAAATCAAGATCCATTCCATAGTACGCGAAACTCATGCCTCACTCAATAATATGCAAACATAAACCAAAATTCAACCCACAACATGAGGAACTCACGCCTCACCCAATACTATGCAAGCATAAACCAAAATTCATTTTATAATATGAAGAACTCATGTACACAGGGTTCATTCATTAATAGCTGAAATCCATCAACTTTTTCGGAATCTAATAGGCATCTAAAATCCATCAAGCAACATTCCTTAATCCAAGGTTGACGGTGATCCTCCAATAATGAGTCCATCAGGCATCCAAACTTAATCTAGGAACGTTCCATAATATCCTCCTTTGAATCCATCGGCAACGTTGTTGAAATCCATCAATCGATGGTTAGAAATTAGTCCCTCGTATGACCATACATCAAGCATCACAATTCGGTTCTTATCTTCACTTTTAGTTCAAGGGTCTGAAGACATGCTATGCATAAGTTTGTGAAATGACTCATCGGAATGAGATGTTGAACATGTCGGGTGCGAATCAAGGATTGTGGCTTGATCCGACAAGTTTCAGTATCAATCTAGTACTAAACCTGGCTTAGGAACAATATGCGTTAATATCACATGAGACCATGAAAGGACTAATCCGTTGTGACATGTTCACCGACTTAGTGTCAAAATTGGCTTGGGAATGATACACCTCAATAACACATTGAGACCAAGAAAGGACTAGCCTGTTGTGACATGATCACCGACCTAGTACCAAACTTGGCTTAGGAATGATACGCCTCAATATCACATTGAGACCAATAAATGACTAATCCGTTGTGATTTCACGTTCATTCAAGGCCGATGAAACCCTTTTTCGAAGCTCGGGGTATAAACTAGAACATGCACTTGTGAAATAGTTTTACAAGGAGATAACAAGCTTTCACAAAAACAATTTCCAAATCAGTTTGAATCAAAGTATAACCAAGCATATCAAATAAGAACATGAACTGGGCTTCTTCTAAAACAACTTAAGCCAAAGCATGAGCCAAATCTCATCAAGAAAGAACCGAACTCATCCAACAAGAACACGACCCAAACCAAACTAAATGAGCATTAGCCGAACTTCAATTAAGTAAGAACGAAGTTCCAAACAATTTCAAACAAGGATTTGCTACACACTTAGACTCGCATAACACAACACCTTAACCAAATATTAGTGAGTTCACTTACCACTTCCTCACGTGGTGACCATGGCTAAGCGGTGGCTAAATGCAAGAGGTGAGCGGCGAAGGAGGAAGTGGTCGAGAGAGAGAGAGAGAGAGAGAGAGAGAGAGAGAGAGAGAATGTGGACGTGCAAGAGAAGACGTGCAAGAGAGAGGAGGAATAGAGGAAATGAGCTAAGGCTTGGGGAAATGAATGGGTGTACCTTTATTAATAGGCCAAGCTTCTAATTGTCTCAAGTCAAGAAGCATTAAAGGAGGATTAAATGGAAGACAACTTGGTCTTCAAGTCTTAACTTAGGGGAATTTATTAGCCTAAGCTCTTTAGGGACACATGGACATGTGACTCATCTATTGTACTAACTAACTAGTGTCCAAAGTCATTTAAGACAACTTGATCTTAAAGACAATAAAGTTCTAAAATGACTTTTCCTCTAAGCTTGGGCATGTGGCCCTCCTATTCTAAGATGAAGAATGGTTTTGAGCAACTTTAAAAATCAGTGTAATTACCTTATCAAACGAGTTTAAAAAATTATAAAAATTTAATAGTTTTAAAGAGTACATTAAATAATATTTTTGCAAAGGAAGCCGATTCTAATTATTTCTGTGGAAAGATCCGCAAATCACTGGACACAACCCAATAGTTTGTTCGTCGAATAGATTCAACGACCATAGAGAAAAATCCATTTTGAAATACAAATCTTCATAAAACACTTTGAAATTTTGATATATTGTAGACATTGATGTCATTTACAACTTTTGTGAAGGAAACATGTTTAGATTCCAAAAGAAATTTTTTATAAAAGATCAAAAAGACAACTCAGTCACCGTTTTTATTGTACCGGACAAATTCATGCGGTAAATGAATAGGCTCTTGTATCAAATAGTTCACCTTTGGAAAAATCTGAACTTAAAGTATGTTTTAGATCAAGATGTTTTGAACAATTTTCATGATGAAAGTTTCACCAAATTCAAAACACAAAAAGCTCTATAAAATTGGAAAACAATGTAGGTCCAGCAATTTTGAAAAATTGGAGATCTAAGTCAAAACTTAAGAAGCCAAATGTGACAAGTATATGAAGGATGAAGTGGTGCCCTACTTGATCTTAAGTGAGGAAGTATCAATGCTTGGATAATCTTATCCTGCAAGTCTCCAAATGGGGGAATTAATGGCCCTAATCTAATAGGGACACATAAGCGCTAAAGTCATCCTCTCCATTAATGACCTTGGATTTTGTCCATTATGAAGTCTAAGACCTAATTATCTTGCTTTCTAAGGACTTTCATTAAGCATGTGACTTATTCCCATAATAATTAATAATGTGCTAGAAGCCAAAGAACATCAATAACTTTAAGAGGCAAAACCATTTATTGCCATGTGTCTTGTTAAGTCAATATTGCATTTAATTATTAGCTTCCAAAGGCAATAAATGCACTGTAGGAAAATATCTAAGTTTGAATGCCATCTCATTGGGTGAGGAGTCTAAATTATCTTATTTGGTCAGAGATTTGTGCCTAAGCCATGGTCGAACAAAACCAAATGCAACCGAACTTAATCGGCAAAGCCAAATTCAAATATCTCCCTTTCCATGTAAAGGGGTTTTCGGATGGGTCCAAAGTCTAGTCCTTAGGCGAGTCAACGGGTCCCCTAGCTCATCCAAGGTCGCGCCATAATTTATGGCTAGTTTGAAACTGATCCATGTTGAATTTATTTGATCCATGGTTGATTCTCAGTTATTATGTAATCATGTGGAATTGATTGATCCGCCTTCACACACAGTCACATTGAATCGATCATTCACAACCTACAGTGAGTTATTACGTAATTGTGTGGGATCAATCGATCCACCTTCACACACAATCACATTGAATCGATTCAAGGTCATTCATGACCTACGGTGATTGTATGGAGTCACCCGCAACCAGTACACGACTGTGCAGAATTGATCCATAATTGTCCATTGATCAATATGTGATGATGCGTGATCGTCCCACTACCAATCATTATAGTCAAATAACCTATTCATGGTCAAATACTCTATCCGAATATAATCAGTCCTTAGTTGCCTGTTTCCTGAATGGGCTAAATGGCTCATAATCGACCCTTGGTCGACTTATGGTCTATTCCCGAAAACGTGTATTGATCCTTGGCTTCCTAGTCAGGACTAAAATATGGGTCGAACTTGAGGATGTTACAAAAGTCGTCTTATTTCCTAGCTTCTACACCTTATTTGATCTTCCCCAATTAAGGATCTTCATTTTGCTTAGCCTTTAATCAACATTGGTTGTACTTGAAGATTAGCTAATCGAGTGTCGAGCTAATATTACTAATACCTCCTAGTCTAGCTTTCTCATATCCTCAAGAATAAGCTTTTGAGAAGTGAGCAATGCTACAACATTTCCAAAAGACTTATGACTCAAGGCATTAGCTATCACGATAGCTTTACCTAATTGGTATGGATAAGTCATAATCTTTCAAAAGTTCAAGCCATCTTCTTTATCTCATGCTATGTTCTTTTTGAGTAAAAATATACTTCGAAGTCTTGTGATTTGTGAAAACTTCACATTTTTCATCATACAAGTAGCGTCGCCATATTTTTAAGGTAAATACAATTGCTACCAACTTTAGATCATGAGTAGGATAGTTCTTCTTGTAAACTTTCAACTGTCTAAAGACATGAGCCACAACTTTACCATTTTGCATAAAAACACAATCTAAACCTTCCTTAGATGTATCACAATAAATTATGAAACTACCTATTCCTAAAGATAAGGTTAATATAGGAGTTGACACTAACCGCCTCTTCAACTCTTGAAAATTATGCCGATATTAATCTGACCATACAATTTTAACTCCCTTTTGGGTTAGACGAGTAAGTGGACTAGCAATCTTAGAAAACCCCTCCCCAAATCGCTTATAATAACCTGCTAACCCGAGAAAACTTCTCACTTTTGTGACTTTAGTAAGACGATTTCATTGAATAACTGCTTCAATGTTCTTTGGGTCAACTAAAATACCATCTTTCAAAATTACATAACCCAAGAATTCTATATGATCAAGCCAGAAGTCGCACTTACTTAATTTAGCTTACAACTTCTTTTTACATAAAGTTTGCAAAATAAGCATTAAGTATTGCCCGTGTTCATTCAAACTCCTTAACTACATCAAAATATCATCAATGAATATCGCAATAAATCTATCAAGAAATTGCTTGAATACTCTGTTCATCAAATTCATGAAAGTAGTTGATGCATTCGTTAACCTGAAAAGCATGACAAGGAATTCATAAATGCCCATACTTGTTTTGAAAGTAGTCTTTGGGACATCATAAACTTTTATCTTCAACTGATGATACCCAGAACGAAGATTGATCTTAGAAAACACCGAAACTCCTTAAAGTTGATCAAATAAATCATCAATCCCGGGTGAAGGATATTTGTTTTTTATCGTCACCTTGTTGAGTTCTCCGTAATCTATGCAAAAGTGCCTTTACAACTTTCCAAAAAAGAGAATTTAGGTTGATTTAAAGGTCAAAAGACAGCTTTCTTTAAATAACAATCAATGGTAGCATAATATTTTGATAACCAATTCATCCCTAGAATAACATTGAAATCTCGTATATTTAACTTCACCAAATTCACAAGCTATAGTACATCATCAATCCAAAGCACATAGTTCTTGAGAACACGGTCAGCAATTGAGAAATTACCAGTGGAAACATCAGTATGCAATTCATATCATAGAAGTTTAGGCAATACATCAAATTTCCTTGCAACGCAATGAAAGTAAAGGAATGCATGGCACCGAGACAAATAATGCATAAGCGTATTATGAGATAACAAAAATATTACCTGCAATAACTGTATTAGAAGCTATAGCATTTTGTCATTGCAAAAACTTTTTCAATCGTCCTTACCTTTGAGGCTTTCTTGTAGCCTATCAATTGGTGGGGCAGTCTTCCTCATAGAATAAGTATATGCCAAATGTCCAAGTTGCCCACGTACAAAACATATTCTACTATTCCTAAGGGAATTCTTCTATGTAAGACAATCACAAGTTATATGTCCCATTTTTCCACAAAGAAAACATGCTCCTCTCTTGTGGTAACAAGGATGGTTATGACGTCTCTTACAGGTAGCACAAGGGCCTAGATTACTTTGAATTTTGGACACTCTTGACTGGCCAAAAACTCTTTGCTTTTTGCTGCCGCTTGTTCAATTATCCAGATAATCAATGGGTTTCCATTTTTTATGTTGAGAGACACCTTGTGCATCACACTCCAAAATGTCTTACTTGACCCTAATCGCTTGACTCAAAACATCTTTGTACATTGTTAGTTCAAGAGGTATGTGTACAATTGAATGTCTAATTGGAGCCTACAGTGAACGTGTCCACCTCTATGCCTTTCATTAGTGGCAAAACCATCCTTAAATTTACTTAACTAATTGAAGCGGGTTGCGTACGCCATAACTATTTAGCTACCTTGAGATATATTGACAAAGTTGCTTCTCATCTTTACTTTGAAGGACTTTGGAGAGAATTAGGCGTTAAAAGCCTCAGTGAAATCTTTTCATGAAATGATTGCATCATTACTTCCAAGGGCCGATCTAATTCCTTCCCACCAACCAATAGCTTCATCTCCAAGGCATCAAGTGCCAAACTTTGGTGAATCCGCCATTCTAATTCTCGGCTCTGAACATCCCCTCCATGTTTCTAATTCAATCATTAGCCTTGAAAGATCCAACTTCCCATCAAACTTTGGTGAATCCGCCATTCTAAATTGGGCGAAGGTATATGAGCTAGCTACTTCATCTTCACTTAATTATTTTGCTTGACGATACCAATGGATCATAGCTTGTTGAAATTTGGTCAAAAGAAACAGCTCTTGGTTCTTTTACCTAGCTTCACGTGGGTCAGAACTCTTATGATATTGATCCTCCTGTCTCCACCTTAAAGCTGCATCTCGAAAAGTTTGAGGCAAGTCTAAGGCATTAGGAGCAACAACTAGCTTGCCTCTACTATTTTTATGAAGCAAGGAAAGTTTCTCAAAGTCACGCATTATCACTTGAATCAAAGAATGGAGTTACAACTTAGTATCTAAAGAGCTAACATATTAAAAATCTATCACACAATCTCACAACGTCCCATATCTATCCAAATAAATCAAAACTTAAAGTTCTAATACCAGCAAATGTCATGTCCCATCTCAACAAGAACAAGGGCATGACACAGCCGTCTTTTCATGAAAGGATGGAGTTTTGATATAACTAAAATTTAGCCTAACATCAACATATGTACATTCACACATATATATTTGACAAAGAGGGCATTTTGTTACAATATTAAAGTTTTCTATAAATCATCAGACCAATATATACACCTCCACCAAAAACTAACTCATAAACTTATCAACTATATATAACTCATACCAAAAGTCTCTACTATAAAAAAACCCTCCCCAATAATGCAATACTCACGTCCTACTTGCGGCTTGCTGAAGAACTTGTAAAAACAAGTAGATGAAAGGAGTGAGGTACCACAGCTTAATGAGTAATATACTTTTTTTAAGTGGATCGAACAATTACTATGCACATAATAAATATAACTCACTTTCACAAGAATCTGGAGTTTAACAAACCTTGAATACCAAAGTGTGATATTTCTTACTTTAACATAATATATTCATAACAAAAGTACCCACGATAATAACAAAGCAAACATAATGGTCCAGCCCATTGATCAATATCATTAAAACGTAAGTCAATGGTCTACTCTATTGACTAATCTCATGCTTAAATGTCTAACCATGATCATGAGTAATGCCTCTGACAAAGCGATCAAGATTTCCCCCTTGGTTAGATCTCCACTTATTATTAGTTGATGATTTGACCCATAATGATATCCTAAACTAATATGCGCGTACCCACACATCTCTCAGGGTTCACATAGACACTGAGCATTAATCATCAATGACAAATCTCTAGTATTCCACAAACAAAATAAGAATTATCTCACAACACAAGCAATCAATATTTAAATATCAAAGCACTTTTCGGAACCACATTAACAAATCTTAAACTTTTAAAGGTTCTTTAATAAAAGATTTCACAAACCATTTATAATCAATCATCCAAGTTGAAGTCAAAAGATGACTTCCCTCTTAAACAACAAAACAATGGTAAAGGCTCGATCTTGTTTTATGCGACAAAAGATGTTATTCTTAACTAATAGCATACTTAATCTATAATATTTTTCAAAACATGAGTTTATAACACAGAAAAAATAATATCACTCCCCTGGGAAAAGCTAAAAACTAACTACGGCGGTTACTCAAGTTGATGCACTCGAATTTCTAAAAAATAACCAAAAAACAATATCAAAAGACTAAGTAAAATGATATTCTAATGAATAACTCAACTATATTATACCTATTTGTCGATAAGACAACACTAACGTGCCAACAAAAAGCTCGCCTCTAGCAAAAATCAATTGTTGTCTGCTAGGCACGGCCTGTGCGTTAATGTTTGTCGTGCCATAACTTCCTCATTGGAATTCTGTTTCAAGCCAACTTATAGTATTTATAAAGTCATTATGACATACTATAAGAACCAAACTCTTTTGCCCCAAGACCTCATTGGAAACGATTGAAATTCGGCTCAAAAGTTATTGTTCGGAACTCTATTTAGAATGCACGTCAAATTTGAAAATTCCATTCCGAGCAAATCGTAAGTTCAAATCAAGATTTGTAAAATCCTACAGTTTCACAATACTCTGAACTATCATTTCTACAAAATACTTAGCCTAACAACTAAAAAATTAGACTTCGCCATATGAATCTCCAATAATTCCAAATTTTAAGCCCAACATCCCAAACCACTCCAATTGAACGAACAAATGGTGCGAGCACTTATCGAGCATTGTGAATCGGAGTGAGTCGGCTTGACGAGTCGTCCGTGTTGCGTATGAGCCAAATCCCCCCTCTTTTTCCTTTTTTTATTTTTCCTTTCTTTTCTTTCTTTTCCCCGAGGCGGGCTCTTGGTCTCCCTCTCTCTCTTCTTAAAATAGACGAAGCTTCCACTATTCTCTATTTGCTTCTTTTGCTGACTTTTCAAACCCCCCCTTTTTTCGCCTTTTTTTACTTTTCAAAGCTCATTTTTACATTTTCTTATTCCCTTTAAGTTATTAACTATTTTACCCTAGTCTTGGGAACATGTTGTGGTGTGAGATCCCTACATAGACAAGAATTCGTTAGGCCTTGAATGACAAAACTTGGTTGATATCTTGAATGGTTTCTTTATTTGAAATTTTGTAGCTTACTTTATCTTTCATTATGCAAATTAACTCATTGTTCTAGGGCATTGAATGCTACATGCTCGTAAATGTTTATACAATTATGGGTTCACTACTATACTTAAATTGGTACTAACAAGCTTCTTTCCTACTTGGTTAATCTGTCTTGATTTGGAAATTGTTTGATAATCTCATTCAACTTTCTTCTTTGGAAATTGGAAGACCAATCTTTTTTTAAGTTTCTATGGTAGCTAAGGTGCTAGTGGGAATGGCTTGCCATGTTTGCACTAGGTTGAAGAAAACAACATATGATTGTATCATATGATTTGCATTTTCCTAATGTAAACGAGTGTAAATTTATCTGTTGAGTAAAATTGTTTAGGCTTTAATACAATTCTAACTAGTTATTAGATATATAACTCAAAAGCTATGTTTCGCCGTCAAGATAAAATTCAAAATTGCATAAAATTTATCATATCTTGTATTTGATGCCTGGTCAATATAGGATAAAGTTGGATATAGGGGGAATATAGACCAAATAAAATTATCCCATAGAGAAGTAGGATAAATGTAGATAGGATTTCTAACAGTTATAATAGGAAAGTTATTTTTTTCGAATAACAAATTTCTTAAATTAATAAAATTAAAATTATATTTCAATACAAATAATATTTGAATTCTAATATTAGAAATTCAAAATAAAAAATAACAAATAAGTTATTTTAATTTATCTTATTTTCATTTACATATTCGAATTTAATTCTATTTTATAATACAAATTCAATATATAAATAAAAATATTTATTTATATTTATTACATAGTTTAGGTATTTTAGTATTTTAGGTATACTAGTACCGTTAATATTTAATAAATATTTATTACAGAATGATGGAAGAAAAAAAGAAATAAAAAAGAAATAAATTTAAAAAGAGGAAAATAAATAGATAAATAAGCGAATAAAAATAAAGTAGATAAGAGTGTCACCAAGAACTTTTATCATCTCGGTTACATTTATACTAATACGTCGTTTATACCAAACATCGTATGTGATATGATATGAATGCATTCGACATTATTACTGTAATCACCAAATAGTGGATATGATATAATGAAATCCCTAAATTTTATATCTTATCATATCCAATCTAATCCTAGTTAGAAATTTGAACGACCAAACGCAGCCAAAGAGGCTAGTAGTTGAATCAAGTGAATTAGACAGATTTTACACATTTAGTCACTAGTATGGACCGTACTTTGCTAATTACCGTCAACATTGATGATGCTTTCTTTTTTCGGGTTAGAAATTACCTGTATAAAAAGAAATTAAGTGATTCATAATATATATATATATATATATATATATATATATAGATGACAATACGTTTAACATATAGAAATTTTAATTTGTTGATTGTACATCGCAATCTTGTCACGGTAACATATTGAATGCCACGCCATTTTGCGCAATGGTGAATTGCTTTCCACATCAAATAAATAAATATATATATAGTGTTAAGTTGATGATACAAAAAAGATAAACATCATATAAAAAGTTGGTATTATCTTTGGATTGAATTTACTTTTTTATTTTTGCTTAATTTAAATTTTGTAGTTCATACACAATCCGAAACATTTAAATTTTCATCGCACTTAAATGTTGACATGTAACTATACATTTTAAAGATGTTTTAATTTAATAATATCTTTAATGGGAAGTTTCTGCTTTTATTTAAGTCTAAACAAGCTAGAATAAAGAAAAGACAAGAAACAATTAGATTTACAGAGTTGGTTCTATCATTGACAATGTGGACACTCTTCGTTTAGGATGACATGTAGAGATAACTACATAAAAAAACACATAAAAACGAAGCAAAATATTGAAAAAGTTTGAAGTAGAAAGTAGGTGTTGAAACCTCTTCATTTTAATCTATGTTGCTTTCTTTTTGAACAATTATGAGCCGAGCAGGCAAAATTTGTAAATAAAGAATATTCTTCGGAATCAATTACTATTTTTTGTTCTCATCACAGTCAATTACTTTTGCCACATATAAAAAGAGCGAAATTCTTGTTCAAACAAGAAAAGTAGTGCCCGACAAGTTTGAACAAATCAAAGTACCATGAACATGGTGACCGATGGGACATTGACACGAGGAGAGACGTGTTATTGAAAAATTGAATTACGGCATTGCAACAGAATCGGGGAATTGAGCTAGCCTGCAGTAAGAGACGTGTTATTGAAAAATTGAATTAAAACTTGCAACTCAATTGGGAACTATAATACATTGTACAAGTATCGATTGGCCACGTTGCGTTGCGTCCGTCTTATAATCGGTGCATAAGATTCTTTTTTCACTTTATAAATGCAATCCTTCGTGAAGTTTGGTTTCTCTTATCTTGCTTCTTGCTTGGCCGAGGATTGCATTCGCAATGCAGGTGGTGTTTTGAATCAGGAAGATATGTAACTCAAGCCAAGGAAAGAACAACGAAATTCAGCCAGCACAAGATTGGAAATGTGAATTTGGCCATAATATAAGAAAGGAAAAGGCAAAGGAAAATTCAGCTGGAAATAATATAGAAAAGGTGTGTTATTTCAATCCTATGAATGCAAAAAATTAGGCAAGGGACTTAAATTTTCCGGCCACAAAAATAATGTAGATGGGGCCATAATATCATGCAAAATTCGGTCAAGTATAAAGCAGGGGCGCGCTCTTTTGGATTGTGACATCCAGAATTTTCGGTATTATTTTCTATTAAATTAATCGGGCATTTCATTGACGCATCTATAGGATTGTTCTCAGAGCTAATCACTCTCGAGATAATTAGACTAGCTGGGTAAGCTATTAAAGAATTTTAAGGCAATAGACTTGAGAATTCGACCAGGAATCGGCTGCTCGACTGTACTTATCTTTAGAGGTTATTACGGCACAATTAAAAATCAAATTGAGATCAGAGATAGGTCGGTTCGACTGAGATGTGTGGCCGATCGTGGGTGACTCCACTAAATTGGGAAATTCTCGTCGACCGGCACTAATTTGATTTTTCTGTCATTTTGGTATCTTGTGTTTGTAATTGAGTCCTTAAGATTTTCACAACAATTAAGATTGCCAATGTATCGAGTGGGTTCATTGTGGCTCGAAGAAAATCGACCATGAGTCAATTGCCTTGAAAAGGTCCAAAAACTACCCGGTAGTCTAGGCTACGCTAAAAGCGCGCCGGAGTGAAATTAACCATCAACTTGAGTCCAATTTCAGAAATTGAAAGTTCTGCGGTGTCACGAGCTATTTTAGGAATATCAACTCAGTCTCAGAAGATTTTTTTGAAGGTTCTGAGATTTTTACGGAAAATAGATTCGGACGTTGCGGAAAATCAACAGAAATTCAGATTGGCTAAATTAATGGAAAATTGGACTTTCAGGCCAAGCCTTTGTGTGTCGGGGATTTATAGAAAGTCATTTAGGATTTTTCTACATCGAAATTGGACCTCAATTTGGGAAATTGAGTAAAGAAATCAAATTTAATTGGTGAAATTCGGAATTGGAATTGGGCTGGAAACTTGGACTTCAATTTGGTTAATTTAACGAATATTAATGCAAGAAAGTAAAAGGGGGAAACAATAGATATTTGTGTGTGGGCTTTGGGGGACCAAGCATTGAAGTAATTGGATAAGATCCTTGACTTTAAACCCTTTTTTTTTGCCAATCTTCTAGTGCACGCTTCGGCCTTTCTCTTCCTCGCACGGGCTCATCTTTCACGGGAAGACTAAGCTGTTCGGCACCTTTTCTTTCATTTTCTCTTGCTTCACAAAAACCTTTGAAACCCCCTTAGCATCCGCCGCATATTTTCGGGCAATAGACGAAGCTTTCCTGATTTTCCTTTGACAACAGCAGCTCTTCTATTTTGTTGATCGAAGCTAGTGAAGCTGGAGTGCACGCGTCCATCACCAGCGGACGCCTACTTCTCTATGTGTCCACGGCTGCTTCAAGTTCCCACACTGGTCAACTCCAGCAACTTCCTTCAAGTTAGTTGACCCAGCAGCTTCCTTGGAGCGCCACCTGCCTCCTCTAGTTATCCGTGAAGACCGAAGTTGCTTTTTCCCCTTGCTGCTGCAACTCCACGCGTCCAAGAGCTGCCCATCATTGGTCAGCAAAACCAGCAGCTCCCCCATCTTGTTGACCGAAGCCAGCAAAGTCGGAGCCGTGCGCACGTCCATCACCAGCGAAACTGTTTCTCCACGCGTCATCAGCTTGCATCCTCATTCGTGTAAGTTCTCTAGTCGAAGCTGCTTCTTCGTATGCGTCCTTAGCCTACGAATTTTCTCAGCAGCTTTCGTCTTCGGCTCCATGGCTTGCATCTCCATCTTCGGTGGTCCAGCGAAATTCTTCATGGGCCCATTTTCTTTGCAGCATTTAGCCTTGTGAGCTTCAATGACCCAGCTTCTCCAACGCAGGCCTAATAGCCCAGCAAGTTGAAGTCCATCTTCCTATTTCAGCCCAACTTTGGCCTAAGTTTCATGCCCAGTTCAGTTTTGGTCTCAGCCCATCTTCAAGTAATTCTGGCCCAGCAAGCAGCCCACAGTTCAGCATCTTCAAGCCCAATTGATTAAAGAAAATCAGCTTAGTCTTGAAGCCCAGAGTTTCTTTGGACTTGCGAAATTCTCGGCCCGGCCCAAGTTCGGCCACCGTTGCATCGTCATCGCCGCTTCCCGGTCTTCGTTTTGTGCTAGTGAGTTTTACTCACTAATGCTTTCTTAGTAGACTAAATATGCCTAAGGGTTTATTAGATTTAATTAATTACAATTAGGTGGATAGATTAGATTAAAATAATTAAATTAGAGACTTATTAATGCATGTTAGTTAAATTGATTATGCATTTATCAAGTAGACATATCCTATTAATTATTGAATGCATCTCGGGATTTTTTTCCTGACCCGTTTTGGGCCTAATTAGGCAATATGGGCCTAAATTAGATTTATTATAATTATTTATTAATTTCTAATAATTATTTAATTATTTTTCCGGAAATTCACGTAGGATGGCCAAAGGACCGGAATTTTGTGCTGATTGTTGTGGTGTAGTCCATTTATTTAATTGAGCTTTATTTCATGCTAATTTAATTTTTGAGAAATGGTCGAGTGGGACCGTAAAGCCATTTAAATATTGAAAGGGTCGAGTGGGACCGTAAAGCCATTAAATATTGAAAGTTGCTTGGTGGAGCTGTGATTACCACCTATTATAAGTTGTGTCGTAAGGACCGTGATTTCTAATTGTGAATTGATTGTTGTTTACTGTAATATATGAGGCATATGTGCATAACCTTGAGTTACAGGTTGAGACTAATGCCCAGGTATGTCTTCTGACTCGTGCTGTGCTTAGACAACCTTGTGGCGTATTGGTTCTCTAATCGAGTCTTAGGGGTTAGAACTCGCTGAGACATAGTCTCATTGGTTGTTATAAAACCAATTTCAGGCCTTTAGATGGAGGTACCAGAACCTCCCCCTCCTCCAGAAAGATTCGGTATGGCAATGGATATCTCAGAGAAAGAAACTCACTTCCATGTGCATCCTCACCCCGAACGATTGGAATATGTTTTGTTTGAGTCAACGGTTTGGGTGGACATTAGTAGCGATGATCTAGTTCCTCATGAGTAGTGGTCCTAGTATCGGTACTATTTTGATGGACGAAGGATAGGTCCTGTCCCTGAAGAGAGTATACCTCGACCTATCTTAGAGAAAGCTTTCGGTGAGGGAACTGCAGATCATGCAGACAGAGGCGTAGATGATGCCAGAGACTTTGTGCTCGAGAGTGAGTCGTCTACCCCGGTATTCACTAAAGAGGGTGCAAATTTTGAGAAAGGCGAGATGATGGAGCAAGAAGTGGAAGGACTTGAGGAGGATGAGGAGTGGGGGATAGCTGAGAAGGAGCCGGTGGAGGAAGAACCTGAGGAGGACTATTTACTGGATGAACCTATTGAAGATCCAGAGGAGGAGGATAACATTGATGTGGAGTCAGCTGAGGATTGAGAGTTTATCCTCTTTTTGTGAACCCTACTTAGGTGTAGATAAAGTGAGACTTTGAGGTTGTAAATAGTTGTGAAGTACTTGGCTTTTGTTATGTATAAAAGTTTGGTTATGCGTTTTCAATATGAAAATATGGCATTGCTTTTCTATCCCATTGTTTTATCATCTGGGGATTTATAACTACTTCCGCATGTGCTTAATTAATGAAAAGGTTGGCGATACATAGTCTTGGGATATCGCATTCTAAAATCGACCAAGTGGAAGGATGTGTGCGTGCCCGAGGATCGGGGCGTGACATCCCCTTTTTGTGGTATCGGAGCGAAGTTTAGAGATTAGAGTGATAAGTAGTGTTGACCATGGGATAGTTGGTAGGAAAGACCTTTAAATTCACAGTTGATGCATATCTATGATAGCTGAGTGCTAGAATTGCTTGTTGTTTGGGTTACTCAGTTTCTAATTTGTTGTGAATTGGAAGCAGGTCAGTTGTAAGCTGAGCCATGAGTGACCAGGAGCCGAGGACTCCTGCAAAGAGGACCAGTAGGGCCGTTGTTCGGGGTAGAGCTTCGACTCGTGTCGGGACTCGAGGCGGACGTGGTTGAGCGCCAGCACAGGCTAGCGCGAGTGGAGTGAATCCACCTGTTGTAGATGCCAGGGTAATAGCCCCTAATGATCCCAAGTTGGATGGGATCTTGCGTGTCTTGGAAGTTTTGGGTGCCAGATTGGATCAACAAGCTTAGAATCGGGCCGTTCAAGCCGCCGCTTAGGCCTCCGCTACTGCCGCAGTTGCCGCCACTGCTCAGGCCGCCCCTGCTGTCGTACTTGCTGAGGCCGCACTTGCTGTTGCACTTGTTGCTGTACCTACCGTTGCCACGCCTACTGTCGTACCCGCTGAGGCCGCACCTGCCGTTACTCCAGTCGCCGTAGTGAATGTCAAAGGTCTGCCAGGGATTGTGGTCGCTGAAAGACCAATGCATAAACTGGTAGAGCAATTCCTGAAGTTAAATCCACCATTGTTTACCGGGACAGGAGATCTCGAAGCTGCATCTTCATGGGTTTAGAAGCTTGAGAAAGCATTTGTACTGCTAATGGGCAACGAGACTGAGAAGGTAGTGTTAGCAACTTACCAGCTGGAAGGATTTGCAAACACTTGATGGATGACCATCCGAGAGGCAATCTTTCCATAAAGCGCCGTTCAGGAATGGAACACTTTCCTTGAAGCCTTCAATGATAAGTACTTCTCAGAGACTACAAGAGAGGTGAAGATGGCTGAATTCCAACGTTTTCGCCAAGGTTCTCTAATTGTTGATGAGTACGAGGCGAAGTTCGCTGAACTTTCGTGATATGCTCCTGAGTTAATAGAAAACCTAGTAAATTGAGTCAGAAGGTTTAGGGATGGGTTCAGACCGGACCTGAGGAGCGTATTGGTCTCTCTAGATCTAAGGACTTATAATGACATATATCGGAGGGCCCAGAAAATTGAAAAAGACCATAACGATAGAGCTGCTTCATTTGGATCGAGGTTTAGCTCTCCTAGGGAAAATATCCGTCAAGGGAAGAGACCCATGTCTAGAGGTAAATCTCGTGCTCCGTCGTTCAAGAGAGGTGGATTTAATAGGTAGACGCCTAATAGTATGGGTATGTGTTGCTTGTGTGGAAGGCTACACAGGTCAGCTCCGTGTCCACCAAGGTTAGGGGCATGTTATGAATGTGGCCAGCAGGATCACCTTGCAAGAAATTGTCCAAGGAAGCAGAGAGGACAACCTCAGTTGCTGCCACCACGATCAATAAGTTAGATAGGAGGATATGCCCCTTAGAATGCACCACAGGGAGGATAGCCGAGACCTCCAGCTCAGGGTACAATTTATGCAATCACACAAGGTCAGGCAGAAGCTACGCCTGACGTGATTACAGGTATGGTTTTGCTCAACGACCAACCTGCCTATGCTTTATTTGATTCGGGAGCAACCCATTCTTTTATTGCCGAGCAGTATGTTAAGATGTTAGGATTAAATCCTATATTGTTGATATCGGCAATTTGCATATCTACACCCTTGAAAAATAAAGTTGTTGTTGCTTTGGGATGTTCGGGGTGCAAGTTAGAGATTGGTGAGCGAGTGGGGAAAATTGATTTGTTAATCCTAACCATGTATGACTTTGATTTAATTATTGACATGGACTGGCTCACCAAGCAAAGAGCTAAAATGGACTGTTATCGCAAAGTAATTTAGTTTGACCCATTAGGGGGCAAGAGTTTCGAATTCGTCGGAAATTGAGGAGGACCTACAATTTCCTTAATCTCGTCACTAGAGACAACTCGCTTGTTAGACGGGGGTTGTCAAGGTTACCTGGCAACTGTCGTGGATATGACAGTTGAGGATCTGAAAGTGGAAGACATTCTAGTAGTTCAAGAATTTCCAGATGTCTTTCCAAAGGAATTGCCAGGTCTACTGCCAGAAAGAGAGATTGAATTTGTGATTGAACTAGCACCGGGGACAAAGCCGATCTCAAAAACACCGTACGAATAGCATTGATAGAATTGAAAGAACTGAAAGTGTAGATGCAGGATTTACTGGATAAGGATTTATTTGTCCTAGTGCGTCGCCTTGGGGAGTGCCAGTTTTGTTTGTAAAGAAAAATGATGATTCGTTTTGTCTATGCATCGATTATAGACAACTCAATCAGGTGACATGGATAGTGGTGCGAGTACAAAGGCCTAGACGTGATCAAATTCTTGGGTCAAAACCAAGGTTGATCCATGAAGAAATTCGGCTAGCTTCCACAATAACATCAAGGTAAACACCAGAGATTTATGTGTTGTGAGTGTGTAATAGAAACCCAATACCTACACTCAGGAAAAAGCCTAATACCTATATTTGAGAAAATCGCCAAGAAAGAGCCCAAGTTTAAACTCATCAATATAATTAATTGGATCCATCTTTACTCAAAAGTATAAATCAATGAGTTATGAGTAAATTAATATATATTAACTGCTCAATACCACACAAATTTTTCGATATGAGATTTCTCTAGCATAACTCACTCACACGTGTATCATAACATTATGCTTTTGTTTCACAATTCAATTTTCTTGTATGAGTATACTAATGTTCTCTCTTGGATTCATCCGAGTTTTGAGTCCAATACGCGTTTACAGCCCGATACAAAAATATAGAGTTTTTTCCACACCATTTTCTTGCATCAATTTTAGGCATTACTCATTTATTTATTTACTGTTATTATTTATTTTCATCATTAGTTTGTTTCTTATTCACATCATGGACGTTTAGTTAATATATTACAAGAGGTGAGCAATTTTAGAATTAGTCTAGATTCTATTTAAATCAAGATACTCGTCAGAACTAATTCCTAGTTTTTGGAACATGAAGCCTATCTGCACACCTTGAAATTTGGAATCTATCTTGTTATAAATTTCAAAGTCATTTTCTGGATTTACTCGGGAAACCAAGAAAACAAACTTCCATACTCAGACATTGCGTATAAGCTCCCGACGTTATGGCTAGCAAAATCAAGTCTCCGTTTCTTTAATTTTTCGAATAAATTTATCAGAATCCCAGCCTGCAGGAATTCTATCAATAGAATATAAGCTCAGCACTCTTTCAGCAGTTGTCAAGAGCCAAGGCCAAAGAGAAGGCGTGCTCAAGACTCATCACATCACTCGCAAAGTAAACAAAGAAGAGAAGTCCCATCAAAAGTGGGAAGCCTATTTTTCCGATGGGCCATCCAGGAGATCAGATCAAATCTAAGAACATTTAGAGCAAACCGTGTTTAGTCTGCACCAATCCACCTTAGTTCCCTTATTTCTGTGTCAGGCAACAGCAATATTCAGTGAAACCAGGAAGAGAAGCTGTAAATAGATCTCTGTCCTCCACATCAGAATGTAATCAAAGAGTGCCATAAAATGACAGCCAATATATTCATCAGATGACAGAAGCTGTTCCTGATTTCTATTTTAGGGTTTTGTAAGTTTTTGGTTTGGTCCAGTTCCTACCTAAAAACTGGGAATCAAACTGCATATTACATATTCTTAAAAAAAAGAAAAAAAGGAACTAAGGACTGGATCAAATCTTATTGGAATATGGAATCAGACCGGTAGTTGATTCCTGGTTTTACTTGGAAGCATGCTCACACCTATATATTGCACAAAAGGTTAAAAAAGATTATATTATTGTTTAGGTATTTATTGTATTACATTAATATGAGTGGTTAAATTTTTGTTGCTAGCTTAACATTATCGTTTTTAAAATTTATTTACCATCATTTAGATTAAGCAATATGCATTTATTAGATTAGCGTACATTTATTTTCCATGTATAGCTCACGAGATTTTGTTTCGAACCTTTATAATAGTCAATTTATAGTATTGCTTGATAGGGTTTGCGTCCATACATGGGAACTAATCAAGTCGCATGTTCGCATTTCAAAATAAAATATCAAAAATAGTAAAACAATAAGCATAATAATAATATCACTTGTCATCACACATCATTATTGATAAATTATTATCATAAGGAGAAGAGAAACTCACAATGACAAACATAACCTTTCGCCTTTTATAAAATTGGGCCAATTCCAAAAAAAAACTCTAAACTTTAGGTCCAGTCTCAAATCTGCCCTGAACTTTTTTTTGTCTATCAAAAAACCCCAAATTTTAGGTCTAGTCCCAAATTTGCCCCAAACTTTTTTTTGTCTAAAAAAAAATCCCAAATTTCAGGTATAATCCCAAAATTGCCATGAAATTTTCCTTTGTCTCATAAAGGGTGCGTTTGATTTAGTATTTGTAAGGGGTTTTGGGTCAAATGCAAATGCTAAAAGCCCAAAGCTACTTGGAGGAAATGCAAAGACTGTTTGGTAAATTTTGCTTTGAAAAGCAACTTTGAGAAAAATGCTGTTTGGTAGAAAACACATTTGCAAAGCCCCTTTGGTGATTAATTTAAATATTTTAATTTTAATTTGTTTAAAATTTAAAAAAATAATATTTGTGACTTTTTTAATTTATATTTGACAACAATGTTAAGAATGTTGTGTAAATAATTTTACTAAAATTAAAATTTCTTTTTTTCGCTAAAAAAATCAAATAGAAAAAATTTACGTGTTCTCTTTCTCAATTACATGAAGAATACTTTTATTATAATAAAAACATGATAATATATGCTTTGAGAAAAGAAGCGCATTATCCTTAAAAATTACAAATATTCTTAATTATTTCCTAAATTTATAGCTATTTGATCACATAAATGTGTCATATCAGATGCTACATAATCATTTGAAGCATTACTCTCCTCACTTACATTATTAGAATCCGTTGTATATAATATTTCAAATGACATAATTATCTTGATTTAGTGTATTTGCTATATTGGTTGTTTGGGCTCACGTGCACAGGCGAAAATTTCATTGTGAAATCCGAAGCTCAACGTGCCACTTCGAAGAAAGGCATTGCCCTGATCGTGCCCGATACGTCTCCAAGTCGGTGACTAGTGTCCCTATTTACTTGCTAGCCAACATGTTTTTAGTTTAGCCTGGTTTATCATTTTGCCTTTGGTGCGTTCATTTGTGTTGGACTTTCAATTGTTCTAGATTTTGGACTCGTTGGATGCTACATAATCATTTGAAGCATTACTCTCCCCACTTACATTATTAGAATCCGTTGTATATAATATTTCAAATGACATAATTATCTTGATTTAGTGTATTTGCTATATTGGTTGTTTGGGCTCACGTGCACAGGCAAAAATTTCATTGTGAAATCCGAAGCTCAACGTGCCACTTCGAAGAAAGGCATAGCCCTGATCGTGCCTGATACGTCTCCACGTCGGTGACTAGTGTCCCTATTTACTTGCTAGCCAACATGTTTTTAGTTTAGCCTAGTTTATCATTTTGCCTTTGGTGCGCCCATTTGTGTTGGACTTTCAATTGTTCTAGATTTTGGACTCGTTGGATGAACTTTAAGCTCGTGGACATATCGGCATGTGTGCTTGAGCTCGTGGACATATTATGCGGCTTTGTAGTATAGAGAAATAAAGGAGTGAGATTAGAAACTAAGACACTGGACCTAGTGGAAATCAATTGACTTCTCTGTACTTGATGATCCAAATGCATTGAGTCCATGTGCATTGAATTCATGTAAGAATTGTTTTGAACCCCATGGCAAGTTCATAACGGTAAGACCCGAGATTTCCAGCCTAATCCATATGAGCAAGTAAAGATACTTGCAAATCTAGCTGCTGAAAGCAAAAGGAGAATTTTGAAATTCCTCACTAGTGGCTATAGTATTGTGCCTCAGCAATTCATGAAGTTGTACTCTATATTTCAAGCTTAAGCATATTAAGATCCACATTCAAGGGAGACTACAATTTCCTTTAAGTAGATCAATGAATTGAATTGCAATACCAAAGTTTTCATGCCAAATCAACATCAAAGATACCGAACCACAAAGGCAAAATAATCAGCATTTGCTTATTGTTCAATGTAAGTTGGCAGGAAGAAGTTAATGTCCATGCCCCCATCCACAGCCTCACCCACGTCCCACTGCCCTCCCTCTGACATAGCAAGTAGCACAACTGTTCATGACATAGCAGTAGGAAATGAGGATCAAGGTAGGTAAAGTTAAAAATGATTTCAACAAAGTAAAAAAGAAGTTCACATACTTGCAGTTGGCTTCTTGGGCTTGACCCTTAGTGTCTCTTCTACCAACAGGGTCTTTAGATTCAAACCATCCAGAAGGATGTAGTTGCGAATGTTGTTACCCTTCACACTCAAGTGATCAATAGTCACAGTATTTTACACTTCAAAGTTAGTTTCACGGTCTTTAGATGCATGCTTATGCTAATTACAACACCTATAATGAACTTATATCCTGAATCTAGTCATGACACCTCAATTTTTACTTGAAGTGCAATCTCCAAGTAGTATGCTTATATATGACTAGTCATTTATATCTCCGTCACCCTCAAAAGAGAAACACACAAGAACCAGTTTTTGCTTATGCCAAGAGTGTACCTCATCTAGGAGTCACAAACCCAGTATCAATTTCAGATGGAGCAAGCATAACTTCTAAAAGAATTAGGGGAAGATACATGATCATTAATGCAGAAATGCAAGTCCATGCACGCAAAGCCGCCGAAGTAAAAAGAACCATGTGTTTACTACGACATTGCCGATTCATAGCAAGAGATGTCATTACACCTGAAAGGGAAATTTATCAAGGAAACCTAAGATGATAGCAGCACTGCGCACATGGAGGAGACAGAGACCAACAATCATGTGGGGAACGTGAGATAGGATTTACAGAGTTAATTGCATAAAGGAATAGCTTCTTGAAGCCAAAAGGACTTTTCAGCATTTTTAAGACTTCAGTCATGTCATATGACATGAAAGCAGTGTGACCGTGTATCAAAACACTACAAATAGCCAAGAATCCTGCCATGAGCTTATCAGTATTAATAGAGTGCTAACTAAATGTCTATAAGAAAACATATAGCTTAGCCGCTTAAGTCATTTTCAAAAAGAAAGACATTTGAAAATTTGTAGCCAAAAAGAACATTCATTTCTAAGGCAGCTTCTCTTTTGCATAGAAAAAGCGCATTACTTCCACAGTTGAATCTCTTGCCTTATCCTCAAAAGAGCCATATAGACACCAAAAAGCTGTCTACACTCCACAGTCACAAATGCCTCTGTAGAAGTCGACCAAGATTGATCTCAGTTGCATTTGCAATTGCTAAAGCATGTAAGTGAAAGAATCCAGTACGGATCATATCATAGAAAGCTTAAGGCCAAATTTGATTGTTTAAGTCCAGCAACCAATGCCGTCAAACCATAACATCAAAACAAGCATTCACGGATATTAAACAGTTGAATCTTTTAGCCAAAGTTTGCACAACAAAAGACTGATCAAGTAGACTTTTCCACCCAGAGAATAATAAAGAAGAGATTAAGCAGAAGGGACTACACCTCTAGAAAGTAACAGCAATACCTCCAATTGCTCTACTACAAGCACAAAATAAAAGGCAATCAACACAGAATCGACTGCTTTACTATAACTGGAAAAAGTTATGTGCATAGCTATCGGTAGTATTCTTTCTACCCCGGACGGAAGTTCCCTGTACCACAACGTTCATAGGGACCAGAACGCTCCTGATTATAGGAGCATTTCCTGATCCTCCTTGAGTACCACCATCCCTATTGCGCCCTCCAGATCGATCACCATTTCAATCAAGACCATAGTGCCGCCCACCACCACCAACTCCATACCAATCATCCCTCCCCCCATACCTACCTCCCAGCCCCCTTCACGAGGACACTCTTGCACAATGCCCAGGCTTGTCACACACTCTCCACCTCCACCTCCATGTTTACCACCAGAATACCGACTAGGGCCACAATCATGACCACAATCACGACTGCGATCACCATCTCAGTCTCTACCTGAACCTCAAGAAATAGGGCACGGATGAAGGGCTTATCGGTTCGGCCAGCTCGATGGTGCCGATTGGAAGGAGTCTCGTCGGTGGAGCTCGCGTGCAGGCAAGGTGTTGACTCAAGCTCTGCCACTCTAGCTTGCCACTTTCCCTTGGACTCTCTGTCACTCGAGCAAGAACTGGTATCACGAGGGAGGAGAGAGCGACGGAAGGGGAGAGAGTGACGGAAGGGGAGAAGGGAGGAGAGAGCGAAGCGACGGAAGGGGAGGAGAGAGGAGTGCGGATGAGCTAGGGTCTTTTTTTTTTGTTTTCAAAATGGACAAAAGTGGGTTTTCAAGAAATTTTTGAGGGCAAAATTGACAACTTAATTTTTTCATTAATTGAAGCCTTCAGCATTCCAAAAATGTTGAAAGCTCAAGGCTAGTCTCCATTGGTCTCCACCAGTCTTGAGCTTTCAGCATTCCCAAAGGCCGGCTTTCATTTAAAAGCTCTTTGAGAATTGATTGCCAAACACCCATATTTGGGCTGAAGGGGCTTTGGGGGCTGAATAGGCTTTCTAAATGCCCATCCAAACGTACCCAAAAAACCCCAAACTTTGGGTCTAATCCCAAATCTACCCCAATTTTTTTTTTTTCAAAAACAAAATCATCAATTTTAACTATAGTCCTAAATTTGCCCCGTTAAGCCTCTGTCCAAAAGTCACGGTTAGTAGTCCCTAATTTTTTTTTTTTTACTAGAACGATTTTATTTTGAAGATAATTTTCTATGTCACCTGATAGATGTGTATTTATTATTTTGTGGAAATGCCATGTTATGTTGAGACTGAATCACGCGATAGATTTGAGAATATATTAAAAGTTGGTGAATTTTTTTGGTACAAAAAGAGAGTAAAACTCTAATTTGATATACTCATTAACTTTCACATGCTATTTAAATTAGCAATTTGACAACGGATGATAAATTTATTACAGGTGTATCAATTTAAGATTTTTAGTAGTCAATAAATTAGTTTAAGATAAATTTATCATAAATATATCGGTTTAAGGTTTTTCATAGTTAAAAAATTAGCAGTCAAAAAATTAATTTTTGATAAATTTATTATAGGTGTACCAGTTTAGGGTTTTCCATTATATTAAGTTATTAACCTCTTATTTAAACAAAACAAAATTCATGATAGATTTGGGATTACACTTAAAGTTTAGGATTTTTTAGAGACAAGAAAAGTTCGAGGTAGATTTGGGATTGAATCTAAAGTTTGAGATTTTTTTGAGATAAAAAAAGTTTAGAACAGATTTAGAACTTTACTTAAAGTTTGAGGTTTTTTATGGGATTGGTCCTTATAAAATTAGATGACCCACGACCTTTTTTTTTTTTTTGGTTAGTCCTACTCTATACCTATTCTACACTCACTCTCAAACTTTTGCCCCGTCTTTTGCAGGGCGTGGGCGTCGAAACCCACTCTTGAAACTTGCGCGTCCCCACCCCATCCCTCCCGAGAATATGGGGGTTTGAACTCCTCACCTCCCCCTTTCATGTTGGAAATAAGGCAACACGTTCGGCCCACGACTCAATTAAGGGTCCCACACGCCGGCACACATGGCATGTTGTGCTGACTCGTAAAATGTACATTTCCAAGCACACCGTCCTTTCCTAGGAACCCAAAATCCAATGAACCAGATTAATTGCATTACATTTGGCCCGTCCCGAGATGAACTGAAATAGAATAGGAAAAAGATAGATTAGAAATCCGACAAACAAGTTACGAATTGTAAAAAATCTAATCATATATTTAGTGCAATTTGAGATATGATAAAAAGAAATCTCACTTTTTAGCACGGTCTTTCACTATTTTTATATTTAATCGCTTGAATTTTCTTGTCAATGTCTCAAACTTGCTCCCTAACTTGCTCGTGCCCCCGAATTATAAGAAAAAAAAGGTATTAACGGGAAGTACGGATGGGGATGTTAGCGAACGTCATTCAACAAGTTAAATATGGTGTTTTTTTTCCCGAGATTTTCAAGATGTCATGTTAAGAATGTTGTTCTCAAAAATCATATTATTTTTTACTTTGACCTACCGCAACAATCATCAATATTAAATTTTTTTTTTTTTGAGGTTCCTTCAAGAAAAACTTCACCCGAGAGCCCGGGTCATTAGAAATTGGCTCAATCATAATCATTGATTTATATAAATCTCAATTTTCATGATTGAACCTAGGATAAATCCGAGCTTAGCTACAATGGGAACCCGTAGATCATTAAAGGGCTAATTCAATAAAAATCTCTAACTTTAGGATTAGTCCCGATTTTGTTGGAACTTTTTTTTTTATTCTAAAAATAAGTTCTCAACCTTCACTTTGATTCCTAATCTGCCATTGTGTCAAAAAATTGCTACTTGTTTTTTTGAAAATTATCAACATTAGAAAGCTGCTGTTGTTCTGTACAAAGGTGAAGTCCTTAATGAAGACATAAGAAACCTCTACCTAGTTCTAATGTTCATAATTTTAAAGAAACCTAATAGCGGTTCTTCAAAACGTGGAGAGATTTGAGACTGGGGGAAAAGTTGGTGGTTTTTAGATGAAAGAAACATTTGGAGCAGAATTGGACTAAAACCTAAAATTGCGGGGTTTTTCATGGAATCAAGCCATCGTGGAGAGCATCAAACCGGCCCGAAATTGCTGATGATTTCCTTTTCGTTCTGTTCTTCCAAAAATGCACGAATATGGGGAAAGCGAGGAGAAAAACAATACTTTCTGCCCACGGAAAAAAGGGAGAGAGAGAGAAAAAAAAAAAAAAACCCAAAAAGAAAGAAAAAAAGAAAGAAAAAAAGGAAGGTGGATCATTTTCCCCTGAATCGCCACCTTCCTAGTTCAACTCCAAAGCCGAAACAGCCGAAACAGCCGAAAGCCGAAGCCTCGTATCCACCATCAACCCCCGTCCTCTTCTAGGGTTTTAGGTGGGTCTCTTTCTCTCTCTCTCTCTCTCTCTCTAACCCTCTCTCTGCAACCAATTGATCAGGAGGTCTCGCTCTCTCGCTTTAGCTCTTTTGTATCTGTATTGGGCTTTCTTTCTTTTCCCTTCTTCTTTCGCTGTTCTTCTTGTATTCCCTCTCGTTTTCCGCCCGTTCGCTGCGTGTGTGCAGATAGATTGTCGTTGCTTTCCGAGATTCATTGCCCCTTCTTCCGCTCGCTCGCTCGCTTTCTTTCTCTTCTTTTGCCGGGAATTCCGCTGCCCGTGTCGGGAAATGTCGCCCGCCGGCGGAAAATCAATGTGGGTCGCGGGGAAAAACCCAGTGGGAATTTGATCGAGCACGTGGGCTGCTGCTGTTTGTGCTCTTGGTCTGAACGTTTTTATTTTTATGGTAATTCGAGCCGCCCATTTTTGGGTAGATCTCCATGTCCAAGGAATCAGCTGCCCTTTTACGTGTTCTGAAGTATACGGATGTTAGATTCCTTTTTCCGCATTGTTTCGATGATGATTTGGCGTGTTTGCTTGATTGGCAAGAGCTTCAAATCGCTGCGTTTGATTTTTCCCTGCTTGGGGACGACTGATTTTGTGATGTTTTGGATGTGGGGCTGATGGTTTTGGGGGATTTGGTGGGGTGGGGGATGATGGTGTTGCAGATTTGATGGCAAGGGCTGCCGCTGGAAATGTTCCGTCTGCTGGTAAAGCTGGGGTTCGGATCGTAGTGGTTGGCGACCGTGGCACCGGGAAGTCAAGCTTGATCTGCACTGCGGCCACTGATGTTTTCCCGGCGAATGTCCCTCCGGTGTTGCCCCCCACACGTTTGCCCGAAGACTTCTATCCCGATCGTGTGCCGCTTACGATTATCGACACCTCTTCAAGGTACTCTGTCTAAGCAATTCTGCTTAGCTATCATAGACATGAGCAAGATTGTACTATGTATGTTTCGAACTGGGGTTGTGTTAGCTTATTCGATATTTGTTTTTGGATGAATATGAAATCAGAGTGGAGGACAGTGGTAAATTGGGTGAAGAGCTGAGGCGGGCTGATGCTGTGGTTCTTACGTATGCATGTGATCAGCCTGCTACTCTTGATCGATTGAGTACCTTTTGGCTTCCAGAACTTCGTCGATTAGAGGTTAGGTATTGTAAATTGGTTGTCCCTTTGTTTCTTGATTCCCTCCAATCCACGAGAAAGAATTGCAACTTCATTTGGAAACTATTACTCTTGATTGCTGAAGTGAAGGAATAACAAGTTTATTTTGATAGGCAAAGCCTTGTGAACTAGTCTCCATTCTGGTGTTAAGAGTCACTGAGCAGAAATCTCTTAACATGTCATCTTTAGGTAAAAGTCCCGGTTATAGTGGTGGGTTGCAAACTAGATTTGAGAGATGAGCATCAGCAAATTAGCTTGGACCATGTGATGACACCAATAATGCAGCAATTTCGGGAGATCGAAACTTGTATCGAGTGTTCAGCTTACAAACAAATTCAGGTTTGGGTTAAATGATCAGCTCTCTTGTGTTAGTTATAGTGATCTAGTGATGTTCTCTCTTTGTTGAGCATTTTTCTCCCTGCAGATCCCAGAGGTTTTCTACTATGCACAAAAGGCTGTCCTTCATCCTACCGGCCCATTATTTGATCAGGAGACACAAACTCTAAAGCCTCGCTGTGTCAGAGCCCTGAAGCGCATTTTCATTCTCTGCGATCAAGATAGGGATGGTGCCCTCAGCGATGCAGAGCTAAATGATTTTCAGGTATCCTTTTGTGCTTTCAATAGTATATCTTTTTGCTAGAACTTGTTGTACATCTGATGCTGTTTTTTTCCTTTTGAGGGAGGTTATGAATTTTGATTGATACAATTTTAAGTGCCAAGCAATTCTGATAGCTCACTGGATATTTTAAGAAATTTTTGGCAAGCTTATCTCCTGTTATGTAGTCTTTGGCATGTGTTCATATAACCTCAGTTCATGCATTTGACAGGTCAAATGTTTTAATGCGCCTCTACAGCCTTCTGAAATAGTGGGAGTCAAGAGGGTCGTTCAAGAGAAGTTGTCCGAAGGAGTCAATGAACATGGGCTGACATTGACAGGATTCCTGTTTCTCCATGCTCTGTTCATTGAGAAAGGACGTCTGGAGACAACTTGGACTGTTCTAAGGAAGTTCGGTTATGACAATGATATCAAACTAGCAGAGAATCTTATTCCATCTTCATTTAAAAAAAGTCCTGATCAGGTACCTATATGTTGAACATAAATAGTAAAGGAGTTACTGTTAGTTTATTTGGTTTGTGCCTGAAGCAACATGTTGACGGCTTCTTATTCATGACTTTGTCTTGGTGACAATTTTCTTTTTCATTACTTTAGCCAAAATAAAATGCTATTTTTAATTTGCTTTGAGGTACAACTGTTTCGTCCTAGTGTCATGAATGTGATGTGGTGTAGTATCATAGTCAAACGAGAATTTGGACGACCTTGAATCACAAAAACTGGTTGATGTCTTGAAAGGTCTTTCGATGTTTTTTAGCTACTTAAATTTGTCACATTATGCGAAGTAACTTATCATGCCGGGGCAATGAATGCTGCATACTTGTGATTGTGCATACAATTATGCAGTCACTATCAATATTTAAATTGGTGCTACTTGACTTAGTCTGTGTTGATCGAAGTTGGCAGTTCGCTGATCATCCTGCTTACCTTTCTTCCTTGGAAATTGTAATAAAGTCTTCCTTTAAATTTCTGTTGCTCCTGAGGAGCTAGCGGGATGATCACATGTTGCACTAAGTTGAAGAAAATACCACATGTATGCCAAATGGTCAAATTTTAAATGTGTAAAGCTACCTGGAAGTTGTGCCTCTCTTCTGCTACAAACAGCTACTAATTGTTTTTGTCTTTAACTGGCATTACATTGAGGTCAATATAGTCTTTGTTACTGAATGTTTAATTATTTCTACTGATGGTGTTTTACATAGCATGAAAGTTGTTACTTATTTTGGTTCTCTGTGTAGAGCGTGGAGCTGACAAATGAAGCTATTGAGTATCTCAGGGGGATATTTGATTTATTTGACATGGATGAAGTATGTCCAATCTCGTTTCAATTCCCAACTACCCACTTTAGTTGAAGCTTTAGTCTAACAATTTGACCTATGTTGCTGGTCACAGTCTAGTCCTGAAGTTCTGAGAATCCTGACTTTGAGTATATTACTTTACAGGATGGCGCTCTACGACCTATTGAAATCGAGGATCTCTTCTCCACTGCACCAGAATGGTAACCCTGCTTCTGTTAGAAGCTCGTGCTGTTCTTAAGCTGCTTCTCTGCTTTCTCTATAATGAGTGGCTTCTTGTCGTAGATCAGTTCAAACTAGTTATTTGTGCATCCACATTACTCCCCTAGATGGTTATGGGATTAAGGGAATATGTTAGGTGAAATTACTTTGGATATGAATATGCAATTCCAATAAATGCATATTTTATTTGAAAAATTGGGTGTAAACATGGGCAATGTATATACTGTATTCACTTTACCACTAAGTTGTTTGTATGAGATTCTAAATGTATAGAACTAAGACCTGCTTTCTACATTCAGTCCATGGAATGAAGCTCCATACAAAGATGCTGCAGAAAAAACTGCATTGGAGGGACTAACACTGGATGGATTTTTGTCTCAGGTATGAGCATTTACCTAGCTTTCTCATTTTTTGTTCTATGATCCGAAAGTACAGAAAGTATGCCCTTTGCCTTCTTTAAGTTGATATGAGGGATCTAATTGTACACCTCTTTTTCTGTGTTTCTGTTTGTGGAAGGTCCAGAATTGTAATGATTTATAACAATTTCAATGCTGGATGAAGTTATGTAATATTCTTTCGCTTCTTGTTTCATCATTTTAACTTATGAGAAGTCCTGTAACTCGTTATGCTTGGAAGGTCTTGTAAGAATGACCGGACGCTGTTTTTCACCATTTTATCTGCTTGCTTTTGTTTGCATTATATATTTGATTATGCTATGATTTGAATATCAATTGTCATTAGAAACTTTTGATGAGTAGCATGATTTTTGCCTTCCAGGTATGTGGAAGTCTAAAGTGATTTTTAAATAGTCTTTTTGTGTCGATGCAGTGGGCTCTGATGACACTGTTAGACCCAGCTCGGACCCTGGAGAATCTCATCTACATTGGATATCCTAGTGATCCTGCTTCTGCTATCCGTGTCACTAAGACAAGAAGATATAATCGAAAGAAGCAACAATCCAACAGAAATGTTTTCCAATGTTTAGTTTTTGGGCCTAAAAAGGCTGGGAAGTCAGCGTTACTGAATTCTTTTCTGGGGAGGTTTGCCTTCTATTCATCTCTTCTGAGTTCTGTAACATTGTGAACTGTTCAGTTCATCTAGTCTTCATAATGGCGTACTGTTGATGCAGACCCTTCTCTGAAACCTGCTCTTCATCAACTGATGAGCGTTATGCTGTTAACGTTGTTGACCAAGCTGGGGTAAGCTGAATGGCATTTTCACTATGATTTGTTACTTTGTCGCATGGTTCCTCGGACATAAACTCACAAGTTACGCAGGGAGTCAAGAAAACCCTTGTGTTGCGAGAAATTCCAGAAGATGGAGTGAAAAAAATGCTGGTCAACAAGGAGGCTTTGGCTGCCTGTGACATAGCCGTTTTTGTTCATGACAGGTTATTATAACTTCTTGTCATTGCTGCACGCATTGTTAGAGAAATGTCAGATGATGCCTTATGCATGATAAATTGTTAGCCTTCTCCACACTATACAAGCTGTACTTCTCTATTTTAGAAGTTGAATATCGAGTCAAGTTTGTCATATAGACACTTCGTGTAGAAACGATGGAAGATGTATAATATTATACCAATAAATGACTACTGTTTACATGTCAAAGAAAAAAATAAAAATAATGGAGTAAGTTCACCACTAAATATAATAGTAGAATAGGCAGCCAGTGCACGAAGCTCTTGCTACATGTGGGGTTTGGGATGGGTCGGACTACTTTGGGTCTAATGAACGCAGCTTTGCCTTGTGTTTTGGCAAGAGGCTGTTACCACGTGAACCCACACCTCCAGTCACAAGGTGAAAACTTTACTGCTGCACCAATGCTCAATAATGACAGAAGTCAAATGAAAGCAAAAATAGATGGAACTAGAATTAATTTGAAGGAGTTCTATGAGTTATGAGATGACTAAGGCTATAATTGGCCTCTTCGTCTTCTCAATCCTCAAGCTATTAGTATACTGTGAACCATTGCTGGTGTTACCATCATATGTTGGTTTATTTGCAATCTAACCCACTTATCTTTTTAACTTGTAATGGTAACGTATTGTGTTGAAGAATATCAAGTAGAATTGGAAATAAGTTAGTAGGTTATTAATTAAGGCAATTAGGTTTTTGTGAGTGTCTCTTTGTTCACCATTAGTTTGGCACTTGTGTCATCTTTTTTTAACTCCCACTAAGTAAACATTTGTGATCTCTCCCCCCCCAAAAAAAAAAAAAAAAAAAAAAAAAGAACTCTCTCTCGATCCTACTATCCTAAAACATCTGCAGATTGTTCTCTTCAATGTCAGTGTGACAATTTTCAAAATTATTTGTCTTCAAGTTGGTAAAGGGTGAGATTTGTTTAGCTGAGTCATTCCTAGGTTTATTGGGGTTTCTTTTGTCTCATCGTTGTGAACTTGTCTTCTTGTTGGGTTGTTATTCTTGTTATCACATTAGAGACCCCATTCCCTGAAGGGAAAAAGTAATTCTGAAATCCTTGCCATTTCATACGGTATGGTTGTTTACTAATCTTGACAAGAAAATGTATATGGTCCTGCACTTCACTAGCTGTATTGTTTGATGAATTGTGGACTGAGATGCAATGACAGCTATGCTTAGAGTCTATTTTTAACTCCATGTAAGCAACCGAGTTTATATTGCTCACGTTTCATCGCTTTTGAACTTAAGTTTGTGCAATGCATGAATATGCCTCGTGCCATTAGAATTGTCATTGTGCTGAAAGTGAAATCTTCCTTGGTTTTCAGTTCTGATGAGTCCTCTTGGAAGAGAGCGACTGAATTACTTGTGGAAGTTGCCAGTCATGGTGAAATTACTGGTTTTGAGGTGCCTTGCCTTATTGTTGCGGCTAAGGATGATCTAGATCCATTTCCCATGGCTATACAAGACTCTACCAGGGTATAACTTTTTCCCAATAAGCATATGCTTTCAAAGTTATGTATTATCCAAGAAGTTGTCCTGTGCTTTCTTTTTGCAAAGGTATCGAGCGATGGGGTTGGAAGTGCTCACCATCCCGTGCCTTTTATAGTATTCTTTTGGTTAAGTCAGCCACATCGCATGTGCTTGATTTTCTTTTTTTTTTTTTTCCCCTGCCAAGATTATCACTTTATTTGGCATTATAAGAACACCTTCAGATGAATCTTAATCTTGCTCTTCTTCTCAATAATTCTCCAAGAAAGAGAGAAATGCTCAGAGAAAGAGAAAGTGCAGATTGTGGCCCTGCTTCATTATTCCAAATTGTCCGTTAATTTAAAATTTATACTTCTACCTTGCTTTTTGCAGATGCTCGGTTAACATTCTCTTGAATCTTATTCTTCTGTCTTTGCTTATATAGGTTAGTCAGGATATGGGAATAGAGCCCCCTATTCCTATCAGCGCAAAACTGGGTGATTTTAATAATATATTCAGAAGGATTGTGCACGCTGCAGAGCATCCTCACTTGAGCATTCCGGAAACAGAAGCTGGGAGAAGCCGCAAACAGTATCATAGACTTGTCAATCGCTCTCTTATGTTTGTTTCAGGTAAGTTGGTTTGCCAAGGATCCTTAATTGTCTATCAATGGTTTGTGACGGGTTGTAATTTTGATTCTCGGTTTATGGGGTATGTGGAGTTTAGAAAGGCATATTCAGAATTAGACCACTTTATTTTCACAATACATTCTCATATTTAAGCAAGGTAAAATTGCCATACACAAAATGCCATTGCTGAGAAATGTTCTCATTTGAGTATTTTTTTTTTTATTATTTTTTATCTTATTGTTTCAGTGAAAATTGGGTATGCTAGAGTTCTTAAAACAGTTAAAATTGAGATGATGGTGACTTATTCTGGTCATTGTTTTTTTTTTTAGTTGGATATTCTGGTCAATTTAGATGATTGAGTATTCATACCTAACGATTTTCTGCAAAGTGGTGACAGACTAACTGATAATTCGATCTGTTAATGAAAGATTTTTGGCTGAAAGTTTGATAATGTGGAATTGATTCATCAATTTTGACAGTTGGCGCTGCTGTAGCTATTGTGGGGCTGGCTGCTTACCGTGTCTACTCTGCAAGGAAGAACGCCTCCAGTTGATGATAAAGCCTCGTTTATTATATGGCCTTTATTGCTGCTGTTTGATCTTCAAGCAGCTTTGCAAAGCTTTATTTGGTACCTGCTTTACTGGGGTTTTTGAGGTTGCAGGGTTCTCTCTTTGTTGCTGTTTTAAGTTCTCCTCATCTGTACTTCTGTTATGATAATTTCCTAGTAGGTTTTGGTAGGCTAGGGTTTATGGAGTATAATGTTAATACATGTTAATTGAAATGAGGTGTTTTGCAGCACCTGTGCAATTTAAAGTTTTGCTAGAAATTTCAGAGATAGCTTGCTTTCGAATTATTACATTGATTTTCTCATTCTCAACTTTGCTTTTGCTAGTAAAATCAAATTGATGACTCGGAGGCTGCCTAATTCAGCTCGCCGAGGAATTTAGCGCAAAACCATTTTCTCTACTTGTTCCTAATCTTTTCAGAAACTCTACCTGATGCAACATCATTTGTCAAGCCTGTGCATGTTGCCATCCTCAAATCTCAGGTGCTAGGGGCTGATTCATCTATGAAAATTGCGACCTGGTGGCAGGTTTGTCTAATCTATTCTTTTTTGGAGGATCTTGAAGCGAACGGTAGATGCCGTACTAACCTAGTTTCATATAGTAATCTGTGGAAAATCAGGCTATTTGTAGGGCTAGAAAGACCCTGGACAAAACTTGGTCATATTATTTTTGCCACACCGCATTTTTTTCTGGCACTAAAGAATTTTCTCAAACGAAATTGGGATTGACCTTGTAAAGCAAGAGACTTTTATAAAGTTCGACGACTTAAAAACATTGCGACGGAACAAAGTTAGAAGGAAAGAAATGAGCAAAGTGCCCTTCCTGGCCGGGCATCAGAAAATGAAAGAAACATTTTGACTCAAATGGCTCTGCAACTGAGCCCTGCATTGGTGGATGTGCATTTATCACTGTCTTTCTTGAGCCACCCTTCTCTGATTCCGCAACACTTGATCGAGCGATCAATCTGGTATCTGCTGCTGCCTTCTGTCTGCAACTGTGAACAATATATCTCGAACTCCTCCGGCGATACGCAGAGTCGGAAGTCGAGTTTGAAGAGAAAGTTGACCTCCATCCTGTTCATTTCCGCGTTGCTTATTCCTCCCACTTTAGCAAAATAAGCATTGTTAGCACCCCTGCACGTTTTGAATCGGGCATGAACGTAAGAAATCTTGAACCAGGCTCGGAGATGGTAATATCACAGAACGAAGATCAGTCATTGGCATTTGGTAACCAGCCTCTAATCGGTAAAAGGTCCTTGAAAAGCTTGCATCTAATCATTAACTTTGACTCCAGTTTCAAATTTAAGCATCATGACATTTGCGGAAGTACGGAAATCACAAAAAATAGCCAAATTCGAACTCGACCGGACATGTCTCAAAATATTTTCAATAAGCATTTAATCACTCAACCGAGCTTGCTTGTTCTGCATTTAATAGATGAAAGGAGACCTAAGAAGATCAAATTAAATACAACTTGTGGATGAAGGTTCCAAATAAACTTGCACGAGTTGCAAGTATCTGCAGCCGAAAGCAATGACTTTCTATTACACTTGCCGACATACGGAGCCGAGGCGAGCATTGCGGTCGATGGTGACGAGGATGTTGGGGAAAGGGTATGGAGTACTACTATGCGGACACAAAGCATCGTCCTCCAAAAAGAAATCGATGCTTGCATTCGAATACAGGTGGTTCAAGCTTCTTAATCCAACCAGACCCGACAGTTCACTAAATTGGACGTTTCTGTATCTGCTCTAACAGGTCTAACTGATCATCAAATTCAAACTTAGTATTGCGACTACTAATTGGGAGTCGACCGATGCCTATACGTCAAGCTCTGCGTGCACACTTCTGCTATCAAGAGAAAAAAAGAAATGAGAGAAGAATAGCGTGCGGTGTCGTGGAAGACGAGTTTATGCAGGGGGCGAAGGCACTTACGCGTTGTCTATGAACTTGGAAGCGACCACCACGCTAGTTATCAAGAGCCTGTGGATATTAAGTGAAGTGAGACAGCCGGCGGTTCTCTCAAGGAACCGGTTGATGTAGATGTATGCTACGACGAAACAGGACATGCTGCAGCTCGTGTACTTGCAAATGCGCTCGAGGTACTGCCGAACGCTCATGGTGGGCGCCCTTGACCCGTGGAATATGGTAACGCCTTCCTTTCGCTTCGATGACTTCGATAATTTCTCGTTTCTCCGCATAGACTTCTCCAGAGCGGAAGCCATATCGAACAAAATCTGGGGCGTTTCCGAATCATCGTTGCTGGACTTATCCAATCCCAGAGAGGCATAAGTATCTTGACCAGCATCGACGCCATCTAGTTTTGATGTTTCCATAGCTAAGCACTGCGATGAATGGAAACAGAAAACAGACACAGCATCAGATGATCAGTCAACTGTTAAAACCCAGGAACAAGATGAGTAAGTAATGATGCAGAGTTGAAGCTGAAACCCTAGTCTAGCAGAAGCTGACAAACGCTGGAAGAAATCATCTTACAGTCTCTCAAGTTGACTAGAACTTGTGTGACCTTGGATAACAAGAGGGATCACGGAAGTGTACACACTGAGGAATATTATAGAACATAATGTGGAAGTTGATGTGACCCTTGGTTTGTTCCTTTTCCAAGTGGGAGCGAACAGAACGCTTTGTAAATGAACAGGGAATATCTAGTACACACAAATTCACTGTTCTCTTCAATAAACTAATGCAAGCGAACGCAGGACTTCAGACCCATTTGTACCTCTTGGGGAAAAAAAAAACTAAGATGCTCATTAAACTAGCCTAAAGAAAAGAACCAAAGATGCTATCAAGCATGCATATTGTCTTATCATATACACATACGCATGATCTTGGCTTAAATGTCTTATTCAGGGAGCGAGGGATCCAAATTAAAGAACCTACAGTAGGTCCAAGCTCAGAGTAAGGTACTCTTGAAGAAGAACATAATAGTAAAGATGTAAAAAAAAAAAAGATGAAATAAAAGAATGGCATAATATCTAGTCAAACTCAGGAGCAAACGGGGAGAAAGGAACATAGCTTTTCTTTCATGGACCGCCACGAAATGATGCATATTCCAACAATGATGAGTGATATCAACATGGCATCTAAAAGTCCGATCCTCCCTTTTCATGGTCGGCAATTCCCCCATCTTGTGTCCACCGAATCAACAGAGCACATCATGACTTGGATAAATAAATAAAAAGAAGATCAAAAAAACTATTAATTAAGCAAAACAGGGGAAAAAACAGCGTTTGGATCACCCGCGTGAATTTAAACTTGCGTCTTACCGGCTTTTCCATCGTAAAAAGAAACAGAAATAAAACGTGAAAAAAGCCGTTTGCCCTTATTAATTCCACAGTATCTTGTATTAGTGCACGCCAATCTGTCGGCGCAATTTACGCAGGTCAGTGCATGCAGGCTTTGGTTCCACTTTATGATGTGACAAGCCATTAATTGGCACTAGCTTTTGATTTGAGTGATGGATGAACTGGCAATAAACATGATCTCCTAGAGAAAATCTAATTGTTTAGTACAAGAGAGTGAGAACAAAATGGCCCCTTCCTTCCTCTATCCAGTTACTAGGTTGAACTGGCACCAAACACGATGGACATCAATCTAGCCCCACCATTTCAATATAACCAAGAACAACAACCAAGAAGGAAAACCAAAGGTCCATTAGTCACTGCCCAAAGGGTCACTTCTTATATTCAGTCACTTCCATGAAACCTGAAGAATCAACTGGCTTATAGATAAGATTCTTCCTCAATTTGCCTCAAGGTCGACATTGCTGGTCCAAGGCCACTGAACTGGGCTCAACAGCTACATGAAGCCTGGTGACAGACCGGCCCGTCAAATTGGCCTGCCCAAGCCTTAAGGGTTATATATAGAAAAGATGAAAGTAGACATAGGCAGACGTTCCCACAACCCGCCAAAACTATACTTCCTTGAATGCAAATAAGGAATGTACTGTTTTGGACGTAGGAGGCTCATCCAACAGCTGGTTCTTAGGCTATCCCACCTCGTCGGACTGCGCTTTGGGTTATGGCCGGCGCAATCACCTTCCTGGCAACAACAGAGGTCATCAACCCATGGCTTATCACAATGGAGTAGTCACTGGAGTCTTCTTTTGGGCCAGAATGGTGGAGTAATTATTCACCAGATGGCATTCCAAATGAAGTTAAAAAGGAAAAGGAAAGAACAACAGAAAAATGAACTATTCTGAGAAGATGTGGGTTATTTCTTCACTTCTAATGACTGCTGATGCGGGAACAATTTTTTTGGACTCCTGAAGTGCGGGCACCTGAAACAACATTTCAAACTGATAAGAAGTCCAAGTTTGCTATATCTTTGTCCCAATTATGAAGAAGCAGAGCAAGAAAAGGCACCATTCATTTATTTTGTGGTATTCTCTCCATCGCTAGATTTAGAATTATGACTCCTTTCAACTACAGCGGCAGCTGCTGATGCTGCCTTCTCCAACCCCAGATTCTGTAACTCTTTAAGGAATCCATTAACATCAGCAGGACTAATTTCATAGGGGCTATGGGCAGGACCAGGAAACGAGCCACTCGTCACTTCTTCCTTGTATTCAAGAAGAGCTTTGTTGATAACATCCCCAACTTGGGCATACTGTTTACAGAATTTTGGCGTGACCTGTGAAAGTGGGGGTTCCTTTGCTTGAGTAAAATCAAAAGATGTTGAAAATGGAGATGAAGTACAGCTATAATAAAAGAAACAGACCTTGGCATGATGAGGGTGTTGGAGCATTCCAAGTAGATCATGGTATACTAGAACCTGCATCAGAGACGGAAAATTAGCCCAAATGCTCATTCTTTAGAGTCTACTGCCATTGTGAATGAAGCTGCTACATGGCCAGTCAGAAAATCAAAGCAGTTGAAGATAATCATAGCGGTCGGGTACGTGGGTGATGGAGATAGGCAATACAATAAAAAATTTGGCCTAAACAGATTTGATCATTCATTGCAGTTAGAGAAAGAAAGACTGCACCAATTGTTGCTAAACATCACAGCACCCCTTCCCCCAATCAATTTCCCTTAGGTTTTCAACTTTATTTATTCCTAGTGGGTAGAAGGATCGACAAGAGTGAGAAAAATTTGTCCCTTAAAACCTCACAAATAAACTTAACTCGATAGATAATACGGTTCTATTATAAGAGGTTTCCTAGAGCCAAAAAATCCAGGCTTCAAATTAAGTCGACGCCTTTGTACTTGTTGAAGTGTGTGCTACGATAAACAAACTAGAAGATACTCTTACTTGAGAAAATTGACTAGGACAATCAACACAGATGGAGAGTGAATTATAAATGAAACCCACAATCCAATGAAATTTAACCAGAATCTTCTGCCACATTCATGTAATCACTTTCAAAACCTTTATCTTACAGATGGTAAAATGAATTTTCGATAGGCCAACCGAAATGTTCAGTAGAATAGTTAATGAAATGTCCTTTGACCAAAAAAAGAAAAAAAAGAAAAAAGATAGATATTTCACCTGATGCGTGCTTAAAACCCTGATCAAACCATTGAAACAAAGAACTGACCTGACCACTGCAAAATGGTCCGGCTCCAATTCCGATAGTAGGAATTTTAAGAGCTGAAGTAGCTGCTGCAGCCACTGGTGCTGGTACACATTCCAAAACAACGGAAAAGCACCCCGCTTCCTGCAAAGCTAATGCAGTCTCCACAACCTATAAGAAGACAAAGCCAATTTGATTTCAACGCACACAAGCACCAACATCTCTGGGAACAATTTCATGATGTTCTTAAATATGGGAATGGATGAGAAACGTACCTTGATGGCACTAGAGATATTCTTCCCCTGAGGCCTAAATCCGCCAAGAACACTAATTGCCTGAGGGGTTAGCCCCACATGCCCCATTACCGCAATTCCAGCTTCCACTATTGACTTCGAAGCAGTAATTCTCGAAGGCGACCCTCCTTCCAACTTAATCGCATCCATTCCTCCTTCCTTCAGCACCCGAACTGCGGTATCAACAGCCTGTCAATTACAAAAACAACACAACTTACCAACCACGCACCTTTCACTCCCACAAATCAGCATGTAGCAATTTCGCAAGACGCGTCACTAAAACAGGTAAAAAAATGAGTTCTCTCTATACCGACTATCAATACAGAGACATTCGAGGACAAATCAGCACGCTTAAACCCTCTGGCCCCAGAGGATAAAAGATCATACATTTTTTACTCAAAAGGGCTTTACAAAAGAAGGGGAGCATTTACGCAAACACCATAGCGACACCCAAAACTAACTTTTATCTTAATCAACTTCTTCAAACAAGACATACGCGAAAGGACGTCACATCAAATGCCACTACCTGATTCGAGCTCGACTCGTAGCTTCCGAAAGGCAAGTCCCCGACGAGAAGCGGCCTCTTGGCGCCGCGCGCCACGGCGCGGCAGTGGACGAGCATCTCGTCGAGGGAGATGGGGAGGGTGGTGTCGTGGCCATGGACCACCATGGCGGCCGAGTCGCCGACGAGGCAGACGTCGACGCCGGCCATGTCGAGGTGGACGGCGGAGGGGTAGTCGTAGGCGGTGACGACGGTGATGGGCTCGCCCCGGCGGTGCTTCTGCCGGAGGCTGGTGAGGGTCACGCGCCGCGCCGGCGACTGGGGGCTGGGCCCGCCGTAGACGGTGTTCTCGGGGACGTTGCTCATGCAGCGGAGGAGGGCGGCGGGCAGCTTGCACAGCGCGGAGGCCATGGAGGATCGTCTGGAGATGATGGCGTTGAGCGCGGCCATTTGCATGAACGAGAGAGAGAGAGAGAGAGAGAGATTTTTGGGCTTTTGGGACGTCAGCAGCAGAGAGGCTTTCTTTTTATCTCATCCGCTAGAACAATTTCGGTGCTCGGTAGACCCGCCGCCGCCGCTTGGTCAAACATTCATTAAACCTTGTGTGTGTATATGTATGTATTAAATTATTAGATATAATAATTTTCTTATCCTCCTAATTTATGTGGAGGACATGTTGATTGTCAAGCATGATGCTAAGCATCAAGGGCTTAGAAAAATAGTTGAGGAGAGCTTTTGTAATGAAAGATTTAGGACCGGTTAGACACACCCTATGCATGAGAGTTACTCGTGACATGAAGAACATGAAACTTTGGCTATCTCGAGAAAAACACACTGGAAAGGTGTTGGAAAGATTCACCATGAGTACATGTAAATTAGTAAATACTCTGCTTGCAAGTCATTTCAAGTTGAGTAATGAAGAAAATCCTACGACGGCAGAAGAGAAGAAATAGATGATGAAAATTCCTTATGCATCGGCTGTGGGTAGTTTGATACATGACATGGTTTGTACAAGCATTGCTCATGAAATTGGTATTGTGAGCAAGTTTGTCTCAAATCCAAGTAAAGAGCATTGAACATATGTGAAATGGATGTTGAGGTATCTTAGATAGAGGCACTTCCAAAATTTTGCTTATGTTATGGAAATGGGAAGGCCAAGTTGAGTGCTTACTTAGATGTAGACTATGTTGGTAACGTTGATCCTAAAAAATTCTCATCAAGTTATTTGATGACTTTTGCAAAGGGAGTAGTTTGTGGCAATTAAAATTGCAAAAAATCTGTTATTTTGTCTACAACTGATTATTGAAAGAAGGAAGAAACTCTTGTTGATACATAAATTCCTACAAGAATTGGGATTGAAGTAAAGGAAGTTTGCTATGTATTATGATAGAATGAGTGTTATCTATCTTGGTGAAACCGATGTTGCATTCAAGATCAAAGTATATTGATGTAAAGTATAATTGGATTTTAGAGAAATTAGAAGAGAATACTTAAGAAAGTCCATACCAACAACAAATGGATCCGATATGATGACCCAAACAATCTTGCCCAAGGTGAAACTTGACTCTGTAGAAACAATGTGGGTATGATGAAACTTCTCACATGAGGTAGAGGGAGAGGTTTGTTGGCTGGGTCTAGGTCTTAGGCTTATTTCACTTCAAAAGTTAGTTCAAAAAGTGAGACTTTTTTTTACACTTACAAATGAATCACCATCTCTTTCTACAAATGATCTGGGATAACCTCAGCAAAGAAAAGCAGTCATTATTATATTGTGAAGCTAGCATAACGAGGCAAGCTAGTTAACAACTTTACACGCATGATAATCTTGCATTATTGAACATTAGTTACTCCTCTTTAATCTAATTGAGCACGTATGTACTCACCCTAGAGGGGATGAACTAGCACCAAACACGATGAACATCAATCTAGCCCACCATGTCAATATAACCAAGAACAACAACCAAGAAGCAAAACCAAAGGTCCTTTAGTCACTGCCCCAAGGGTCACTTCCTATATTTAGTCGCTTCCATGAAACCTGAACAATCAACTGGCTTGTAGATAAGATTCTTCCGCAATTTGCCTCAAGGTTGACATAGCTGGTCCAAGGCCACTGAATTGGGCTCAGCAGCTACATGAAGCCTGGTGACAGATTGGCCCATCAAATTGGCCTGCCCAAGCCTTAAGGGTTATATATAGACAAGAAGAAAGTAGACATAGGCAAACATTCTCACAACCCGATAAAAACGATCCTTCCTTGAATGCAAATAAGGTATGTACTGTTTTTGACATAGGAGGCTCATCCAACAGCTGGTTCCAAGGCTATCCCACCTCGTCGGACTGTGCTTTGGGTTGTGGCCGGAGCAATCACCTTCCTAGCAACAACAGAGGTCATCTACCAATGGCTTATCACAATATAGTAGTCACTGGAGTCTTCTTTTGGGCCAGAATGGTGGAGTAATTATTCACCAGATGGCATTTCGAATGGAGTTAAAAAGGAAGAGGAAAGAACAACAGAAAAATGAACTACTCTGAGAAGATGTGGGTTATTTCTTCACTTCTAATGACTGCTGATGCGGGAACTACTTTTTTTGAACTCCTGAAGTGCGGGCACCTGAAACAACATTTCAAACTGATAAGAAGTCCAAGTTTGCCGAATCTTTGTCCCAATTATGAAGAATAAGAGAGCAAGAAAAGGCACCATTCATTTATTTTGTGGTATTCTCTCCTTCGCTAGATTTAGATTTATGACTCCTTTCAACTACAGCAGCAGCTGTTGATGCTCCCTTCTCCAACCCCTGGTTCTGTAACTCTTTAAGGAATCCATTAAAATCAGCAGGACTAATTTCATAGGGGCTATGGGCAGGACCAGGAAACGAGCTGCTCGTAACTTCTTTCTTGTATTCAAGAAGAGCTTTGTTGATAACATCCCCAGCTTGGGCATACTGTTTACAGAATTTTGGCATGACCTGTGAAAGTGCTGTTTCTTTTATTATAACTGTGCTTCATCTCCATTTTCAGCATCTTTTGATTTTACTCAAGCAAAAGAGCCCCCCATTTTCACAGGTCATGCCAAAATTCTGAACAGTATGCCCAAGTTGGGGGTGTTATCAACAAAGCTCTTCTTGAATACAAGAAAGAAGTTACGAGCAGCTCGTTTCCTGGTCCTGCCCATAGCCCCTATGAAATTAGTCCTGCCAAAATTCTGTAAACAGTATGCCCGGCATGACCTGTGAAAGTGGGGGGCTCCTTTGCTTGAGTAAAATCAAAAGATGCTGAAAATGGGGATGAAGCACAGTTATAATAAAAGAAACAGACCTTGGCATGATCAGGGTGTTGGAGCATTCCAAGCAGATCATGGTATACTAGAACCTGCATCAGAGACGGAAAATTAGCCCAAATGCTCATTCTTTTAGAGTATACTACCTTTGTGAATGAAGCTGCTACATGGCCAATCAGAAAATCAAAGCAGTCGAAGATAATCATAGCTGTCAGGTACGGGTGTGATGGAGATAGGCAATACAATAAAAAATTTGGCCTAAACAGATTTGATCGTTCATTGCAGTTAGAGAAAGAAAGACTGCACCAATTGTTGCTAAACATCACAGCAACTCTTCCCCCAATCAATTTCCCTTAGGTTTTCAACTTTATTTATTCCTAGTGGGTAGAAGGATCGACAAGAGTGAGAAAAATTTGTCCCTTAAAACCTCGCAAATAAACTTAACTTGATAGATAATACTCTCAGATGTCTTCCTATGATACAATGCTGATTTGCTCAGGTGTCTCCATGTAAATTAATTCGGTTCTATTATAAGAGGTTTCCTAGAGCCAAAAAATCCAGGCTTCAAATTAAGTCAATGCCTTTGTACTCGTTGAAGTGTGTGCCACAATAAACAAACTAGAAGATACTCTTACTTGAGAAAATTGACTAGGACAATCAACACAGATGGAGAGTGAAGTATAAATGAAACCCACAATCCAATGAAATTTAACCAGAATCCCCCGCCACTTTCATGTAATCAGTTTCAAAACATTTATCTTACAGCTGGTAAAATGAATTCTCAATAGGCCAACCGAAATGTTCCTTAGAATAGTTAATGAAATGTCTTTTGACCAAAAAAAAAAAAAAAAAAAACGGATAGATATTTCACCTGATGCGTGCTTAAAACCCTGATCAAACCAGTGAAACAAAGAACTGACCTGACCACTGCAAAATGGTCCGGCTCCAATTCCGATAGTAGGAATTTTGAGAGCTGAAGTAGCTGCTGCAGCCACTGGTGCTGGTACACATCCCAAAACAACGGAAAAGCACCCCGCTTCCTGCAAAGCTAATGCAGTCTCCACAACCTATAAGAAGAGAGAGTCAATTTGATTTCAACGGACACAAAATGACGTTTGGGGACAAATGACTTTTGTGATAAAAAAAATTATCAAAAATAAAAAATAAAAAAATTTGACCGGCAAGGGCCGGCAGCCGCCTGCGACCTCCGGCGACCTCAAATCTGGGCGGCGAGGTCGCGCGACACCGTCGTGACCTCCGGCAACCCTAGATCTAGGGCGGCGAGGTCGCGCGCTTCGCAAGACGCTGCCTCGACCTTTGGCGACCTCGAATCTGGGGCGGCGACGTCACGCGACGCCGTCTCGACCTCCGGCGACCTTGGATCTGGGGCGGTGAGGTCGCGCGATGCCGCCTCGACCTTCGGCGACCTAGATCCAGGGTGTCGAGGTCGCGGGAGGACCTCGCCGCCCCAGATTTGGGTCGCGGTGGGGTCGTGCAACCTTGCCGCCCTCGGATCTAGGGCGGCGAGGTTGTGGGAGGTCGAGGGATGCTGCTGCGACCCAGATCTGAGGGTGGCGAGGTCGTGTGACCTAGACCTCGCTGCGACCCAAATGGCACTGTGGTCGCGCGACCTCGCCGGTGGTCGCCCGACTCTCCAACGACGATCGCCTAGGTTGTCGCGACCACGTCGGCGTCCCTCTAGCCGTCGCCGGCCCCTCGCAGTCAGGAAGAACCATCCTCGACGAAGAAGATGAACAGTGTCCTCATAAGGGTAAAAAAACAAAAAAATAAAAAGTTTGTAAGGATAAATTTGGAAAAAAAAAAAAAAAAAAAACAGTTTCTACGTGGGTTTGTCGAAAAAGCCTCCTCCCTTAGGCTTTCGGCCTTCAAAAGTCAAACTTTAAGCTAAGGACTTTTACAAAATTTTTTTGTCAAACGCTCATTTTTAACCCAAAGGGTTTTGGAAGCCTAAAGTGGCTTGGAAAAGCCGAATCCAAACGCAGCCAAACACCAACATCTCTGGGAACAACTTCATGATGTTCTTCAATATGGAATAAATGAGAAACGTACCTTGATGGCACTAGAGATATTCTTCCCCTGAGGCCTAAATCCGCCAAGAACACTAATTGCCTGAGGGGTTAGCCCCACATGCCCCATTACCGCAATTCCAGCTTCCACTATCGACTTCGCAGCAGTAATTCTCAAAGGCGATCCTCCTTCCAACTTAATCGCATCCATTCCTCCTTCCTTCAGCACCCGAACCGCCGTATCAACAGCCTGTCAATTACGAAAACAACACAACTTACCAACCACGCACCTTTCACTCCAACAAATCAGCATGTAGCAATTTCGCAAGACGCGTCACTAAAACAGGTAAAAGGAGTTCTCTCTATACTGACTACCAATACAGAGACATTCGAGAACAAATCAGCACGTTTAAACCCTCTGGCCCCAGAGGTAAAAGATCATACACTTCTTACTCAAAAGGGCTTTACAAAAGAAGGGAAGCATTTACGGAAACACCACAGCGACACCCAAAACTAACTTTCATCTTCATCAACTTCTTCAAACAATACATACGCGAAAGGACGTCACATCAAATGCCACTACCTGATTCGAGCTCGACTCGTAGCTACCGAAAGGCAGGTCCCCGACGAGCAGGGGCCTCTTGGCGCCGCGGGCCACGGCGTGGCAGTGGACAAGCATCTCGTCGAGGGAGATGCGGAGGGTGGTGTTGTGGCCGTGGAACACCATGGCGGCCGAGTCGCCGACGAGGCAGACGTCAACGCCAGCCATGTTGAGGTGGACAGCGGAAGGGTAGTCGTAGGCGGTGACAACGGTGATGGGCTCGCCCCGGCGGTGCTTCTGCCGGAGGCTGGTGAGGGTCACGCGCCGCGCCGCGCCGGCGACTGGGGGCTGTGCCCGCCGTAGACGGTGTTCTCAGGGACGTTGCTCATGCAGCGGAAGACGGCGGCGGGCAGCTTGCACAGCGCGGAGGCCATGGAGGATCGTCTGGAGATGATGGCGTCGAGCGCGGCCAATTACATGAACGAGAGAGAGAGAGAGAGAGAGAGAGAGAGTTTTTGCTTTTGGTACATCGGCAGCAGAGAGGCTTCCTTTTATCTCATACGCTAGAACAATTTCGGTGCTCGGTAGACCACACCCCCCCCCCCCCGCCACCGCTTTGTCAAACGTCCTAGGACGTCATATTAATTCTATATTGCTGGCTATCATATAGATAATATTCATTAAACCTTGTGTGTGTATATATATTAAATTATTATATATAATGATTTTCTTGTCCTCCTAATTTATGTGGATGACATGTTGATTGTCGAAGCATGATGCTAAAAAATTCAAGGGCATAGAAAAAGAGTTGAGGAGAGCTTTTTCAATGAAAGATCTAGGACCGGTTAGACAAATCCTATGCATGAGAATTACTTGTGACATGAAAAACATGAAACTCTGGCTATCCCGAGAAAAGCACATTGAAACGGTGTTGGAAAGATTCACCATGAGTACATGTAAACTAGTAAACACTCTGCTAGCAAGCCATTTCAAGTTGAGTAATGAAGAGAATCCTGCGAGTGGGGAAGAGAAGAAATAGATGATGAAAATTCCTTATGCATTGGGTGTGAGTAGTTTGATACATGACATGATTTGCACAAGGCTAGATATTGCTCATGAAATTGGTATTGTGAGCAAGTTTGTCTCAAATCCAAGTAAAGAGGATTGGACATATGTGAAATGGATGTTGAGGTATCTTAGATAGAGGCACTTCCAAATTTTGCTTACGTTATGGAAATGGGAAGCTCGAGTTGAGTGCTTACTTAGATGAAGATTATGTTGATGACATTGATTCTTGAAAATTCTCATCAAGTTATTTGATGACTTTTGCAAAGGGAGAAGTTCGTGGCGATTAAAATAGCAAAAAATCTGTTGTTTTGTCTACAATTGATTATCGAAAGAAGTAAGAAACTCTTGTTGATACATAAATTCCTACAGGAATTGGGATTGAAGTAAAGGAAGTTTGCTATGTATTATGATAGGATGAGTGTTATCTATCTTGGTGAAACCGATGCTGCATTTAAGATCGAAGTATATTGATGTAAAGTATTATTGGATTCTAGAGAAATTAGAAGAGAATACATAAGAAAGTCCATACTAATGACAAATGGATCCAATAGGATGACCCAAGCAATCTTGCCCAAGGTGAAACTTGACTCTTTAGAAATAAAGTGGGCAAAATGAAACTTCCCACATGAGGTGGAGGGAGAGGTTTGTTGGCTGGGTCTAGGTCTTGGGCTTGTTTCACTTTAAAAGTTAGCTCAAAAAGTAAGATTTTCTTTTACATTTATAAATGAATCATCATCTCTTTCTACAAATGATCTGAGATAACCTTAACAAAGAAAATCGGTCATTATTATATTGTGAACTAGCAGAACAAGGCAAGCTAGTTAACAACTTTACACGCACTATAATCTTGCATTATTGAACATCAATCACTGCTCCGTAATCTAATTGAGCACGTACGTACTCACCCTAGAGGGGATGAAGGATCACTTTGAGTCCATGTTGAGGGCGTATCGTGAGTATCTGGGTTGGCAAGTGGACGTAGTCCGGGGACACGGTAAAGCTGTAGTGCCGCAGAATCATCGCGAGGATGATCTTCGCCTCGGTCGTCGCAAAATTTGAGCCCACGCAGTTTCGCGGTCCCAAGTCGAAAGGGAGGAACGCCGCGGCATCGTTGCTCACGGCTCCGGCGATCCCTTCCCTGAACCTCTCCGGCTCGAAGAGATGCACGTCGTCCCCCCAGACTCGAGGGCTGTGGTGAATCGTCAGGATCGGTATTTGGAGGGAGATGCCCGGAGGAAGAACAAGACTTCCCAATGTGACCTGCCTTACGACCTTTCTAATGGTGTTAACGACTGGAGGATATAGTCGAAGCGATTCGTCGATGATCATGCCTACCTGAAAAGGATTCGAAAGAATACGACGTGAAGGTTAACCAAGTCTAGATAGATGAGGGTGTATGAATGATTAACAAAGCGTGAAAAAAGTAATGATTAATATCAAAAAAAACTCTAACTGATACATCCGTAATAAATTTATATTAAATTAATTTTTTGATTGCCAAAAATCTCAAACATTGTACATTTGTGTTAAATTTACATTCTATTAATTTCCGTTAAATTAGACTAATGCTATGAAAAATTGTAATCTTATGAGCCTGCGATAAACAAAGGGTACACCCATCAACTATTGCACGTAATTTAAATCACCAATTTGACGGTAAGATTTTATGAAGACTAACAAAGAGCAATGGCGTCACAAGTATATTAGTTTGGGACTTTTGTTGAAAAATTAATGATTTGAAATAAATTTATCACAATTGTATCAATTTAGAAATTTTGATGATATTAACCCGAAAAATAAACCACATTAACATACCATCTTGAGTTTCATAATTCCTTCATGGTTGGGATCTTTGCCAAATACATCAGTCACCTCCTTTCTTGCTTCCTCTTGCCAATCCTTGTGAATTGCAAGGAGGAAGAGTGTCCAAGTGAGGATGGACGTCGTCGTTTCTTGTCCCGAGAAATGGAACGTCCTACACTCGTCCATAAGATCATCGATCGTGATTCTCTTGCTTTTGTCTGGATCATGATAGGCCTTCAGAAGAGACCCTAAGTAGTCATTCCCGTAGTCATCCATTTCTCCCACGTTTACCTTCTTTTCTCGCTTCTCGATTATCCCTAACAACGCATCGGATATCGCCTTCTCAAGTCTCTCGGACTTGATATCATCACTCATTTTCCATATCTTTCTATAGAATAAAGTTAAAAAAATGAATAAAAATAACACGATTCAACTTTTGAACCAAACCAAAATTAGCACTGAAGCTCTGTTAAAGAGTGTATAGTACTAAATTTGGTCAACAGCTAAAACAGTAGTCGCCATCTATGTAGCATTGACACAGATACGATAAGCAGAGCAACCCCATCAGAGAAAAGGAAGAGAATCAGATGACGCATTACAATCATTTTCTTTTGAGAAACGACCGAGTATTTGGAACGGAGAGACGCGGAGAAAGGGACCATACAGGGAGTGTCGGCCTGAACGGTGTGCACGAGGTCAGTGCGCCAGATATTCCCGTAATTCTTGCGGGCTTGCAGACTCTGCAGACGCTCCTGAGACGCCATGGCCGCGAAGCTCAATCACCTCTGCACAAGAAGACGAAGAAGAAGAACAGGAAGAAGAACCAGCGAGCCAAGAAAGCTTGAACGCGACGGCCCAAGAACAACGACGGCCGCCTTTTCTATACTACGAACGCAGGACCGAGACAAAGGCCGGCTCGAGGAGAGACAGGGCGCGAACGGTAGATGGAGGAACATGACGAGTGGACTCGGCCAAGCAGAATCTTCTTCAGGGAAGGTCGTCGAGTCAACGGAGTGGAACCAAGACCGCTTCCACCATCTTCCACCAATGAAACGAATGGAAGAAGGGGGCAAGGCGGGCTCCCCAATGAAGAAATCTTCATAAGGCTCAACGCGCGGCGTTAACGTCGGAGCAGAATGACAGTGGTGATGTAGAGACATAAGTCAACGGCGTCTAGGTACATCCTAACGAGAATGGAGAAAATGCAATAAAACCCATTGAGAGTAAAAAAATAAATTGGCTAATGAAGACAAAAGACTTAATGAAGTATGGCTATTTTTGTTGGATTGGACAACTCCGGGTATCACAATGTTTTATCCTATTTGTTATTTAGAGCGGCAAGATTCGGATATGTTTGTATATAATTTAAGTAATAGAATGAAATTACGCACAAGGCGGAATATATTCAGATAGGATATTTGCTATCCGGTAAAAATAAGGAAAAAAAAGATAAAAAAAGAAAAGAAAAGTGTGAGCCACGGTAACGTGAAGGTGAAGATAGAAGGGAAAGGATTTAAGGAGGGGGGTGGTTTAGAATTTTGGCAAAAAGAAAGCCGGCAGCTTCTTTTTCTTGAAAGATTCAACGAAAAAGAGAGAGAGGTCGAATGTTGGGCAACCTAAAGGTCAGGGTTTGATTCCCTTTCTTATCACATGACTAGAACTTGTGAGACCTTGGAGATCAAGAGGGATCACGGAAGTGCACACACTGAGGAATATTATAGAACATAATGTGGAAGTTGATGTGACTCTTGGTTTGTTCCTTTTCCAAGTGGGAGCGAACAGAACGCTTCCTAAATGAACAGGGAATATTTAGTAAACAAATTCACTGTTCTCATCAATAAACTAATGCAAGCAAACGCAGAACTTCAGACCCATTTGTACCTCTTGGGAAAAAAAAAAGGATGCTCATTAAACTAGCCGAAAGAAAAGAATTGAAGATGCTATCAAGCATGCATAATGTCTTATCATATACACATACACATGATCTTGGCTTAAATGTCTTATTCAGGGAGCAAGGGATCCAAATTAAAGAACCTGCAGTCGGTCCAAGCTCAGAGTAAGGTACTCTTGAAGAAGAATATAATAGTAAAGATGTTAAAAAAAAAAAAGTGAAATAAAAGAATGGCATAATATCTAGTCAAACTCAGGAGCAACTGGGGAGAAAAGAACATGGCTTTTCTTTCATGGACCGCCACGAAATGATGCATATTCCAACAATGATGAGGGATATCAACATGGCATCTAAAAGTCTGATCTTTCCTTTTCATGGTCGGCAATTCCCCCATCTTGTGTCCACCGAATCAACAGAGCACATCATGACTTGGATAAATAAATAGAAAAAAGATCAAGAAAACTATTAATTGAAGCAAAACAGGGGAAAAAACAGAGTTTGTATCGCCCACCTGGATTTAAACTTGCGTCTTACCGGCTTTTCCTTCATAAAAAGTAACAGAAGTAAAACGTGAAAAAAGCCATTTGCTCTTATTAATTCCACAGTATCTTGTTTTGGTGCACGCTAATCTGTTGGCGCAATTTACGCAGGTCAGTGCATGCAAGCTTTGGTTCCACTTTATGATGTGACAATTTATTAATTAGCACTAGCTTTTGATTTGAGTGATGGATGAACTGGCAATAAACATGATCTCCCAGATAAAATCTCATTGTTTACTACAAGAGAGTGAGAATAAAATGGTCACTTCCTTCCTTTATCCAGTTACTAGGTTGAACTGGCACCAAACACGATGGACATCAATCTAGCCCACCATTTCAATATAACCAAGAACAACAACCGAGAAGCAAAACCAAAGGTCCTTTAGTCACTGCCCCAAGGGTCACTTCCTATATTCAGTCACTTCCATGGAACCTGAACAATCAATTGGCTTGAAGATAAGATTCTTCCACAATTTGCCTCAAGGTCGACATTGCTGGTCCAAGGCCACTGAACTGGGCTCAGCAGCTACATGAAGCCTGGTGACAGACTGGCCCGTCAAATTGGCCTGCCCAAGCCTTAAGGGTTATATATAGGAAAGAAGAAAGTAGACATAGGCAGACGTTCTCACAACCCGCCAAAACTATACTTCCTTGAATGCAAATAAGGAATGTACTGTTTTGGACGTAGGAGGCTCATCCAACAGCTGGTTCTTAGGCTATCCCACCTCGTTGGACTGCTCTTTGGGTTATGGCCGGAGCAATCACCTTCCCGGCAACAACAGAGGTCATCAACCCATGGCTTATCACAATGTAGTAGTCACTGGAGTCTTCTTTTGGGCCAGAATGGTGGAGTAATTATTCACCAGATGGCATTCCAAATGGAGTTAAAAAGGAAAAGGAAAGAACAACAGAAAAATGAACTATTCTGAGAAGATGTGGGTTATTTCTTCACTTCTATTGACTGCTGATGCGGGAACTACTTTTTTTGGACTCCTGAAGTGCGGGCACCTGAAACAACATTTCAAACTGATAAGAAGTCCAAGTTTGCAGAATCTTTGTCCCAATTATGAAGAAGCAGAGCAAGAAAAGGCACCATTCATTTATTTTGTGGTATTCTCTCCATCGCTAGATTTAGAATTATGAGTCCTTTCACCTACAGCAGCAGCTGCTGATGCTGCCTTCTCCAACCCCAGATTCTGTAACTCTTTAAGGAATCCATTAACATCAGCAGGACTAATTTCATAGGGGCTATGGGCAGGACCAGGAAACGAGCTGCTCGTCACTTCTTCCTTGTATTCAAGAAGAGCTTTGTTGATAACATCCCCAGCTTGGGCATACTGTTTACAGAATTTTGGCGTGACCTATGAAAGTGGGGGTTCCTTTGCTTGAGTAAAATCAAAAGATGCTGAAAATGGAGATGAAGTACAGCTATAATAAAAGAAACAGACCTTGGCATGATGAGGGTGTTGGAGCATTCCAAGTAGATCATGGTATACTAGAACCTGCATCAGAGACGGAAAATAGCCCAAATGCTCATTCCTTAGAGTCTACTGCCATTGTGAATGAAGCTGCTACATGGCCAGTCAGAAAATCAAAGCAGTTGAAGATAATCATAGCTGTCGGGTACGTGGGTGATGGAGATAGGCAATACAATAAAAAATTTGGCCTAAACAGATTTGATCATTCATTGCAGTTAGAGAAAGAAAGACTGCACCAATTGTTGCTAAACATCACAGCACCCCTTCCCCCAATCAATTTCCCTTAAGTTTTCAACTTTATTTATTCCTAGTGGGTAGAAGGATCGACAAGAGTGAGAAAAATTTGTCCCTTAAAACCTCACAAATAAACTTAACTCGATAGATAATACGGTTCTATTATAAGAGGTTTCCTAGAGCCAAAAAATCCAGGCTTCAAATTAAGTCGACGCCTTTGTACTTGTTGAAGTGTGTGCTACGATAAACAAACTAGAAGATACTCTTACTTGAGAAAATTGACTAGGACAATCAACACAGATGGAGAGTGAATTATAAATGAAACCCACAATCCAATGAAATTTAACCAGAATCTTCTGCCACATTCATGTAATCACTTTCAAAACCTTTATCTTACAGATGGTAAAATGAATTTTCGATAGGCCAACCGAAATGTTCAGTAGAATAGTTAATAAAATGTCCTTTGACCAAAAAAAGAAAAAAAAGAAAAAAGCTTAAAACCCCGATCAAACCATTGAAACAAAGAACTGACCTGACCACTGCAAAATGGTCCGGCTCCAATTCCAATAGTAGGAATTTTAAGAGCTGAAGTAGCTGCTGCAGCCACTGGTGTTGGTACACATTCCAAAACAACGGAAAAGCACCCCGCTCCCTACAAAGCTAATGCAGTCTCCACAACCTATAAGAAGACAAAGCCAATTTGATTTCAACGCACACAAACACCAACATCTCTGGGAACAATTTCATGATGTTCTTCAATATGGGAATGGATGAGAAACGTACCTTGATGGCACTAGAGATATTCTTCCCCTGAGGCCTAAATCCGCCAAGAACACTAATTGCCTGAGGGGTTAGCCCCACATGCCCCATTACCGCAATTCCAGCTTCCACTATCGACTTCGAAGCAGTAATTCTCGAAGGCGACCCTCCTTCCAACTTAATCGCATCCATTCCTCCTTCCTTCAGCACCCGAACTGCAGTATCAACAGCCTGTCAATTACAAAGACAACACAACTTACCAACCACGCACCTTTCGCTCCCACAAATCAGCATGTAGCAATTTCGCAAGACGCGTCACTAAAACAGGTAAAAAAATGAGTTCTCTCTATAACGTCTACCAATACAGAGACATTCGAGGACAAATCAGCACGCTTAAACCCTCTGGCCCCAGAGGATAAAAGATCATACATTTTTTACTCAAAAGGGCTTTACAAAAGAAGGGGAGCATTTACGCAAACACCATAGCGACACCCAAAACTAACTTTTATCTTCATCAACTTCTTCAAACAAGACATACGCGAAAGGACGTCACATCAAATGCCACTACCTGATTCGAGCTCGACTCGTAGCTTCCGAAAGGCAAGTCCCCGACGAGCAGGGGCCTCTTGGCGCCGCGGGCCACGGCGCGGCAGTGGACGAGCATCTCGTCGAGGGAGATGGGGAGGGTGGTGTCGTGGCCGTGGAACACCATGGCAGCCGAGTCGCCGACGAGGCACACGTCGACGCCGGCCATGTCGAGGTGGACGGCGGAGGGGTAGTCGTAGGCGGTGACGACGGTGATGGGCTCGCCCCGGCGGTGCTTCCGCCGGAGGCTGGTGAGGGTCACGCGCCGCGCCGGCGACTGGGGGCTGGGCCCGCCGTAGACGGTGTTCTCGGGGACGTTGCTCATGCAGCGGAAGAGGGCGGCGGGCAGCTTGCACAGAGCGGAGGCCATGGAGGATCGTCTGGAGATAATGGCGTTGAGCGCGGCCATTTACATGAACGAGAGAGAGAGAGAGATTTTTGGGCTTTTGGTACGTCGGCAGCAGGGAGGCTTCCTTTTGTCTCATCCGCTAGAACAATTTCGGTGCTCGGTAGACCCGCCGCCGCCGCTTAGTCAAACATTCATTAAACCTTGTGTGTGTATATGTATGTATTAAATTATTATATATAATGATTTTATTATCCTCCTAATTTATGTGGACGACATGTTGATTGTCAAGCATGATGCTAAGAATCAAGAGCTTAGAAAAATAGTTGGGGAGAGCTTTTGTAATGAAAGATTTAGGACCGGTTAGACAAATCCCATGCATGAGAGTTACTTGTGACATGAAGAACATGAAACTTTGGTTATCTCGAGAAAAACACCTTGGAAAGTGTTGGAAAGATTCACCATGAGTACATGTAAATTAGTAAATACTCTGCTTGCAGGTCATTTCAAGTTGAGTAATGATGAAAGTCCGAAAAGAAATAGATGATGAAAATTTCTTATGCATCGGCTGTGAGTAGTTTGATACATGACATGGTTTGTACAAGCATTGCTCGTGAAATTGGTATTGTGAGCAAGTTTGTCTCAAATCCAAGTAAAGAGCATTGGACATATGTGAAATGGATGTTGAGGTATCTTAGATAGAGGCACTTCCAAAATTTTGCTTATGTTATGGAAATGGGAAGCCCAAGTTGAGTGCTTACTTAGATGTAGACTATGTTGGTAACGTTGATCCTCAAAAATTCTCATCAAGTTATTTGATGACTTTTGCAAAGGGAGTAGTCTGTGGCAATTAAAATAGCAAAAAATCTGTTGTTTTGTCTACAACTGATTATCAAAAGAAGGAAGAAACTCTTGTTGATACATAAATTCCTACAAGAATTGGGATTGAAGTAAAGGAAGTTTGCTATGTATTATGATAGAATGAGTGTTATCTATCTTGGTGAAACCGATGTTGCATTCAAAATCAAAGTATATTGATGTAAAGTATCATTGGATTTTAGAGAAATTAGAAGAGAATACTTAAGAAAGTCCATACCAACGACAAATGGATCCGATATGATGACCCAAACAATCCTGCCCAAGCTGAAACTTGACTTTGTAGAAACAATGTGGGTATGATGAAACTTCCCACATGAGATAGAGGGAGAGGTTTGTTGGCTGGATCTAGGTCTTGGGCTTATTTCACTTCAAAAGTTAGTTCAAAAAGTGAGATTTTCTTTTACACTTATAAATGAATCACCACCTCTTTCTACCAATGATCTGGGATAACCTTAGCAAAGAAAAGCGGTCATTATTATATTACGAAACTAGCATAACAAGGGAAGCTAGTTAACAAATTTACACGCATGATAATCTTGCATTATTGAACATTAGTTACTCCTCTTTAATCTAACTAAGCACGTACGTACTCACCCTAGAGGGGATGAACTGGCACCAAACACGATGAACATCAATCTAGCCCACCATGTCAATATAACCAAGAACAACAACCAAGAAGCAAAACCAAAGGTCCTTTAGTCACTGCCTCAAGGGTCACTTCTTTTATTTAGTCACTTCCATGAAACCTGAACAATCAACTGGCTTGTAGATAAGATTCTTCCACAATTTGCCTCAAGGTTGACATAGCTGGTCCAAGGCCACTGAACTGGGCTCAGTAGCTACATGAAGCCTGGTGATAGACTGGCCCATCAAATTGGCCTGCACAAGCCTTAAGGGTTATATACTATGAAGCACGGACACGTGCACCATGCCTCCATGTTGTGTCCGACACGTCGACATGCTCGGACACATGGTCAACGCGTGTCGGATTTTTTGACCCGCGGTCAATTTTTTTCGACATGTTTCAACTCGCGTGTCGGATGGAAGCGAGGGCGAGGGAGGAGAGAAAGGCCGCGAGCGACGGTGAGAAATCGCCAGAGAAAGAGTAGAGACTGAGGCGAGGGCAAGCCCATGACGACGAGCTTGCGATGGTGAGAAACTGCCAGAGAAAGAGTAGAGATCGTGGCCACTGTGATGCTGATCGGCAACGAGGCTATAACTGCAAATGAGGAAGGGCCGAAGGCGAGGCGGGGGAGAGGAGAGGAAGGGGTCGTGAGGTGACTAGAAGGAGGAGAAGGGGCGTTTGCTAGGGTTTTGGAAACTCAAAAAATTAAAAAAAGAGGGATTTTGATGAGGTGAAGTGACAGCCCGTCAGCCTGTCACGTGGGAGGGAAAAAAGTGAAATAAATGTGAGGTGAGGAAAAGAGTCTGATGTGGGGAAGGGAGGGAAAAAAAATTGAAATAAATTTGGGGGTGAGGGAAGTTTGACGTGGGGGAAGGAGGGAAAAAAAATTGAAACAAATTTGGGGGTGGGGGAAATAAATGAGGGAAAGAAGGGAGTGGGGCTTGGCGGTAGACCTCTCGAGGAGATGTTTTATTTTTAATCAAAAAAATAAATAAATGAAATTAAAAAATAATTTTAAAAAATAAAAATACTAAATTTTAAATGATGATAAATTTTTGTTTTTTTTTTTTGGTAAAGTATGATAAATTTTTGTTAGTCATTAGTTTTATCAATAATTTTTATTAAAGTTAAAATTATATTTTCAAACATGAATACATATTATTAATGTAAATTCATCGTAGGCTCTTTTTTTAATTAATTTTTATTTATAAATTTGAATCAAATTAATTAATAATAAAAATATTCATTTATTATATAATGTGTCGCAACGTGTCAGAATTCTCTATTTTTTAGAAACGACGTGTCGACGTATCGTGTTGTGTCGGACACTCGTGTCGTATCGCGTGTCGGTGCTACATAGGTTATATATAGACAAGAAGAAAGTAGACATAGGCACACATTCTCACAACCCGACAAAAACAATACTTCTATGAATGCAAATTAGGTTGTGGCCGGAGCAATCACCTTCCCAGCAACAACAGAGGTCATCTACCAATGGCTTATCACAATATAGTAGTCACTGGAGTCTTTTTTGGGCCAGAATGGTAGAGTAATTATTTACCAGATGGCATTCCAAATGGAGTTAAAAAGGAAGGGGAAAGAACAACAGAAAAATGAACTATTCTGAGAAGATGTGGATTATTTCTTCACTTCTAATGACTGCTGATGCGGGAACAACTTTTTTTGAACTCCTGAAGTGCGGGCACCTGAAACAACATTTCAAACTGATAAGAAGTCCAAGTTTGCTGAATCTTTGTCCCAATTATGAAGAATAAGAGCAAGAAAAGGCACCATTCATTTATTTTGTGGTATTCTCTCCATCGCTAGATTTAGATTTATGACTCCTTTCAACTACAGCAGCAGCTGCTGATGCTGCCTTCTCCAACCCCATATTCTGTAACTCTTTAAGGAATCCATTAACATCAGCAGGACTAATTTCATAGGGGCTATGGGGAAGACCAGGAAACGAGCCACTTGTCACTTCTTCCTTGTATTCAAGAAGAGCTTTGTTGATAACACCCCCAACTTGGGCATACTGTTTACAGAATTTTGGCATGACCTGTGAAAGTGGGGGGCTCCTTTGCTTGAGTAAAATCAAAAGATGCTGAAAATGGAGATGAAGCACAGTTATAATAAAAGAAACAGACCTTGGCATGATGAGGGTGTTGGAACATTCCAAGCAGATCATGGTATACTAGAACCTGCATCGGAGACGGAAAATTAGCCCAAATGCTCATTCTTTCGAGTATACTGCCATTGTGAATGAAGCTGCTACATGGCCAGTCAGAAAATCAAAGCAGTCGAAGATAATCATAGCTGTCAGGTACGGGGGTGATGGAGATAGGCAACACAATAAAAAATTTGGCCTAAACAGATTTGATCATTCATTGCAGTTAGAGAAAGAAAGACTGCACCAATTGTTGCTAAACATCACAGCAACTCTTCCCCCAATCAATTTCCCTTAGGTTTTCAACTTTATTTATTCCTAGTGGGGAGAAGGATCGACAAGAGTGAGAAAAATTTGTCCCTTAAAACCTCACAAATAAACTTAACTCGATAGATAATACTCTCAGATGTCTTCCTATGATACAATGCTGATTTGCTCAGGTGTCTCCATGTAAATTAATGCGGTTCTATTATAAGCGGTTTCCTAGAGCCAAAAAATCCAGGCTTCAAATTAAGTCGATGCCTTTGTACTTGTTGAAGTGTGTGCCACAATAAACAAACTCGAAGATACTCTTGCTTGAGAAAATTGACTAGGACAATCAACACAGATGGAGAGTGAATTATAAATGAAACCCACAATTTAACCAGAATCCCCCGCCACTTTCATGTAATCACTTTCAAAACCTTTATCTTACAGCTGGTAAAATGAATTTTCAATAGGCCAACCGAAATGTTCCTTAGAATAGTTAATGAAATGTCTTTTGACCCAAAAAAAAAAAGGATAGATATTTCACCTGATGCGTGCTTAAAACCCTGATCAAACCAGTGAAACAAAGAACTGACCTGACCACTGCAAAATGGTCCGGCTCCAATTCCGATAGTAGGAATTTTGAGAGCTGAAGTAGCTGCTGCAGCCACTGGTGCTGGTACACATTCCAAAACAACGGAAAAGCACCCCGCTTCCTGCAAAGCTAATGCAGTCTCCACAACCTATATTAAGAGACAGTCAATTTGATTTCAACGCACACAAAATGACGTTCGGGGACAAAGGACTTCTATGATAAAAAAAAATTATCAAAAATAAAAAAAATAAAAAATTTGACCGGCAAGGGCCGGCAGCCGCCGACGACCTCCGGTGAGCTCCGGTGACCTCGAATCTGGGGCGGCGAGGTCGCGTGACGCCGTCGCGACCTCCGGCGACCCCAGATCTAGGGCGTTGAGGTCGCGTGACGCCGCCTCGACCTCCGATGACCCTGGATCTGGGGCGGCGTTCGACGACCTAAATCCGGGGCGTTGAGGTCGCGGGAGGACCTCGCCGCCCCAGATTTGGGTTACGGTGGGGTCACGCGACCTCGCCACCCTTGGATCTAGGGCGGTGAGGTCGTGGGAGGTTGAGCGATGCCACCGTGACCCAGATCTGAGGGCGGTGAGGTCACATGACCTAGACCTCATTGCGACTCAAATGGCGTGGCGGTCGTGCGGCCTTTCTAGTGGTCGCCCAACTCTCCAATGAGTATCGCCTAGCTTGTCACGACCACGCCGGCGTCCTCTAGCCGTCGCCGACCCCTCACAGTTAGGAAGAACCATTCTCGACGAAGAAGATGAATAGTGTCCTTACAAGGGCAAAAAAGAGAAAAATAAAAAGTTCATAAGGACAATTTTTGAAAAAAAAAATATGAATAGTGCCTACATGGGCATGTCGAATAAGCCTCCATGCCTTGGGCTTTCCGCCTTCAAAAGGCAAACTTTAAGCTAAGGACCTTTACAAAATTTTTTGCCAAACGCTCATTTTTAGCCCAAAGGACTTTGGAAGCCTAAAGTGGCTTGGAAAAGCCGAATCCAAATGTAGCCAAACACCAACATCTCTGGGAGCAACTTCATGATGTTCTTCAATATGGGAATAAATGAGAAACGTACCTTGATGGCACTAGAGATATTCTTCCCCTGAGGCCTAAATCCACCAAGAACACTAATTGCCTGAGGGGTTAGCCCCACATGCCCCATTACCGCAATTCCAGCTTCCACTATCGACTTCGCAGCAGCAATTCTCAAAGGCGACCCTCCTTCCAACTTAATCGCATCCATTCCTCCTTCCTTCAGCACCCGAACCGCCGCATCAACAGCCTGTCAATTACGAAAACAACACAACTTACCAACCACGCACCTTTCACTCCAACAAATCAGCATGTAGCAATTTCGCAAGACGCGTCACTAAAACAGGTAAAAGGAGTTCTCTCTATACTTACTACCAATACAGAGACATTCGAGAACAAATCAGCACGTTTAAACCCTCTGGCCCCAGAGGATAAAAGATCATACATTTCTTACTCAAAAGGGCTTTACAAAAGAAGGGAAGCATTTACGGAAACACCATAGAGACACCCAAAACTAACTTTCATCTTCATCAAGTTCTTCAAACAAGGCATACGCGAAAGGACGTCACATCAAATGCCACTACCTGATTCGAGCTCGACTCGTAGCTACCGAAAGGCAAGTCCCCGACGAGCAGGGGCCTCTTGGCGCCGCGGGCCACGGCGCGGCAGTGGACGAGCATCTCGTCGAGGGAGATGGGGAGGGTGGTGTCGTGGCCGTGGAACACCATGGCGGCTGAGTCGCCGACGAGGCAGACGTCGACGCCAGCCATGTCAAGGTGGACGGCGGAAGGGTAGTCGTAGGCAGTGACCATGGTGATGGGCTCGCCCCGGCGGTGCTTCTGCCGGAGGCTGGTGAGGGTCACGCGCCGCGCCGGCGACTGGGGGCTGGGCCCGCCGTAGACGCTGTTCTCGGGAACATTGCTCATGCAGCGGAAGAGGGCAGCGGGCAGCTTGCACAGCACGGAGGCCATGGAGGATCGTCTGGAGATGATGGCGTTGAGCGCGGCCAATTACATGAACGAGAGAGAGAGAGAGAGAGAGAATTTTTGCTTTTGGAACGTCGGCAGCAGAGAGGCTTCCTTTTATTTCATACGCTAGAACAATTTCGGTGCTCGGTAGACCCCCTGCCACCGCTTAGTCAAAGATTTTAGGACATCATATGGATTCTGTATTGCTGGCTATCATATAGATAATAATATTCATTAAACCTTGTGTGTGTACATATATTAAATTATTATATATAATGATTTTCTTGTCCCCCTAATTTATGTGGATGACATGTTGATTGTGGAAGCATGATACTAAAAAAATCAAGGGCATAGAAAAATAATTGAGGAGAGCTTTTTCAATGAAAGATCTTGGACCGGTTAGACAAATCCTATGCATGAGAATTACTTGTGACATGAAAAACATGAAACTCTGGCTATCCCGAGAAAAGCACATTGAAACGGTGTTGGAAAGATTCACCATGAGTACATGTAAACTAGTAAACACTCTGCTTGCAAGCCATTTCAAGTTGAGTAATGAAGAGAATCCTACGAGTGGGGAAGAGAAGAAATAGATGATGAAAATTCCTTATGCATCGGGTGTGAGTAGTTTGATACATGACATGGTTTGTAGAAGGCTAGATATTGCTCATGAAATTGGTATTGTGAGCAAGTTTGTCTCAAATCCAAGTAAAGAGGATTGGACATATGTGAAATGGATGTTGAGGTATCTTAGATAGAGGCACTTCCAAATTTTGCTTATGTTATGGAAATGGGAAGCTCGAGTTGAGTGCTTACTTAGATGAAGATTATGTTGATGACATTGATTCTTGAAAATTCTCATCAAGTTATTTGATGACTTTTGCAAAGGGAGAAGTTCGTGGCAATTAAAATAGTAAAAAATCTGTTGTTTTGTCTACAACTGATTATCGAAAGAAGGAAGAAACTCTTGTTGATACATAAATTCCTACAAGAATTGGGATTGAAGTAAAGGAAGTTTGCTATGTATTATGATAGAATGAGTGTTATCTATCTTGGTGAAATCAATGTTGCATTCAAGATCGAAGTATATTGATGTAAAGTATCATTGGATTCTAGAGAAATTAGAAGAGAATACATAAGAAAGTCCATACCAACGACAAATGGATCTGATAGGATGAGCCAAACAATCTTGCCCAAGGTGAAACTTGACTCTGTAGAAACAAAGTGGGCATGATGAAACTTTCCACATGAGGTGGAGGGAGAGGTTTGTTGGCTGGGTCTAGGTCTTGGGCTTATTTCACTTTAAAAGTTAGCTCAAAAAGTAAGATTTTCTTTTACTTTTATAAATGAATCACCATCTCTTTCCACAAATGGTTTGGGATAACCTCAACAAAGAAAAGTGGTCATTATTATATTGTGAAACTAGCAGAACAAGGTAAGCTAGTTAACAACTTTACACGCATGATAATCTTGCATTATTGAACATTAATTACTTCTCTGCAATCTAATTGAGCACGTACGTACTCACCCTAGAGGGGATGAAGGATCACTTTTGAGTCCATGTTGAGGGCGTATCGTGAGGATCTGGGTCGGCAAGTGGACGTAGTCCGGGGACACGGTAAAGCTGTAGTGCCGTAGAATCATCGCGAGGATGATCTTCGCCTCGGTCGTCGCAAAATTTGAGCCCACGCAGTTTCACGGTCCCAAGTCGAAAGGGGGGCATGCGGCGGCATCGTTGCTCACGGCTCCGGCGATCCCTTCCCTGAACCTCTCCGGCTCGAAGAGATGCACGTCGTCCCCCCAGATTCGAGGGCTGTGGGGAATCGTCAGGATCAGTATCTGGAGGGAGATGCCCTGAGGAAGAACAAGACTTCCCAATGTGACCTGCCTTACGACCTTTCTTATGGTGTTAACGACTGGAGGATATGGTCGAAGCGATTCGTTGATGATCATGCCTACCTGAAAAGGATTCGAAAGAATACGACGTGAAGGTTAACCAAGTCTAGATAGATGAGGGTGTATGAATGATTAACAAAGCGTGAAAAAAGTAATGATTAATATCATAAAAAAACTCTAATTGATACATCTGTAATAAATTTACCTTAAATTAATTTTTTGACTGCCAAAAATCTCAAATTTGTACATTTGTGTTAGATTTACATTTTATTAATTTCTGTTAAATTAGATTAATACTACGAAAAATTGTAATCTTATGAGCCTGTGATAAACAAAGGGTACACCCATCAACTATTGCATGTAATTTAAATCACCAATTTGACGGTAAGATTTTATGAAGACTAACGAAGAGTAATGGTGTCACAAGTATATTAGTTTGGGACTTTTGTTCGAAAATTAATGATTTGAAATAAATTTATGACAATTGTACTAATTTAGAAATTTTGATGATATTAACCCGAAAAATAAACCACATTAACATACCATCTTGAGTTTCATTATTCCTTCATGGTTTGGGATCTTCATTGCCAAATACATCAGTCACCTTCTTTCTTGCTTCCTCTTGCCAATCCTTGTGAATCGCAAGGAGGAAGAGCGTCCAAGTGAGGATGGACGTCGTCGTTTCTTGTCCCGAGAAATGGAACGTCCTGCACTCGTCCATAAGATCATCGATCGTGATTCTCTTGCTCTTGTCTGGATCATGATAGGCCTTCAGAAGAGACCCTAAGTAGTCATTCCCATAGTCATCCATTTCTCCCACGTTTACCTTCTTTTCTCGCTTCTCGATTATCCCTAACAACGCATCACATATCGCCTTCTCAAGTCTCTCGGACTTGATATCATCACTCGTTTTCCATATCTTTCTATAGAATAAAGTTAAAAAAATAAATAAAAATAACACGATTCAACTTTTGAACCGAACCAAAATTAGCACTGAAGCTCTGTTAAAGAATATATAATAATAAATTTGGTCAATAGCTAAAATAGTAGTCACTATCTATATAGCATTGACATAGATACGAGACACATGACGTGACATAGTACGCCGACATGCCATTCTTAAAAAATAAAAAATTTCGACATGTTCCGACACGTTATATATCAAATATATTTAATATATTTTTATATATAAATTCAAAAATAAATAAATAAAAATAAAAAGAGTATAGAATTAATTTACACTAAGAACATTAATCCAATATTTGTCAATATCATTCATTATTTTAATTTGACAAATTTAACTACATCTCATTGCAATAATTCATAAAACTTGAAGGGGAAAAAAAAATCCACATTCCACTATTAATTTAGGAATATGTGCACTACAAGTCGTAAAACTTGTTGTGAAAGTGTAATCGAATCCTAAAATTTATCAAATTAGTGCAATCGAGTCCTTTCGTTAACACGTCAATTTGTTTAATGGAAAATTCTGAGGTAGTATTTTTAAATTAATTTATTTATCCTACGTGGCATTTTTATTACTTTTTTCTTTAAATCTTATTTAAAGAATAGTAAAAGAAACTTTCAAAAAAGCTAAGATAATTCTAAATGGGGAAAAAAAAAAGAGGTAGGGTTGTGGCTGCTTGGCTAGGCAAGTCGCTGCTGTTGTTGCTGCCACTGTCGGAGGAGGCCGACAACCTAGCAGCGGTGGGGGACGACTAGTAGCTGGGGAGGGGTGACCCTTGCTGGCCCAGGCGAGGCTCGGGCGAGGCTCGCCTAGATCTGGGGGATGCCTTAACTGGGGTTGGCAAGGCTCACCCATATCTAGGCAACTCGGCCCTCACCTATGGATGGTGAGCCTCCCCAATCCTAGGCAAGCCTCGGCGACCCTCGCTAGGCCCAAGCGAGGGCACGGTGTCGCCCAGATTTGGTTAGAGCCTTGCTCGGGCCTTGGGCGAGTTTCACCCAAATCTGGGTGAGCCTTGATGGCCCTTGCTTTGGCCAGCGAGGGCCTCCCCCTTGCCGCCCTGCCCCCTCCCCCTCCCCGTCCACCAACTAGGGCTAACAAGGTTGTCGGCCCCCTTCGACGGTAGTAGTGGCAACTGTGCCCATCCTAGGTGTGGGAATCGCGTGTTGGAATTCTAGACTCGCGTGTCAGGGAGAGTTGATCATGTGTCGGATTTTTCGACACTCGTTGACCATATGTTGGAGTGTCGGACATGACATGAAGGTTCTCGAAGAGTATTGATGCTTCTTAGGTCACCATTGATGCATGACAAAGAGGAAGCATACTATGGCTAAACTATATCTCATTTCGAATGCAAAAAAATTTAGAAAAAACATTGTCATCTTGAAAAGCTATTGTCCTTCATAATGGAAACAATTTGTCATGAAATATTTTTCAAGAGAAAAAGAGTTTTATTGAAGTATAATATTCACAAGAAACAAGAAGTTCTACCTGATTCCGGGAAGTCTTAATTTGAAAAGATTTCTGGATACGACAATAGTCAGCTCACTCAACATTTGAAAAATCTCTCTCCCTTCTATGTAGCTGCTTTCGAATGTTGTCCTGGAAATCACATCCGACGTGATCATTGCGAACTCTTCAAACAGCTTGACCTCTTTGGCTTCTAACTTCTGCCATCTATCGAGCAACGCGTGAACACTATCTACCATTGCTGGAATCATGCCCTGCATATTCACGATTTAGGGTTTTGTAGCAATAGTTCTCATGCATGTTCTAATCTTTGCATGGCTTAGAACACACATACTCAATTCTTGCTATGCATATATCACAAAAACTTGTGTATCAGTACAACGTAACTGGCTTTCGTCTTATGTCTATCATTTGGTGTTTTATAGAATCACGATGTATCTAACCCAGATTGATAGGAAACCGAAGTTCATGCTGTATGGCGGGACTTCTGAGGAGCATGATAGAAAGCTACCTTCAAGCTTTCACCATGGAAAGCAAGATGCGCCAACCTACGTTGCCTTGCCCATTTTTTGCCTTCGGTCGCCACAAGCCCGTCACCTAAAATCTTCTTGATGTCTCCTGGAAATTCTAGCTTAACATAGGTTTTATCTCTGTTATTAAGTACTTCTTTGACTAGCTCGGTGTCTGAGATAAATAGGAAAGCTTGAGGACCATACCAATGCAGGTAAATCCCCCCTATGTACAATTTGAAGGCATAGTGTTAGCAAGAGCTTGAATATAAAACAATTGAAATACAATGAAGTTACTCTAGATGGCCCTACATGACTTATGACCAAGTGTATGTTAATTCTATATCATATTAACATCAATAGATGAGCTAGATATTATAAAAGTAGGACCTAAATTACCATATAGTTTATTCCACTTGTGAATGTAAGGCTCAATGATGGGTAAAATCTCATGAGAAACATTCGTCATGGGCTCGTTCATCTTCATCATGACATCCTTCTTCAACTTGGATATTTCCTTGGTGCAGCCATGGATGAACTTGCAGGGAGGGCCTTTGATCCCTTGTGAAGCCATTGCCCTTTGTACTCGAATCGGTCTCCACTATAGCTGTGACATCTAGAATTTTCGGTATTGTTTTCTATTGAATTAATCGGGCATTTCATGAACGCGTCTATAGGATTGTTCTTAGAGCTGATCACTCTCGAGATAACTAGAATAGTTAGGTAAGCTATTAAAGAATTTTAAGGCAATAGACTTGAGAATTCGACCAGGAATCGGCTGCTCGACTATGCTTATCTTTAGAGGTCATTACGGCACAGTTAAAAATCGAATTGAGATCAGAGATAGGTCGGTTCGACTGAGATATGTGGCCAATCGTGGGTGATTCCACTAAATTGGAAAATTCTCGTCGACCGACGCTAATTTGATTTTTCTATCGTTTTGGTATCCTGTGTCTGTCATTGAGTCCTCGAGATTTTCACGACAATCAAGAGTCATCAATGTGTCAAGTGGGTTTGTTGTGGCTTGAGGAAAATCGATCACGAGTCAATTGCCCTAAAAATTTTTGAAAACTATCCGATAGTCTAGGTCACACTAAAAACGCATCGGAGTGAAATTAACCGCTAATTCGAGTCCGATTTCAGAAATTTAAGATTCTGTCTTGTCACAATAAATTTTAGGAATGTCGACTCAATCTTAGATTATTTTTCTGACAACCGAGATTTTTTGGGAAAAAGTCAGTCTATGGCCATTTTCGTTCAATTGAAGTCGGGATGGTGAAATTGAGGAGTATGAGGGATTCTTGGATAAGGAAAATAATCAATTTGATAATGGAAATATCAATTGATTTTTGTGAGAGTTATTTGAGAGAAATTTAAGAGGGAATTTGGATGCAAATTCAAGAGGGGACCAAGAACTCTAAATTGAAATTCTTTTGAGAGTTTATGTGCTTATCTAAAAGAAATTGGGATTCCAATTTTCTATTTGAGGAAATTCTTTTATTTTTGTGATCTTCCCATTTCTTTTCCATTTTTAGCCAAGCACCTTTTCCCCTTTCTCTTTCTTTCTTTCTTTCTTTTTCTTTTTCTCTCTTTCTCCCTCTCTTTTTCTTTTCCCTCATGCGCACCCCCCTCGCACCGAACACCAGGCTGGCTTCCACTTTACTTTTTTCCTTTTTGACTTTTCAAACTTCCCCCTTTCTCTCTTATCTATTCTTCCCTCACTCTCTCTCTCTGGACACCTCCCTTCTAGGGGTGTGCAACCGGATCGGGTCAACCTGGTTCCCGGTTCGGCCCACCCGGAAAACAGGGTTGGGAACCGGTTCCGGTTAAAACCGGTTCGGGAACCGGTTCCCAAAGTTTAGACCCTGTTTAAACCGGTCCGGGAACCGGTTCCGAGGAAACACCCACCCGGGAACCGGATCGACTGGACCGGTTTGGGAACCGGTTTTAGAACCGGTTTTTGGGCCCAAAACAAAACCCTAATCGTTTCTAATTTTCAATCTTCACTCTCAGTCTCTCACGCAGCACGCCCGTCGCTCTCAGCCTCTCACGGTCTCACCTCCGCCAATCCATCCGAGCGGAAGCAGCATCGCCTTCCTCCAGATTAGCGCCCCCATCTTGGTCCCGGCCATCCTCGCCACCCCAGTGCCGTCAGCCTCGCTGCTCGAGAAGGTTGGGTGCAAGATGTTTGCGGGCCTCCTCGTCTCGACACCGGGGTCGACTCCTCACGGGTGGCCAGCACGGTGCTCAAGTCCACCCCCGTCGCGATCTTCACCGTCGACAGCGTCCTCCTCCCCGCCAAGCTGTTCGGTAAGTCCCCGTCCCTCGACCTCGACGCAGAAAAAAGGGGAACCGTTTGGTTATGGTGAGGGCAGAAAACCACGACGCAGAGAGAATTCGCGGGGGAGTGGGGTGGGGTGGGGGAGCGGCCTGAGTGGCTGTTTTTAGAGAGAGACATATACGGAGAGAGAGAGCGGAGAAAGGCTCGGCGGTTTTGGCAAAGACTAGTTCGCTTGACAAAAGGGAGGAGAGACGCCCGTCGGTTTTCGGAGAGAGGGCGGCCATTGAAGAGGCAAGTTGTAGAGAGCCGGAAAGGGAGAGAAATTGAGGGGAGCTTCGATTGGTCATGGTTCACCAGAGGGGACTGCTCGAGCTCGAACCAGAAGGAAAAAGAAAGGAGGGGCAGGGAGCTGATTCTGGAGGCAAGAGGTCGAGCGTTCGGTCATTGGAAAAAAGAAACCAGAGAGAGCGTGGTCTAACGGAAGGGGATTCTCTGTTGAAAAGAGTGGGGTATTGGACGCTCTTGGAGGCAGAGAAGGTAGAAGGGGTGTGTCACTTTTTTTGGAGAGGGATCGGAAGAAGAAAAGCCAGCGACGAGAGGGTGCCTCGTAAAAAGAGGATTCGGCTGGAAGGAGGATCATCTCCGTCGGTCATTGGAGGTGGCCGGCACCCCGGATCTCGCCGCCGTTCGTCGCCTTTTCATCGTTCCGTTCTGCCCAGCATCAAAAAGGGTTGCGGAAACCAGACACGATGCACCAGAAGACGAGCCCAACTCACTTACGGGGATAGCCGATCACATTTCGTCTTCGAAGCCAGGTAATCTCTTATTTGCTTTTCTTTGCCAATCTTGGGATATATGGCTTGATGATCAATGCATGAGAAGGTTGTTCGAAGCTAGTATCGTTTTGTGGCAAGTAATATTGGTCTAAAGTTTGAGATGTTATGTTTGTATCGAATAGTGTATTGAACTTGCTTCTGAAGTTCCTGTATAAATACGCCTGCCATACATTTGTTGAAATGCCTGGACCAAGTTAGCTTTGTGACAAACGTGTTAATTCCGCAGATTTTCTGTCACTCATGAATTTCTGCAGTGTAATTCTTGCCATTAATCTTCTAGTTCCCCCATCAAAAAGTTCATGTGAGTTGAGTGGAGAAGAACACGAAATTTTTGAGGAAATGTCGCGGCCTCTCTCTCCTCTCTCTCCTGTTTCTAGCTTCATTGATACATCGGTAATAGCTACTGAGTACATGCCTGCGTGTAAATGGCTTCAGCATAGACTCCAAGCTCATGAAGTGATGATGCTGAGCACTGAGATTGAAGATGGGATCAGTATAGATGACCGAGAAGTGAAGAACAGAGTTCCTTGTATAGCATTAGGTTGAGTAAAATTTTGGAGTTTTCCTTTGTGTATTTTGTCCTTTACTTCTTCAAGGAAAGTTAGATTGTATGCGGAGAAAAACGGAAAGGGAAAATCAAATCGTAGGTCTTTGAAGTCTTTCTCGATCTTTACTAGTTATGAGCGAACTAAAATCCTTTCTTGAGCCATCTATTAAACTTGATACAGCTGGTGAAGTTTGCTTACTGTAGTTTACTAGCAAGATGTGAAATGTGCACGTTCAGAAAAATTTTGCAAAACAGGTTCCAATATAAATAGGGTTAACCCTATTTCCGGACCGGAAAAACAGGGTGGGTCGGGAACAGGGTCCAATGCAAACAGGGTAGGGAACAGGGTCCAAAAAAAAAGAACCGGTTATAACAGGGTCGGGAACAGGGTCTAGGTCTAGACCTTACCCACCCTGGACCCGATCACCCCTACTCCCTTCTTCCTCCTCCTCTTGTCCGTGCGAACCAGGGAAGAGCAGAACGAAAACAACCGCGAGAGAGGAAGATCGGAGCCGTCGTCACCGTCGCGCTGGAGCTGCTGCACCGCGACCACGTGACGCCCGCGCCTGCCATCCCCGCCGTGCGACCCCAGCCTTGTTCCGCCTCTGTCCAGCCATGCTCAGCCACCTCCAGCCACCGCCCAGCTCCGTCCAGCCACTGTGCAACCTCCCCGGAGTCCCGCTTGCCCTCCACTGGTCTTACCTCGCCATTTCAGCCACTGGACTAGCTCCGGCCAGCCAAAAGAAGCAACCCACGAGTGGGTTTCTAGCCCTCTTTGGGCCCGCTTTTGGGCCGTTTACGGGCCTTGATCCTGAGTCGTGTTTTGGGAAGTATCGACCCTCGCGCCATTCCCGTTGGATTGATCTGATTTGCATGCGATTTCGGTGAGTAATCTCACTAATCCTTGCTTAGTGTACTAATTACACTTAAGGGTTGTTTAGTTTTAATTAATTAGGATTATGTAGTTAAATTAGTGTAGATTAGTGATTATTAGTCAATTGTGATGCAATTTAGACAATTTGATTGTGCATTTAGCTAGCAGATGTGTTCTACTATTTATTGAAGGTAGCTCGGGATTTTTCCCGCCCCTTTTTGGGCTTCAATTTGACAATTTGGGCATAAGTGGAATTTTTAGTAATTAAATATTATTTTTTGAAATTAATTTAATTAATTAATTATTTTGTGGAAATTCAATCGAGATGGCTAGTGACCGGGATTTTATGCTGATGATCATGGTGTAGTCTATTTATTTAATTGAGCTTTATATTATGCTAAATTGAATTTATTGTATTTATTTATTTATTTTTCGAAATTAATTATTTAATTATTTATTTTCTGGAAATTCAACCGGGATGATCGGTGACCGGAATTTCGTGTTGATTGTCGTGGTGCAGTCTGTTTATTTAATTGAGGTTTATTTTGTGTTAAATTAATCTATGAGTGATTTTATGATTTATTCCTAAATTAAATAATCTTTGGTTATTAATTGAAAAATAACTGGACATCGGTTGACATTGCCGAAATTTTTTGTGGACTATAGAGAATGGGGGTAATTATGAAAAAGGAAATTATAGTATTTTGGCTAAGGCCGATTGTGTACCCACACACGGCTATTTTTATCGAGTACGATAAAAATAATAGGATTATTGGATGATGGAGATGGTATACTATATCGACTTACGGGCGATATGTCAGCTTTGGGTGAGCAGTATACTCTATTATCAGCTTTGGGCGAGCAATTTATTATTAGCTTTGGGTGAGCATATATACATAGTATACTAAATTGGCTTGGGGGCCCTACTCTATCAGCTTTGGGCGAGCATATACATAGTATACTATATTATCAGCTTTGGGCGAGCTATATTATCTATTTGTTAGCTTTGGGTGAGTAGTCCTGATTTGATAGGACTTTATAGACAATATTAAATGTGCCGACCAAGCATGGGTTATGATGACATGTGATCAACTAAGTCGATTTGATTGATGCTTCAATCTGTGATGTGATTGCTTGGGTGCCTATTTAATCTGTGATAATATACAGGTGGAATCTGAGGCCAAGGTAAGTCCTTTGACTCGTGTTGTGCTTAGACAACCATATGGTGTATTGGTTCCCTAATTGAGTCTTAGTGGGGTAGAACTCGCTGAGACGTAGTTTCATCCCAGTTGTGGGACAACATTTCAGGACCTTGATGAGGAGCTGAGGAGGAGAAATCTGAGAAGGAAAATCTTGAGGTGAAATCTGAGGAGAAAGATTTTTGGAAGAAGAAGATAATCCTGAGAGGGATCTTGAGTACGACCCGGATGATGACTGAGATCCCATCCTCTTTTGTGAATCCTGTTTTGATGTGAATAGTTGTGAAGTACTCTGGTTTGTATTATATATAAAAGTATGGTTATGAATTTCAATATGAAAAATATGGCATTACTTTTCTATCCCACTGTTTTGTTGTCTGGGGATTTATAACTACTTCCATATGTGCTTAACTAATAAAAGGGTCGGCGATACATAATCCTGAGATATCACATTTTAAAATCGACCAAGTGGAAGGATATGTGCACACCCGAGGATCGGGGCGTGACAATAGCTTTTGGAGCAATTTGGTAAGAATTGAGGAGAGAAACAAAACCAAAATGATCAACAAGAAACCCAACAAATCCATGGCTAATTGGGCTTATTTCCAAAGTTGAGAGGCCGAAAAGAAAAAATTCTTTTTGGTGGATATGAAATCGAAGTGCCCATTTTATAGCCACTTTATTGCGTGAAACCTTGGTTTTCGTATTTGTTTAAAATTTGAAATTGCAACACCTCCCCATTTATTTCATTTCATTTCGGTCCGTTGACTTTGGTGGCTTGACCGGAGAGAGACGTAATGGAGAAGGTTACTCCAAGATCATCCTTTGGTTGATCAACCTACCACCCCATTGGGAGAATTCAAACTTAATATTGGGATGGAAAAGTAAAGTATACATTTGAAGATTTTTTTCTTTTTTCCAAGTACTAGGTGTTTAGGCTTTTTCGAGCATTGTAACAATGTTAGTTAAACGTGACAATTCCGAGATCTTAACAACTTAAGTATATTTTTAGCAGATATCAAAGTGTAAAAGTACAATAGTACTTGCGTAATGAACTAGTTTCTTCAAAGATTTTGCGACAAAATCAATGAAATCGTATTACTCTACCAATAAAAATGGGAATAAGCGCACTAGAAGCCGTAAAATTTATCACGAAAATGTAATGAAGTCTTAAAAATTTATCACGGAAATGTCATATGAAGTCTTAAAAATTTCAAAAAATACAATTAAGTCCTAAAACTTGTCATCAAGTCCTAAAATTTTCAAAAGTGCTATTAACGAAATGACTTGATTTGACTATTTTGACAAGTTTCAGAATTTAATTGCATATTTTGAAAGTTTTAGGACTTGATTGCACTTTCATGACAAGTTTTAGAATGGACTTGTATTTTTGGAAAGTTTTAGGATTAAATTACACTTTGTTAACAAGTTTTAGGACTTCCAATACACTTATCTTATAAACATAAAAACTTCAATAGTCAAGTTAGATCTTTTGCACATTTTAATGAAATTGGTTTCCATTATCAACGCTACAAGGTACAAATTTTCATATTTTGTCAACTCCATTCATTATTCAAAGATGCAGCACAAAAGGAGGACTCGCCAAAGCTCCATTCTTTTTCTCCTTGAAAATTGCATTTTTGCATGTTGTATCCCAATAATTCACATGGGCAGTGCTGGTGTGAGATGTTTGGACACGAGCCTAACATTGAAAGTTGGTCTGAGTGTCCTTTCATTTAGTCCATTTCACGGGAGAATTGATAAAGTTTGCATGTGCAAGTCCATTTTTTAAAGTTATAACATTATCAGTTGTGAAAACAAGCCATTGACATTAAATAAACAGAGTAAGACTATACATAAGATACCCGAGTTATGTTGTTTGGTCGATATGATGTACATCCATAGGAAGACTAGCTCAAGACACCATTATAAATCTAATGACACAATAGATATTACAACAACACTCGAATTGCCTAAACACTCTGAGTGCTTCTCAGGTACCGATTATACTCAATAACTCACATGGTCTTTAGCTCCCTAATTTCTCACGAATTGATCTCTTAATCTCACAAACAAATTCACAAATCTTACTGCAAGATTTAATCGACTTCAACTGTCACGCCCCGATTCTCAGGCATCCCTTAACTTTGGTCGATTTTAAAATGCGATATCCTAGGACTATGTATCGCCGATCTTTTCTTTTATTTATATGCACATGCGGAAGCAGTTATAAATCCCCAGACAATAAAACAATGAGATAGAGTAGCAAGATCACAAACTTTCAAACTAACTCAAACCTTTTTATAAACAAACTTGTTTATTTACAACAGCAGACTAATTACAAAATCTGCCGACTCCACAAAAGGTAATGGTTTTGTGACCCACTAATCGGACACGTTGCTGAATCTTCAATTTCTACCTTTCCAATCTCCAAGGCTCCCGGTCCTTCATGACCACCATTTAGGGACCTGAAATATAATCCCACATTCGGGATGAGACTATATTTCAACAAGTTCCACCCCCTAAGACCTGATTAGTAAGCTAATACACCTTAGGGTTGCCTATGCACAACATGAGTCAGAGAACTTACCTTGGTCTCAGATTCCTGCATATTAGCACATATCAAATAGGCACCCAAACAATCACATCACAGATCGAAGCATCGATCAAATCAACTTAGTCGATCACACGCCAACAAGACCACTCATGGTCATTCCCATTCAATCAATCAATTCACAATATCAGATCGAAGTAAAGATTGATCGACTTAGTCGATTACATAGCAACGAGACCACTTCCGGTCATTTCAACTTATTCCAGCTCAATTCGCAAATATAAAACACGGTCCTTAGGACACGACTTAAGTATAGGTGGAAATCACGGCTCCACCAAGCAACTTCCAAATATTCAATGGTTTTACGGTCCTACTCGACCACTTTCAAATATTCAATGGTTTTACGGTCTCACTCGACCACTTTCAAATATTTAATGATTTTACGGTCCTAATCGACCCTTTCAAAATTCAATGGCTTTACAGTTCCACTCGACCACTTTTAATACTTAGTGGCTTTACGGCTCCACCAGACCCTTTCAATATCTAGTAGCTTTACGGTCCCACTCGATCCTTTTAAGATCTAGTGGCTTTATGGTCCCACTTGACCACTTTCAATACTTAGTAGCTTTACGGTCCCACCCGACCCTTTTACGACGCTATACTCTGTCATCGAGCCACGTGCATTCTCCAGGAAGACATATCGAGTCTCCGAGCCACGTGCATTCTCTAAGACTACTTTTTCGCCAAGGTGACATAATCAACCACCGAACTCACGTGCATTCTCCAGGTGATATCCCAATTCACCAAGCCCACATATCTTCTTTCATGTGATTATCAACTTACTTTCGATACCGACAACCAATATCCAACGATTTCTCAATCAAATAATTAACAATCAACTCAATAGGAATAAATCCCAAAAATTCATAACTCAATCAATTCGACACGAATTAAAGCTCAAATAAATAAATGGACTACTCCACGACAATCAGCACGAAATTCCGGTCACCGGCCATTCCGGTTGAATTTCCAGAAAATAAATAATTAAATAATTAATTTCGAGAAATAAATAAATAAATAAATACAATATATTCAATTTAGCACAATATAAACCTCAATGAAATAAACGGTCTGCACCACAGTCATCAGCATAAAATCCCGTTCATTGACCATCCCAGTTGAATTTCCAGGAAATAAATAATTAATTAAATTAATTTCGAAAATTAATATTTAATTCCTAAAAATTCATTTTAGGTCCGAATTGCTTAATTAACACCCGATAAGAGACGGGAAAAATCCCAAGAAGCATCCAATAAATACTATAGGCAATTCTATATCTAATTACACTAATCACACAACTAATATGCAAAGCAATTAACTAATAATCACTAATCAATTCTAATCTAACCACCTAATTACACTTAATTAACACTAATAAGCTTTTAAGTATAATTAGCACATAAGAAGGCATTAGTGAGTAAAACTCACTCAAGACGACGGGCTCGACGCAAGGATCGACTTTTCTCAAAGCGGGCCAAGCATCCGGGCTTGGGAAGACGGACAAAACGGGCCAAAACGTTGCTGTCATACCCATTTTCTTCCTCTCTGTTTGCTGCTAGTTGGAGGCGGATCCAAACTCGAATTGAAGCAACGGCGCACCTAGATGGACGGAGGGGCTGAACAAGACCTAGGTGGGACGTCACGGTGGCCGAAGGAGGTTGGGCGGCGGTTGTAGGTGGCCAATTTGCGGCCTGAGCCAGTCGAACAGCTCCCTGGGCACACGAGCAGAGGCCAACGGCGCACGGCCAGCAGCGACGCGGGAGGACGGCAGCTCGGTGGTGAACGGCGGAGGGCGGTGGCGTCGCGTATGGAGCTAGTTGTTCCGGCGTTCATCCCAAATCTGTTGGGACCTTGAGTAGTGCCAAGGAGAAGAAGAAATCGACACCAACAGAAGGGGAAGAGGAAGGCAGAGGGCGTTCAAGCAGCGGCAGAGCGCGAGGGCAATGCGCGGGCCGTGACGGTGCTTCGGCGCGACGGCGAGCTACTATCTTCGTTCCTACTTCTGCTCATTCGACACATGGAGAGGGAGAAGAAGAGAGAGTGTCGAGAGAGAGTACCGAGGGAGAGAGATAAAGATAAGAGAGAGAGTAGATAGGTTTGAAAAGTCAAAAAAGCAAAAGGAAAAGAGAAGCAAAGTTGAAACCGGCAGCAAGGGGGGCAATTCACACGAGGGGGAAAAGAAAAAGAGAGGAAGAGAGAGAGAAAAAGAAAAAGAAAGAAAGAAATAGAGAAAAGGGGGAAAAGGTGTTTGGCCAAATAGGGTAAGGCGAAATGAGAATAAATTCAAATGAAAAGAATTTCCTCATATAGAAAATTCTTATTTCAATTTCTTTTGAGTAAGCTCATAGATTCCCAAAAGAATTTCATATTAGAGTTCTTGATTCCCCTCTTGCATTTTTGCATCCAATATCCCTCTTGAATTTCTCTCAAATGACTCTCATAAAATCAATTGATGTCTTATTTATCAAATTGCTTATTTTCTTTATCTAAGAACCCCTCATACTCTTCAATTTCACAATCCCCAGCTTCAACTGAATGAAAACGGCCCTATTTATCTAGTTGAAATTAGAACCCGAAAATCTAGATGTCACAACTCTTCCCCTCTTATAAAAATTTCGTCCTCGAAATTTAAACCTTTACCAATCCTTATACAAAAGGTGGGGGTATTATCGTTTCATTGAGTCTCATTATTCCATGCTAATCCTTCGGTCTCGTGGTGTTGTCCGACCATTTTGACCAAGGAGACTATCTTGGTATACAAAATCTGCTCTTTCTGAACCAACAACTGAAGTAGGCTTCTCATATATGACACTCTGTCGTTCACATCTGATCTCTTTTTCTCGACTCCCTAATGAACCTTTGAAATTCAACGGTTCAAAATTTCTGACAATTCTGTTTAGTTTTTACTCTGACATTGATTTGACAACTGTAAACACTGATTTCTGAGCTGACTCTAGTCTGTGATCTTTCTTCCCTTCACTTTCTTTTTACCACTGAAATTCTGTACCCTCTGCTATGCACTGCTTAAGAAAGAACCCTCTGAAAACTCTACCAAACTTGTAATCTCTAATTTAGATTCGAAATATAATTCATCCCCGGAACTCCATACCGGTGAATTATTTGATGCACACACACTTCGGTATACCTACTCTGTGACATGACAAAATCTTCAATTTTTGAAATCGAACTTAGATTAGCGGTTAATTTCGCTTCGACGTGCTTTTAGTGTGACCTAGGCTACTGGGTAGTTTTCAGAGCTTTTTAGGACAAATGACCCGTGGTCGATTTTCTTCAAGCCACAATGAACCCACTTGACGCATTGTCGATTTTTGATTGTCGTGAAAATCTCGAGGATTCAAATACAGACACAGGATATCAAAACGATAGTAAAATCAAATTAGTGTCAGTCGACGAGAGTTTTCCAATTTAGTGGAGTTACCCACGATTGGTCATTCATCTTAGTCGAACAGACCTATCTCTGGTCTTAATTCGATTTTTAACTGTGCCGTAATGATCTTTAAAGATGAACACGGTCGAGAAATCAATTTCTGGTCGAATTTTCAAGTCTATTTGCCTTAAAGTCCTTAATAACTCACCCAGCTAGTCTAGTTATCTCATGAGTGGCCAACTTAGAGAAAAGCATTGTAGTCGCGCCAATGAAATGTCCAATTTATCCAATCAAAGTCAGAACCCAAAAATCTGGATGTCACACACTCTAAACAAGATCTATTCGTACTGTACCAAAGTGGACCAACTCCATCTATCGATTGACCACTATCCTCAAATGGTATCAGTAATCTCCTAAATCCTTAGTAAGCTCGTCACAATGTTCCATTGTGATATATTTTCATTCCCACTAGGGACTCTTAAGTGATGATAAAAGTCCCGGTTTGCATTATTGAACTTCCACTTACTAACAACTCTAGCGCTCGCAAATTGCCCGGTGGTATCTATCTTCATATCAACCTACCAATCTAGCTAACGCCGATTTTGACTTACTTGCACCATCTAGTCAAAACTGCAATACTATAGTGAACTTTTGACAAAATCTTTTCCCTGAGTACTACACTGTCAAGTGTATTCAATCACTCATGGAATCCAAACGTTCCATCCTCAGAAATCTTAAAGTCTGATTCTTTCTTATTAGTATCCTTTTATAAGATCTTCTGAACATCTTTGTCTGTCAACTAGGCATTGATTCTAACTGGAACATATGGTTCAATTTTGAGGGCGACTATAAAATTCAAAAAGGTAGCCTACCTCAAAATTTGAAAACTAACTTTCGAATCCTTTTCAAGTAAAGTCTATACTTTAGTCAGTCTGGGCACAATTGTAGACTCTTGACTTAAAGCATCAGTGGCTTCTTTCGTTCTCCCAGGGTAATACCTTTATAGTCCTGCCGAAATTCTGATTCATGACACTATCTCATATTCAACTCCTTCTGAGAGAATAACACCTGAGACTTTAATAGTCGATGAGGATCTGAAATATTTCTTCATTGCTTTGATGACTTTAAATCTTTAAAGCAAAATTGTTGACGTTACAAGTCCCAAGTCATGCATTGGTAATTTAACTCCTGAGATCTCAACTGGCGTAATGGTTATGCAACAATCTTCTCATGTTGTATCAATACGTACGCAGTCCTCTGCAAGATACATCCCTAAAAGATTTCATGCTTTCCAGAGCCAAATGATAAGTTCAGAATAAGTACGGTAACCAATTCTTACTTAAGCTCTGAAAACTATCCTCGTACACTTTTATGTCGATGAATTTCTCTCCATTCTTAAAAGGTCAAATCCACGATAATAGTGATGCTGAAAATCCTTTCATGAATCTTCTATAGTAATCTATCCAATTCTCACGGCTTCTGATCTTTGACGTTGATGTCGATTTCGATCCATTAATTACCAATTTGATCTTGGCTATGTCCATGAAGATTCCTTTACTTGTAATCACATGATCATTCTTGGGGGCTCTTGTGACCCTTAGCACTTAATGAATATCTTAGAATGTCGCTACACCACACGATCACCATTGATCTAGATATTTTTATTTGAACACTGAGTTTGTCAAATCTATGATAGCGACTGGGGCGTTCGTCAAATCAAATGGCTTTACATTATTCTCATAAGGGTTATATCAAGTGCAAAATGTTGTCTTCAGTATAATTTCCTTCTTGGTTCTCAACTGACAATAACCTATCCTCAAGTCGATCTTTGAAGACATCAATACTCTTTATAACAAGTCACCCAATTCGTCGATCTTTGACAATGAACACTTATCCTTGATTATCACCTAATTGAATTGATCATAGTTGATGCATAACTGCAACGAACCATCTTTTTTTCTTTCTCACTATGAGGCTGATGTTTCCCTTAGGTAATGCACTGACATACATGAATTCCTCTTTCATCAATCCTCACCTCTACTCCATTGGTCCCATCAATTCAGACAACAACAACCGGTAAGAAACTTTAGAGAATGGTTCCGTTCCGGATGTTAGCTCGATCATAATTTCTATCTCTTTCTCTGGCAACGGTATGACAGTTCTTATGACAACACATCTAGAAGTTCTTAGACCGCTGAGATGTCTTCTATCTCCAATTCTCCAATCTATCTTAACTATAACCATCACCAAGTAATCTCAGCAATTTTCATCGAACAAGTGGGTTGTCTTCAATCAATGAGATTAAATAAATTGAAAATTCATTTCGACTCCGAATAAACTCAACACTTTCATGTGCTCCTGGACTAAGTTGAATTACTCCATGACCATGATTTATTACCACAAGATGCTACATGAGCAATTCTTTCCACACTTGAAGAATAAGTCGTACACCAATAGCCAATCAAGTACAACTCTAGTCAGTGGTTCTTTTCCTACGGCCTTAACAAACAACTGAAATTCCACAGTGCGTTCTATGGCACACTTCTTCTGATCTGTCCTATCGACGGTGATAGCAGTAACTGTTGTTGAGATTCCATCTACTTATGCGGATACCCCATAAATCACTATCCGTGCTGTCAACACCTACCACAATTTCCTGTCCTCAAAATACATGAGACTGATTCATACCATCTCTCATAGAACAACATGTTCCATTTCTTTGAATGCTGACTTGACTATTCCATCCTTCCTATTGGGTGGAGTAGAATACTCTTCCTTCAACATTAGTCTTTTCCCTGACCGAATTCCAAGTCTGCCTACGCTGAATCTTGATTTAGATATTGAAATCTATTCCTTGATCAACTTTCTAGGCTGGACCTCAGTAAAGGTAGCGACAACAACAACTTGATTCTGATCTTACCGACTCATCCAGATCCCAAGGAACACTTGCATCGGATCAATCTTATCGGACTTAGGATCATTTAACACTGCTACACTAATACCAACTTACGATGGCACACTTACGCTCAAGCTGGCTAGAGTCGACACTCTGCCTTCCGAAACCACACTAATTAAAAGCAAGCAATTCACACGCAACAAACAATTCTACCAATCAGCTATCAAAGACATGCGCCAGTCAAGAATTTAAAGGTCTTTCCTACTACTATCCCATAGGTCATCGCACTTTATCACTTCAATACCTAACCATTGCTTTGATACCACAAAAGGGGGATGTCACGCCCGGATCCTCAGGCACGCGCACATCCCTTAGCTTTGGTCGATTTTAAAATGTGATATTCCAGGACTGTGTATCGTCGACCCTTTCTTTTATTTATATGCACATGCGGAAGCATTTATAAATCCCCAGACAATAAAGCAATGGGATAGAGTAGCAGGATCACAAACTTTCAAACTAACTCAAACATTTTTATAAACAAACTTGTTCATTTACAACAGTAGATTGATTACAAAATCTGTCGACTCCACAAAAGGTAATGATTTTATGACCCACTAATTGGACAAGTTGCTAAATCTTCAATTTCTATCTTTCCAATCTCCAGGGCTCCCGGTCCTTCATGACCGCCATTTAGGGACCTAAAATATAATTCCACAACTGGGATGAGACTATGTCTTAGCAAGTTCTACCCCCTAAGACCTGATTAGTAAGCTAATACACTTTAGGGTTGCCTATGCACAACATGGGTCAGAGGACTTATCTTGGCCTCATACTCCACTTGCATATTAGCACATATCAAATAGGCACCCAAACAATCACATCACATATCGAAGCATTGATCAAATCGACTTAGTCGATCACACACCAACAAGACCACTCACGGTCATTCCCATTCAATCAATCAATTCACAATATCAGATCGAAGTAAAGATCAATCGACTTAGTCGATTACATAGCAATGAGACCACTTCCGGTCATTTCAACTTATTCCAACTCAATTCGCAAATATAAAACACGGTCCTTAGGACACGACTTAAGTATAGGTGGAAATCGCAGCTCCACCAAGCAACTTTCAAATATTCAATGGCTTTACGGTCCCACTCGACCACTTTTAAATATTCAATGGCTTTATAGTCCCACTCGACCCTTTCAAGATTCAATGGCTTTACGGTCCCACTCGACCACTTTTAAATATTCAATGGCTTTATAGTCCTACTCGACCCTTTCAAGATTCAATGGCTTTACGGTCCCACTCGACCACTTTCAATACTTAGTGGCTTTACAGTCCCACCCGACCCTTTCAAGATCTAGTGGCTTTACAATCCCACTCGACTACTTTCAATACTTATTGGCTTTACGATCCCACCTGACCCTTTTTATGATGCCATACTTTGTCACTATGCCACGTGCATTCTCTAGGAAGACATACCGAGTCTCCGAGCCACGTGCATTTTCTAAGGCTACCTTTTCGCCAATGTGACATAATCACCACCGAACTCACATGCATTCTCCAGGTGATATCCCAATTCACCAAGCCCACGTATCTTCTTTCATGTGATTATCAACGTACTTTCGATACCGACAACCAATACCCAATGATTTCTCAATTAAATAATTAACAATCAACTCAATAGGAATAAATCCTAAAAATTCATAACTCAATCAATTCGACACGAATTAAAGCTCAAATAAATAAATGGACTACTCCACGACAATCAGCACGAAATTCCGGTCACCGGCCATCCCGGTTGAATTTCCAGAAAATAAATAATTAAATAATTAATTTCGAGAAATAAATAAATAAATAAATAAATACAATATATTCAATTTAGCACAATATAAACCTCAATTAAATAAACGGTCTGCACCATAGTCATCAGTATAAAATCCCAGTCATTGACCATCCCAGTTGAATTTCCGGGAAATAAATAAATAATTAAATTAATTTTGAAAATTAATATTTAATTCCTAAAAATTCATTTTAGGCCCGAATTGCTTAATTAACACCCATAAGAGACGGGAAAAATCCCAAGAAGCATCCAATAAATACTATAGGCAATTCTCTATCTAATTACACTAATCACACAACTAATATGCAAAGCAATTAACTAATAATCACTAATCAATTCTAATCTAACCACTTAATTACACTTAATTAACACTAATCAACCTTTAAGTATAATTAGCACATAAGAAGGCATTAGTGAGTAAAACTCACTCAAAACGACGGGCTCGACGTGAGGATCGACTTTCCTCAAAGCGAGCCGAGGATCCGGCCTTGGGAAGACGGACAAAATGGGCCAAAACGTTGTTGTCATACCCATTTTCTTCCTCTCTGTTTGCTGCTAGTTGGGGGCGGATCCAGACTCGAATTGAAGCAACAGCGGACCTAGATGGACGGAGGGGCTGAACAAGACCTAGGTGGGACTTCACGGTGGTTGGAGAAGGTTGGGCGGCGGCCGTAGGTGGCCGATCTGCGGCCTGACCCGGTCGCACAGCTCCCTGGGCACATGAGTAGAGGCCAACGGCGCACGGCCAGCAGCGGCGCGGGAGGACGGCAGCTCGGAGGTGAATGACGGAGGACGGTGGCATCACGTACGGCGCTGGCTGTTCCGGCGTTCATCCTAAATTTGCTGGGACCTCGAGTAGTGCCAAGGAGAAGAAGAAATCGACACTAGAAGAAGGGGAAGAGGAAGGCGGAGGGCGTTCAAGCGACGGCAAAGCGCGCGGGCAACGCGTGGGTGGCGACGGTGCTCCGGCGCGACGGCGAGCTACTGTCTTCGTTCCTGCTTCTGCTCATTCGACACACGGAGAGGGAGAAGAAGAGAGAGTGTCGAGAGAGAGTACCGAGGGAGAGAGATAAAGATAAGAGAGAGAGTAGATAGGTTTGAAAAGTCAAAAAAGCAAAAGGAAAAGAGAAGCAAAGTTGGAACCGGCAGCAAGGGGGGCAATTCACACGATGGGGAAAAGAAAAAGAGAGGGAGAGAAAGAGAAAAAGAAAAGGAAAGAAAGAAAGAGAGAGAAAAGGGGAAAAGGTGTTTGGCCAAATAGGGAAAGGGGAAATGAGAATAAATTCAAAAGAAAAGAATTTCCTCAAATGGAAAATTCTTATTTCAATTTCTTTTGAATAAGCTCATAGATTCCCAAAAGAATTTCATATTAGAGTTCTTGATTCCCCTCTTGCATTTTTGCATCCAATATCCCTCTTGAATTTCTCTCAAATGACTCTCATAAAATCAATTAATGTTTCACTTATTAAATTAATTATTTTCTTTATCCTAGAATCCCTCATACTCCTCAATTTCACAATCCCCGGCTTCAACTGAACAAGAACGGCCCTATTTATCCAGTCGAAATTAGAACCCGAAAATCTGGATGTCACATCAACACTCTCAGATTGTTGTAGGGGAGTAATTCACGAAGAAGTCACATTTTGGATAATCTTCACAAAAAATCAGTTCTTATATAGAAATATTTAAATAAAAATTAGGAAACTTATTCAAATTGGGATACTCACTTAAACAAGGAGACTCCCTATTTGAGTCAAGTTTCCTTCACCATCTCAAACTTTGAGAATATCTTTAACAATCTTCACCTCGACTCGATATTCGAGACAACTCTAAATCACTTTGCTGGAAATCCAAACTTTACTATCACTCTCCAATAACCCTTCATGGGCTCAACTGCCACAAACATCTTTCTACTCTAAGCTAATTTCGACACACTGTGGATCTCATCATAACACCAACTCCACCTACAACTTTAACTTCTCCACAAGGAAATGCTTACCTCAGAACAATGAAAGCATATGCAATGTTAGTTAGATTTTCACATTAACAACCTAAATATGATTTATAATTAACAAGCAATTCACTTAATATTTTTAGGGTTTTCATTTATCTAATGAAAGTCATGCTTAACATGACATAAGACATCATTTATCTAAATTTCCTAATCCTAACAACAATTAAACACATTATTCTAGCAAGACGGACGGACTAATAGGATGACGTGCAAAGCATGCGTACTCTAATGTGACACTCAATTTTTGAGTACCAGACACTCGAAATACCAAAACTTGACATGAATGGATATTTAAGTGTTAAAAATTTCAAAAAGTACACTTAAAAGTCAAAATTAGAGAAGAAATGAATATTTAAGTGCCAACAGCAATAATTTCCCATCAAACTACTAATGTGACATTTTTTGACAAGATTTTTTATTTTTAAAGAAATTATCCACATGGTATTGACGCGGTTAGATAAGTCCAAAACTACTTTGTTTTACCCCTAAATTTGATTTTTGAGATAAACATAAATTAAATGCAAAAAAAAAAAAAATTGAAGCTGAACAAGACGCGAAGTTGAAGCTGAAACCCTAGTCTAGCAAAAGTAGTGCAGAAGCTGACAAACGCCGGAAGAAATCATCTTCCGGGCTCTTATGCTGACCAGAACTTGTGTGACCTTGGAGATCAAGAGGAGTGATGGAAGTGTGCACGCTGAGGAATATTATAGAACATAATGTGGAAGTTGATGTGGCTCTTGCTTTGTTCCATTTCCAAGTGGGAGAGAACAGAACGCTTTCTAAATGAACAGGGAATATCTAGTGCAAACAAATTCGCTGTTCCCCTCAGTAAACTAATGCAAGCGAATGCAGAACATCTAGACCCATTTGTACCTCTTGGGTAAAAAATAAAAACTAAGATGCTCATTAAACTAGCCGAAAGTAAAGAATCAAGATACTATCAAGCATGCAATGATGTGTTATCATATATACATAGATAGGACCTTGGCTTTAAATGTCTTATTCAGGGTGTAAGAGATCCATATTAAAGAACCTGCACTCTGTCCAAGCCTAGAGTAAGGTACTCCTAAGGAAGAATATAATAGTAAAGATGTAAAAAAGAAAAAGAAAAAGAAATTGAATAAAAAAATGGCATAATAGCTAGTGCTAGTCAAACTCAGGGGCAATTGGGGGAAAAGAACATAGCCTTTCCTTCATGAGTTCTTCGTTCATGGACTGCCACGAAATAATGCATTTTCCGACAATGATGAGCGATATCAACACGCATTTGAAAAAGTCCGATCTCTCCTTTTCACGGTCGGCCATTCCTCCGTCTGGGTCCACCGAAACAACAGAGCAAATCATGATTTGGATAAATAAATAGAAAAAATCAAGAAAACAATTAATTGAAGCAAAACTGGGTTAAAATCAAATTTGGATCGACTTTTCCATCATAAAAGGTAATGGAAAGAAAATGTGAAAAAGGCTGTTTGCTCTTAGTAATTTTACAGTATCTTGTTTTCGTGCACCCCTAACAGTTGGCGCAATTTGTACAGGTCACAGCATGCAGGATTTGGTTCCACTTTATGCTGTGATAATCCAATAGTCAGCATAAGCTTTTGATTTGAGTGATGAATGAACTGACATCTCCCACAGAAAATCTAATTGTTTTTTTTTTTTTTTTTGGTAATCCAGAAAATTACAAGAGAGTCAGAACAAAATGGTCACGTCTTTTCTTTATCCAGTTACTAGGTTGAACTGGCATCAAACAAGATGAATACCAATCTAGCCCAACATTTCATTATACCAAAGAACAACCAAGAAGCAAAACCAAAGGTCTTTTATGGCGCATTTGGTAATACTTTTGTTCCCGAGAACAATTTCGATTAGAAATATTTTTTTTTATTTTTAAGCATTTTAACTCATTTGGTAACCGTTTAAAATTTCAATTTCTAGAATAGAATTATATTTGGTACCATGTTCAAAATTTTTACTCCAAATAATTTTTTTTTTTTTTTAAATAATTTTATTACTTTTTCCTTTTTTTTTTTTTCCCTTTTTTTCTTTTCTTTCTCCCCCTCTTCTTCTTCTTCTTCTTCTTCTTCAAGTGGCCGATCGCCGGTCAACGACCTCACCGGAGTGTTGCCAGCCCTCGGCAAGGCCAACCCTTGTCAGCCGAGCCTCTCTAGCAGATGGGCGAGGCTCGGCCGAGCTATGGCTAGGTGAGCGGCCTAGCCCAAATTTGGCGAAGTCGAGCTTGATGAGCCACTAATGAGGCTCGACCTCACCAGGCCACCGCGAGGTTGACCTCATGGGCCTCACTAGATCCGGAGGAGGCCACTCATCCAGCCATGGCTCGATTGAGCCTCGGCGGAACTGGCCGAGCCTCGCCGGTGGCTAGGCTTGTCTCCGGCGGGCTCGTCGGACCTCGCCCTAGCTTTGACGAGCTCGCTGGACAAGTTGCCGGCAATCGGCGGACAGTGGTGGACGGCAATCATGATAGTGGCAGTATATGAAGAAGAAGAAAATGGAAGAAGAAAAAGAAAAAAATAAAGAAAACGAGAAAATAGGGGCTTGATTCTAGAATTGTTCCCGGGAACAAAAATCAACTTTTTTATTTTTTATTTTTGATTCTATTTCAAATCTACTTCGAGAAACAAAAAAATAGAAATTTGTTCCCGAGAACAGAAATTTACCGAACGTGTTTTTATTCTAAATCTATTTTTGGGAACAAAAGAATAGAAATTAGCACTATTTGGTTGGTTACCAAACAGAGCCTTAATCACTGCCCAAATGGTCGCTTCCCATGTTCAGTCAGTTCCATGAAACCTGAAGAATCGACTAGATCTGGCTTGTAGATAAGATTCTTCCACTGTTTGTCTCAAAGGTCGACATAGCTGGTCCAAGGCCACTGAACTGGGCTCAGCGGCTACATGCGGCTACATGAAGCCTGGTGACGGACCAGCCCGTCAAATTGGCCTGCTCAAGCCTTAAGGGTTATATATAGAAAAGAAGAAAGTACCCCCCGAAAACGATTCTTAAATGCAAATTAGGAATGTACTGTTTTGGACGTTGGAGGCTCACCCAACAGTTGGTTCCTGGGCTATCCCACCTTGTCGGACTGTGCTTGGGGTTATGGCCTCGCGACCCACACGCGCGCTTCCTTGAATGCAAATTAGGAATGTACTGTTTTGGACGATGGAGGCTCATCCAACAGCTGGTTCCCAGGCTATCCCACCTTGTCGGAGCGTGCTCGGGGTTGTGGCCGGAGCAGTCGTCTTCCCGGCAAAAACAGAGGGCATCAACCAATGGCTTATCACAATATAGTAGTCACTGGAATCTTTTTTTGCACCAGAATGGTGGAGTAATTATTCGCCAGATGACATTCCAAATGGAGTTAAAAAGAAAAGGGAAGAAGAACCGAAAAATGAACTATTCCGAGAAGATGTGGGTTATTTCTTCAGTTTTAATGACCGTTGATGCGTGAACTACTTTTTTTGTACTCTAAAGTGCAAGCACCTGAAACAACATTTGAAACTGATAAGAAGTCTAACTTTGCAGAATCTTTGTCCCAATTATGAAGATGCGGAGCAAGAAAAGGCATCATTTATTTATTTTGTGGCATTCTCTCCATCGCTAGACTTAGATTTATGACTCTTTTCAACTACAGCAGCAGCTGCTGATGCTGCCTTCTCCAGCCCAGATTCTTAACTCTTTAAGGAATCCATTGACATCAGTAGGACTAATTGCATAGGATCTAGAGGCAGGACCAGGAAACGAGCCACTGGTCACTTCTTCCTTGTATTTAAGAAGAGTTTTGTTGATAACATCCCCAACTTGGGCATACTGTTTACAGAATTTTGGTGTGACCTGTGAAAGTTGGGGTTCCTTTGCTTGAGTAAAATCAAAAGATGCTGAAAATGGAGATGAAGTACAGTTATAATAAAAGAAACAGACCTTGGCATGATGAGGGTGTTGGAGCATTCCAAGCAGATCATGGTTTAATAGATTCTGCATCAGAAACGGAAAATCAGCCTAAATGCCCCTGCTTTAGAGTCTACTACCATTGTGAATGAAGCTGCTCCACGGCCAGTCAGAAAATCAAAGCAGTTGAAGATAATCATAGCTGTCAGGTGCGTGGGTGATGGAAATAGGCAATACAATATATAATTTGGCCTAAACGGATTTTGATTATTCATTGCAGTTAGAGAAAGAAAGACTGCACCAATCGTTGCTAAACGTTACTGCAACTCTTCCCCCAATCAATTTCCCTTAGGTTTTCAACTTTATTTATTCCTAGTGCGGAGTAGGATCGATAAGAGTGAGAAAAATTTGTCGCTTAAAACCTCACAAATAAACCTAACTCAATAGATGATCCTTCTGCAAACAGTATGCCCAAGTTGATACACGAGTTAACCATATGCTGTCTTGTGATATATGCATAACAAGATTTGAGTTAGAACAAAGCACGAAGAAAGCAAGCCACATAGGCATACCATTTGAGTTTCATGATTCCTTCATGGTTGGGATCTTCATTGCCAAATACATCGGTCACCTCTTTTCTCGCCTCCTCTTGCCAATCCTTGTGAATTGCAAGGAGGAAGAGCGTCCAAGTGAGGGTGGAATTCGCAGTTTCTTGTCCCACGAAATAGAACGTCTTGCACTCGTCCATGAGATCATGGATCGTGATTCTCTTGCTCTTGTTTGGATCATGATAGGTCTTCAGAAGAGACCCTAAGAAGTCATTCCTGTAGTCATCCATTTCTTCCGTGTTCACATTCTCTTTTCACTTCTCAATTATCCCTAACACCACATAGTGTATCGTCTTCTCAAGTCTCTCAGACTTGATATCATCACTTGTTGTCCATATCTTTCTATAGAATAGGAAAAAACAAGAACTCATGATTTGACTCTTGAACCAACCCGAAATTAGCACTGAAACTCTGTCAAAGAGTATATAAAATCGAGTTTGGAACACCCGGAGTGCCAAAACTTGGCACAGAGGACACTTAAGTGCCAAAATTTTGAAAATGAACACTTAAAGTGCCAATTTCGGAGTAAAGTGGATCACTTAAGTATCACTCCGGCTAAAATCTGGCCAAATTACTGACGTGACAATTTTCCAGTGAGTTGGGTGCAAGACGGCATCGTTTTGTTCGTTGACGTGGTGAGAAAATGCAAAAACGACGTTGTTTTGTGTCGATGTGTAAATAATTAATATAAAAATCAATTAAATTAAATTAAAACTTAATTTTATTTAAAATATTATAAAAAATAAAAAAACTTAAAATTAAAAAACCTAAATTTAAAAAAGAAAAAGTTGGGGGGGAGCCGAAGGGGGCCGTTGAGGGCTAAGCCCTTGCCGCCGCCACCGAGAAGGGCCGGCGACGGAGGGGGAGGGTTGGTTGGGATCGTTAACCCCGGCCAACCGGCGATGAGGGCCGCAAGCCCTCACAGGATTGCGGCGAGGGCCGCGACCCTCGCCTCAGATCTGGGCGAGCGCTCACGAGCCCTCGCCGCCACCCCACCGTCGCCGTGAAGGGTTGGCGACCGTGAGAGGAGCATTGGCCGGGGTCACCGAGCCCTGGCCAAGGGCCAGTAACACCCGAGCCCTCGCCGCCTCCCCGTCGTTGCCAGGAAGGGTTGGCGACGGTGGGGGGAGCATCGGTCGAGGTCGCCGAGCCCTGGCCAGGGGCCGGTGACGTCGCAGACCGCGGCGAGGGCTGCGAGCCCTCACCCTAATGCGGGGTGAGGGTTGTGGCCCTTGCCCCGATTTGGCGAGGGCTCTCAAGCCCTAGCTGTCAATTAGCCAAGGGTCGACGACCCCAACTGACCCTCCCCCCTCAGTCGCCAGCCCTTCTCGGCGGCGACGGGGAGGTGGCGGTGGCGAGGGCTTAGCTCTCGGCCACCCCCTTCAACTCACCCCTCACCTTTTTTTTTTTTTTTTTTTTTTTTTTTTTTTTTTTTTTTTTTTTTTAATTTATAAAGAATATTTTAAATAAAATTAAGTTTAAATTTAATTTAATTTAATTTTATATTAATTATTTATACATCGACATAAAAACGACGTCGTTTTAGCATTTTCTCGCCACATCAGCGAGTAAAACAATGCCGTTTTGCACCCAACTTGCTGGAAAATTGCCCTGTCAGCAATTTGACCGGATTTTGGCCGAAGTGGTACTTAAGTGATCCATTTTACTCTGAAACTGGCACTTAAGTGTACGTTTTCGAAGTTTTGGCACTTAATTATCCCTTCGTGCCAAGTTTTGGCACTTGGGCTGTTCTTCTGCTATATAAAATCATGAATCTTGTTGATAGCTGAAACATTGTCACAATTGATCATGACAAAGAGGAATTGTATTATGGCCAAACTATATCTCATTTCGAATGCAAATTTTTTTCAAAAAAAGTACATTATCATCTTGAAAAGCTATTGCCCTTTATAATGAAAACAACTTGTTGTGAAATATTTTTCAAGTGAAAAACAGTTTTGTTCAAAATACAATATTCGCAAGAAACAATAAGTTTTTACCTGATTCTGGGAAGTCTTAACTTGAAAAGATTTCTGGATACAACAATAGTCAACTCGCTCCAAATTTGGGAAATCTCTCTCCCTTCCATGTAGCTGCTTCCGAATGCTGTCCTAGAGATCACATCATCGCAAACTCTTTGACCAACTTGACCTCTTTGGCTTCTAACTTCTGCCATCTCTCGAGCAGCGTGTGAACACTATCTACCACTGCTGGAATCATGCCCTGCATATTCACAATTTAGGATACTGCAGCAACTGTTCTCATGCATGTTCTAACTTAGATCTTGTTATGCATATTTGACAAGACAGCATATGGTTAACTCGTGTATCAACATGATGTAACAAGTTTTCCTCATATGTTTTGTAGAAAAGAAGAGAATCTGTATTTTCTCATACATTTATCAAGTGATTACATGGTATTTATATACAAGAGTAGAAGATCTAAATTAGGTCGAAAATCAAGAATGGAGGACCTAATCTCAATCGCAGCTAATTTACAGCTAACGGAATCAAATCAAATCACATAATCAAATCAAATCAAATCAAATAATATCCTACAATATCCTAAATGATTTGGGAGAGATTATAGGAGATTTTCCAACACTCCCCCTCAAGTTGGTGAGTGAATATCTTCCATGCCCAACTTGCTGATAATCTCTTGAAATCTCGACACCGGTAGACCTTTGGTCAAGACATCTCGCTAGCCGATCTTTGCTAGGAGTGTAGGGAGTGCTAATCAAACCAGATTCAAGCTTCTCCTTTATAAAATGCCCGTCTATCTCAATATGCTTGGTTCGATCATGCTGAACTGGATTGTGAGCAATGTTGATTGCTGATTTATTATCACAATAAAGTCTCATAGTTCCTTCATGTTTCACTTTGAGGTCTTCAATGACAATCCTGAGCCACAAAAGTTCGCATATCCCATTCGCCATCGCCCGAATTCAGCTTCAGCACTTGATTTAGCAACCACATTTTGTTTTTTACTCCTCCAAGTGACAAGATTTCCCCCTAGAAAAGTGCAATAGCCAGATGTGGACCTTCTATCTATTGGTGACCCAGCATAATCTGCATCGGTATAGACTTCAAGATTCAACTTGTCACCTCGTTTAAATAGAATACCTTTTCCAGAGTAGCTTTGAGGTAGTGAAGAATCCGGTAGACAGCTTGCATATGTTCTTCTTTAGGATCATGCATGAACCGACTTGCAACTCCCACAACATAGGCTATGTCCGGCCTAGTATGAGATAGATAAATAAGTCTTCCTACTAACCTTTGATATCTCCCTCTATCAACAATGCCACTCTCTCCATGTCCATCCATTTTATGATTTGCATCAATAGGAGTGCTCACCGCCTTGCTATTGAGACATCCTGTTTCCTTGAGAAGATCAAGAACATACTTCCTTTGGGATATAAAAATACCTTTATTAGAATAGGCCACCTCAATACCAAGGAAGTATTTCAACTTTCCAAGGTCCTTGATCTCGAACCTTGAGCAAGATTACTCTTAAGAGAATTTTGTTCAGCTTCATCATTACCAATCACAACTATATCATCTACATAAACAAGTAGAGTTGTGACCATACCTTCTCTCGAATGTTTGATGAAGAGGGTGTGATCCCCTCTACTCTGCTTGTAACCCATCTCAAGCATTGCCTTCGTGAACCTTCCAAACCAAGCTCTTGGGGACTGTTTGAGACCATATAGAGCCTTTTTAAGTCGACACACCTGATTGTTTCCAAAATCTTTATCAAAGCCTGGCGGAGGCTCCATAAAGACTTCCTCCTCCAAGTCTCCATGTAGAAACGCGTTCTTCACATCAAATTGCTGCAAAGACCAACCAAAATTAGCTGCAAGAGAAAGTAGTATCCGTACTTGTGTTCATCTTTGCTACGGTGCAAAGGTCTCCCGATAGTCCACCCCATAGGTTTGGGTATATCCCTTTGCAACCAGCCTTGCTTTATACCTCTCCAAGGTGCCATCAGCCTTGTATTTAAGGGTATAAACCCATTTACATCCCACTCGTTGCTTGCCTTTGGGTAAAGTCACAACTTCCCATGTATCATTCTTCTTCAATGCATTCATTTCCTCTGTCATAGCTTGTATCCAATTCTTATCCTCAAAAGCTTCATGTACCGAGTTAGGAACAGAATTGAATCAAGAGCAAGAATAAAGGCTTTGTGTTGAGTAGATAGTCTATGGTATGACACAAATTGAGAGATAGGGTGTTGGGTACATTTCCTGGTAGCTTTTCTCAAGGCAATAGGTAAATCTAAATCATTTGACTCAAGTTCATTAGAAGAAGGATAAGGGTGAGTGATTTCATTACCTCGATAACGGTTCGGATAACGGGACTTGATTTAGTTCCGGATTGAGCTTTGTCCTTCTTGAGTAAACTTGCAGTTTGGTTGGTTCATTCTTGGGAGGACTAGATGAAGATGATGATGAACTAAGTAGAGGACTTGATGGGGAACTAGAAGCGACCAAAGGATTCAATGGACTTGATGAAGGACTAGATGGACTAAGAGGATTAGGACTTGATAAAAATGGTGAAGGAGACGAAGATGGATTGAGTGACGCACTAGGTAGTGAAGGCAAACTAGGTAGTGAAGGCAATGGTTCAAATCCACTATCTTCATCAAATCCACTATCTTCATTAGAGTCTCCCCGAAGATAGTGGTGGGAAGTAAAAAATGATTGATTTTCATTAAAAGTGACATCCATGGAGATAAGAACTCGATGTGTTAAAGGGTCATAACATTTATAACCCTTTTGAGTATTAGAATACCCAATAAAGACACACTTTAGAGCACGAGGGTCGAGTTTGTTTCTGTTGTGATTATGAATATGGACAAATGCAACACAGCCAAAGACTCGAGGAGAAATGTGATATTTATGGGAGACATCAGATAAAATGTAGACGGGAGCTGTAAGGGACTTTTATTTCCTAAGGTTTTGGAAGGAACCCGATTAATAAGATATGCTGAAGTTAAAACAGCTTCCCCCCAAAAATGTTTTGGAACAGACATTTGAAAGAGGAGAGCCCGAGTAACATTTAGGAGGTGCTTGTTTTTCCTTTCGGCTACTCCATTTTGTTGAGGAGTATCAACACAAGAAGACTCATGAATAATACCTTGAGTTTGGAAAAAATGATCAAGATACTTATTGAAATATTCTTTCCCATTATCGATCTAAGTCTCTTAATTGACACCCCAAATTGATTAACTATCATCTTATGAAAGTTTTGAAATATAGATTGAACATTAGATTTGTCTTTCATAAGATATAGCCATGTAGTTCGAGTACAATCATCAATAAAAGAGACAAACCACTTAGCTCCCGTCAAATTAGCAGTTCTAGATGGACCCCATACATCGGTATGAATAAGAGAGAATGGTGTTGAAACTCTAGCATTGTTATTCAAAGGAAATGAAACACGATGATGTTTTGCAAGTTCACAAACTTCACAATGAAGATTTTCAACAGCAACGTCTTTAAAGATAGAAGGAAACATAGTCTTAAGAAGACTAAAAGGTGGATGTCCTAATCGAAAATGGTGAAGCCAAATCTGAGATAAGTGGATAGAATTACAAGAGTTGTAAGGGGTCTTATATCCCACAAGAGACCAACCACTTTTGCTCGAATCCTCAAGGTGGTAAAGCCCATTCCGTTCCTTAGCAAATCCAATCATCCTCCCCGTTTTCAGGTCCCGCAAAATGCAATGATCAGAGAGAAAAGAACCTTACAATTCAGATTTTTGGTAAGTTGATGAATGGAAAGGAGATTGGTGGACAGCTTAGGAACATGAAGGACATTATTAAGTTTGAGTGAGGGATTTAGAATTATGGTTCCTTGGCCAGCTACGAATGTGGAGATCCATCTCGCTATGGTAATACTCCTATTTCCTGGTAATGGTTTATAAGTTTCAAATTTAGTGGGATCATGTGTCATATGATTGGTTGCTCCCGAATCAAGAATCCATGAATTAGGTACCGAGAAGCTGTTGAGTTTTCGGAAATTAGACACGCACTGATGAACCAATGAACACATATCGAAGACTTAGATAGGGAGTCAAGGAGAGCCCCGATTTTACCGACTTCTTCTCTGTTAAATATCTCCTCATTAACGGGTTTGTATTGGACCATCGGAGCAGCTTCACCTTCACCGGTCATGTGTGCTTGCGGCTGTCTTTTAGCTCGTTGAGCACCTGCGTTCTTCCATGAAGCTTGAAGCAATTTTCTCTTGTATGGCGTGGTTTCTTGCAAAAACTACACCATAAACCTTCATTGCTTGTCGTCTTAATTGGATCCGAGTCTCTTGTTTTTGTAAGGATTTGTTTCCTCCTTACTTGCTTTCATGGCGGATCCTTCGCTGTGTTGGTCTTCAAGCATTACGCTTCGGCTTTCTTCTCCCCTTACAAAAGAGAAAAAACTTCATTTAAGGATGGCAGCCGCTTCTTTCCGAGAATCAACTCGAATCTGGTCAAAGTTTGCATTTAGACCTGCCAAAACTCAAAGATCCTATCTCTCTCCATATAGTTTTGGAGAGTATTAGTGTCTTCAGGACACCTCATCTGGATATTCAGATTGTGATCTATTTCAAGCCAAAGACCTCTCATCGATTGTAGTATTCTGTAATGGAACGATTACCTTGTTTTGTTGTTGAAGCCTTTGTCTTGAGTTCATATATTACTGCTGCATCTTGGACTTTCGAATAAGATTGACGAACAGCTTCCCATATCTCATTGGCGTGGGAGAAACATGTAGTTTTTGCTGATTTCAGGTTGCATTGAGCTCCACAACCATGACATAATTGAGGAATCTTCTTCATCCCATGTCCGAAACTTGGGATCACCTTGTCTTGGACCAGTGCCTTCTAGGTGACTGAGCTTCCCTTTTCCTTTAAGAAATGTCCTCACAATCTGTGCTCACGAAGATAATTTTTTCCATCCAATCGATACTCCTTCATGTTGGGAAAATCTCCAACCGATGAGTTGGATTGATTTTTGAATGAGGAGCCGCTTTGGCTAGAGATAGCCTTCCCTAAATCTTCCATTCCAGCAACTTTAAGGACAGATTATAGGAGGAGACTAAGAAGGGATCGAGAGACAAGGGTGGTTATCACACAATTGAAGGGCCAGCAATAAGGCTGGTTAGGTCAGCAATAAGGCTGAAACAGAACAGCAGCGATAAGGCTGAAGAAAAAGGCTGCAATCAAGCAGCGGTAAAAGAAAAGAAACAGAGGCAAGAAAGACAGATCAGAAAACTAGGCTCGATACCATGTAGAAAAGAAGAGAATCTGTATTTTCTCATACATTTATCAAGTGATTACATGGTATTTATATACAAGAGTAGAAGATCTAAATTAGGTCAGAAAATCAAGAATGGAGGACCTAATCTCAATCGAGTAGCTAATTTACAGCTAACGGAATCAAATCAAATCACATAATCAAATCAAATCAAATCAAATAATATCCTACAATATCCTAAATGATTTGGGAGAGATTATAGGAGATTTTCCAACATGTTTGCTATTTGGCACGTCATAAAATCATGAAGTATCTAATCCAGATTGACTAGAAACCCAAGTTCATGCCGGATGACATGATAGAAAACTACCTTTAAGCTTTCCCCATGGAAGACGAGATGTGCCAACCTACGTTGCCTCGCCCATTTTTTGCCTTCGGTCGCCACAAGTCCGTCACCTAGAATCTTCTTGACATCCTCTGGGAATTCCGGCTTTACATATGTTTTATCTCTGTTGTTAAGTACCTCTTTCACTAGCTCAGCGTCTGAGATAAATAGGAAAGCTTGAGGACCATAAGGATGCAGGTAAATTCCCCCTACACACCGTATGAAGGCATGGTTTTAGCAAGAGCTCGAATATAAAAAAAATTTAAATGCAATAAAGTTTCGCTAGATCGACCTACACGACTTATGACCAAGTGTATGTTAATTCTATGTTATATATTAATCAATAGATTAGTTAATTATTTTAAAAGTAGGACCTAAGTTATCATATCGTTTATTCCACTTGTGAATGTGAGGCTCAACGGTAGGTAAAATCTCATGAGAGACATTCGTCATGGGCTCGTTCGTCTTCGTCATGACATCCTTCTTCAACTTGGATATTTCCTTGGTGCAGCCGTGGATGAACTTGTAGGGAGGACCTCTGATGCCTTGTGAAGCCATTGCCCTTTGAACTCGAATGGATTCCCACCATAGCTTGTGAAGCAATTTCGTAAGAATTGAGGAAAGAAACAAAACCAAAATGCTCAACAAGAAACCCAGAAAATCCATGGCTAATTGGCTTATTCCAGAAGTAGAGAGGCCAAAAGGAAAATTTCTTATTGGGGGATATGAAATCGAAGTGCCCATTTTATAGCCACTTCATTGAGTGACTTGTTGAATTTCGCGTTGGTAAAAAATTTGAAATTGCAACACCCCCACATTTATTTTATTTTATTTCATTTCGGTCAGTCGACTTTGGCGGCTTGACTGGACAGAGATGTAAATGGAGGTGGTTACTCCAAGATCGTCTTTTGCTTGACTCAAGCTGCTGCCCCTTTGGGAGATTTCAAACTTAATATTGAGATGGAAAAGTAAAGTATTCTTTTGAAGATTTTTTTTTTTTTCCGAATATTAGGTATTTAGTCATTTCCAAGCATTGTAAGAATGTTAATTATCTGTGACGGCTCTGAGATTTTAGCAACTAAGTATATTGTCAATAGATATCGAGTGTGAAAGTCCGATAGCACTTGCAAAATGAATCAGTTTCTCCGAATATTTTGCGACAACATTGATGAAATCATATTACTCTTCCAATAAAACTAGAAGATTCAATGGTGTAGTTAGATCTTTTGCACATTTTAATGAACTTTATTTCCACTGCCAAGCCACAAGCTATAGATTTTCGTATATTGTGCACTCTAATAATTATTCAAAGATCCTTTACCAAAAAAAAAAAAAAATAATTATTCAAAGATCTAGCACAAAAGGAGGACTTGTTAGAGCTCCATTCTTTTTCCATCGGAAATTTCATTTTTGCATGTTGTATTGTCATTATTCACGCAGGCAGTGCTGGTGCGCGATGGTTGGACATAAGTCTAATATTTTCATTTTCATAAATTTTGTCTAAGTGTGAACGTCCTTTCGTTTAGTCCATTTCGCAAGAGTTGATAAAGTATGCAGATGTAGGTCCAATTTCTAAAGCTAGAACACTATCAGGTGTGAAAACAAGCGATTGAATAATTAAATAAACAAAACAAGATAATAAGTCAGATACTTGAGTTACGTTGTCCGGTCGGTATAATGCACATCCGTAGGAAGAGTAGCTCAATATACCATTATAAATCCAGTAATGTGATAGAGATTACAATAACACTTGAATAGAAAACTTGAGGTGGAAGGAGTAGCAATTTGAGCTACTTGAGTTACTCAAGGTGGAAGGAGTAGCAATTTGGATATTCTTCACTATGAAAACTCACCTTTTATATAGAAAAGATTTGGATAAAAAAATAGAAAAGCTATTCAAATTAGGATACTCACTTGAACTAGGAAACTCCCTATTTGACTCAAGTTTCCTTTAACATCTGGAACTTGAGAATATCTTGAACAATCTTCACCTTGGCTCGACATTTGAACCAATTCTCAATCACTTTGCTAAAAATCCAAACTTCATTGTTCCTCTCCAAGAACCCTTCATGGGCTCAACTGCCAAAAACATCTTTACAGTCCAAGTCGCACTTGAATTTCACCACACTGTGGATTTCATCGTAACACCAACTCTACTTACACCTTTAACTGTATCTTGTGGATTTTTAGACACGATCTCCTTTACCATAGATAAACCAAGCCATCGTTGCATTTATTTTTGCTAGGAAATTGAACATGCGGCTTGTCAAACTAAACAACTACAACACCTATTGGCTCCACAAGATTTACCTTGCTAAAAGCACAATCTATGTTGATTACTACTGTAGTATTCATTACATTAAGAATTTCTGGTTGAAATTCCACCTTGAACTAAATATTGTATAGATCGATATAAACATTACCACACTCACTCCTACTTACAAGTATTGAAAACTTGCTAAATGTAATTTACCTATTGACAACATGTGAATATAATTCCAGTATCATGATCGATAGTTCCACTCACCTTGTGCATAGCCTAGAGATGCACTCTCCAGCCCTCCAATTGAGCTTATCCATACTAATTCAAACCTAACATGGGCACTCAAATTTCTTAGTCTAGAATGATTGTTGTTATTATCAAACGACACTTTCTTCGGAATTCAACATTCAATCGCCATTAATGGGGATCTATTCACTATGTAACTCGTCTTTCTAAGCACACTCGACAAGAGTTTTTTGCCAATTGAGTTTTAAATCTTTTCATGTTTTGCCAATGGATTCTATCCAACCAATTTTAGCTGAAAATTGATGATATTGACACTAGCCGTCTTATGTGATAGGCTCGGTTTTAACATAGATAATTTTTAATAAATTTATATATTTATATATTTATCTTTTCCTTTTCCTTTTTTTTTTTCATTTTCTTCTCTTTTCTTTATTTTCTTACAACTTTAGCCATCGACCCTTACCTAGCGTTTGATGAGGGGCAGGGTTGCTGACCATTGGGTGAGGGTCACCAGCCATAATAGTAAAAATAGAAAAGAAAAGAGAAGACGAAAAGGAAAAAGAAAATTAAAAGTGAAAATAAATAATTTCAAAAAATATATTAAAATATTATTATTAATTATCAACGTTAACACGGCTATGCCGCATGGGAAGACCGGTGTCCACGCTAGCAATTTTCCGCTCAATTATCCAAATGGACTCAATTGATAAAATGATAAAATAGTTAAGACTCAATTGACAAATTAAAAAGCTCAAGACTGAATTGTAAAAAAAAAAAAAAAAAAAAAGTAATATATTTAAGGTTTTTTGGACAATTTTCCCAATCTCTTGTCACCATTCTCATTATCACCCTATCCCTCTCTCATCTACTTGATTTCCTTTTTACGGTCAGTTTTATTTTCTTTTTAATTATAGTTGAGATTTTTTATATTCTACAATTGATGTTGGGCAAATCACAATGAACTTGGGAAGATTAAGATGTTTATTTTTTTTTTTCTTTCCAAATTTGCTCGATTGGTTTATCTTCACAATGGGTACCTATGAGAGCACGCGACCTAAAGAATTTGATCAGAGTTGAGGGCAAAGGTTATTACTCAAAATGAACTTAAGAATATATTATAAGCATCGCAAAGATGAAAACGCAAGAAGCACTACAAGCCAAAAACTTAGGAGTAGGGGTCATAATGTAATAATTGTCCCCCCATTTTGCCATTGCCATCGAAACAGCCAACGACTCTTCCCCATCTACACCTGCAATACCCCCCACTTTCCGCCGTAGGGACGGCGGCGACACCACGAAAAGATCCCCCCACCGAAGCCTCAACCCTTGACAACCGCGGCCCTCCTAGAACCAGCCCATTGTCTACGACGGCCTCTTCTCCTAAACCCCTAAAACACCCGAACCAAGACCCAGACCACCACCCCTACGACCCCCTCCAATCTCCAAGCTCGGCCCCGCAAGCTTCCCTCTTCCCTCACCGCCTCTCGCTGATCACCCAGTTCATCGTCTACACTTTCCTCCTGAACCGAAGCAGTTGAGGGCCACCTTGTTGTCATCGTTCTCGGCAAGCTCCATCGCGTGAGCCCTAGGCTCATCGCCAAGGTGCTCGAGGTGGAAAACAACCCCGCGGTCGCCTCCAAGTTCATTGGTAGGGCAGGTCAGCAAAAGGGCGACATGTGTAATTATGCTGCTTACAACCTACTCGCTTATTGCTTGAACAGGAACAATAAGTTCAGGGCAACTGACGAGTTGTCTGAGTCAATGGACTTTTAGGGAAAGCCGTCCAGCAAGAAGCAATTCGAGATCTTAAGTAGGCTGCACGATGAGGAAATGAAGAAGTTTGGGATGAAGCCACTCGCATTTTTCTTATAACAAGATCATTGATGGGCTGCTAAGGACAAGTCAATTGGATCTGCCATTGACCGTTTACTGTAGAGGACGGGCAAGTTGAGGATAGCGTCACTTACATGATCTTGATAGAAAGTGGCTGCCAACCTCTCTTCTCATGCTGATCACTATTACTGCTCACAAACGAAGGAAAGTGAAACCAACGGTAGGATACATGAAGCATAAAAACTGCATTGAAAGAAGTGGTCACTGATGGAGTGCGAAACAAGAGAAACGAGGGAAGCTACTTAACAATTTTACAAGCACTATAACCGTGCATTATTGAACGTTTATCCTTTTTTTTAATCTAACTGAGCACGCACATGTTCACACTGGAGGGGATGAACAATCACTTTGACTCCATGTTGAGGGTGAATGGTGAGGGTATTGGCAGGCAAGTGGATGTAGCCGGGGGAGAGAGTGAAGCTATGGCGCTGTAAAATCATCGCGATGGCAATCTTCAACTCGTTCATCGCAAAATTCATGCCCACGCAAATCCGCGGTCCCAAGCCGAAAGGGAGGAACACAGCGGCGTTGTTGTTTGTAGCTTTAGCGATCCCTTCCGAGAACCTCTCCGGCTTGAAAAGGTGCACATCGTTGCCCCAAATTCGACGGTCATGGTGAATGGTCAGGGTCGGTATGTGGAGGACGATGTCCGCAGGGAGAACGAGACTACCCAACGTGACTTGCTTTTTGACTTTTCTGAAGACGCTGATGAGGGGAGGGTACAGTCGAAGCGATTCGTTAATGATCATCCCTACCTGTGAAAAAGAAAAAAAAAACAACCACATTTACAAGTACATGAGGCATATAGACTATGTTGGTAAAAAGAGGACACATTTACATACCGTTTTGAGTTTCATCATTCCATCATGGTTGGGATCTTCATTGCCAAATATATCGGTCCCCTCTTTTCTTGCTTCCTGTTGCCAATCTTTGTGAATTGCAAGGAGGAAGAGTGTCCAAGTGAGGACAGAATTTGTTGTATCTTGTCCTGCGAAATAGAACGTCTTGCACTCGTCTATGACATCATCAATCGTGATTCTCTTGCTCTCGTCCGGATCATGATACGCCTTCAGAAGAGACCCTAAAAAGTCATTCCCATAGTCGTTCATTTCTCCCGTATTCACCTTCTCTTCTCTCTTTTTGATTATTTCTAACACCGCATCGCGTATTGCCTTCTCTAGTCTCTCGGAATCAATATCATCGCTTGTTTTCCATATCTTTCTACACAAAGAGACACATGAATCAACTTTTAAACCAAGCCAAAATTGGCACTAATGTTCACAAGAGAAAAAAAAGATTTATTGAAATAAAAAGACCCTAATGTTCACCAGAATTTTTTTTTTTAAATAAAAAAAAAGTACCTTACTCCGGGAAGTCTTAATTTGAAAAGATTTCGCGACGCTATAGTAGTCAACTCGCCCAACATTCGGACGATATTTCTCCCTTCAATGTAGCTACTTCCAAATGCTGTCCTGGAAATCACATCAGACGTGATCCCCGTAAACTCTTCGAACAAGTCAACCTCCCTGGCTTCTAGATTCCGCCATCTCTTGAGCAGCATGTGAACACTATCCACCATTGCTGGAATCATGCACTGCATATTCACAATTTATGGTATAATTAGCAACAGTTCTCATGCATGTTCGAAGCCCTTGGATGGCCCTGAAACATGCATATATAACAAGACAGTATATGATTAAAATCATGTGATAACTTGAGTTAACAAGTTTTCCTGTTATGTCTATCATTCAGCATATTACAAAATCACGATATATTTGACAAAAATTGATAGAAACCCGCGTCGTGTCGGACAATTGACTTCTAAGTAGCAAGATAGTAAACGACCTTCAAGCTTTCTCCATGGAAGGCAAGGTGTGCCAATCTACGTTGCCTTGCCCATTTTTCGCGTTTAGTACTAAAGAGCCCGTCACCAAAAAGCTTCTTGATGTTTTCTTGGAAGTCTGGCTTCACATATGTTTTATCTTTGTTGTTAAGTACCTCTTTGACTAGCTCAGTGTCTGAGATTGATAGTAGAGCTTCAGGACCATGCCAAAATAGAAAAATTCCTCCTACATATCATCAAGAGAAGGAAAAGAATAAATTCCACTAACAAATGGAGGCATGTTGTTAACAAGAGCTTGAATATAGAACAATTTAATATTAAATTATACTAGATGAACCTTGAACCTACCTGACTATGACCAATTAAGTGTGCTAATTCTGGCTAATTACAAGTGGAAAACATATATATATATATATATATATATATATATATATATGTGTGTGTGTGTGTGTGTGTGTGTGTGTGTGTGTGTGTGTGTGTGTACACATATTACACATATACATATACATATACATAACAAGAAAACTATTTGTGTTTGATATTGAGAAGATATCCATTTGCTATACTATAATCAAAAGGTTCAACCAAAAGTAGGGAGGTCCTCCCGTGCCTCGTGAAGCCTTTGCCCTTTGTACTTAATTGGTTTACACCATAACTTGTGAAGTGACAATTGAGGAAAGGAGCAACATCAATGTGCTCAGCAAGAAACCTAGAAAATCCATGGCTAATTCTCAAAGTCCTTCACATGCAAGATTCTATGTTTTCTTTTGGTGGTCGACTTTGGCAGCTTGTGAAATCCATGGCTAATTCTCAACGTCCTAAATTTATTGCATTTGTGCCAATTCAACTCCAAACCTTTTAATCTAGCTAATTTAGTCCTAAACCTTTTGACAAATTGTTAATACAATCCATCCAATAAATTTTGGCCAAAAATTGTTGATGTGGACGTATCTTATATGACATGTGCCAACCACAAGCGATAGTTGACCTCACTTAAGCAAGGGTTAGCCTCGCCTGAGCAAGGGTCAACCTCACTAGGCATTGCTTCGGCAAAGGCCAGCGTTGGTAAGGCGAGCCCTTGCCCAAGCCAAGGTGGTGAGGCCCCCCCATGATTGGTGCTTGCCCTCACCTCTAGTAGGCAAGGGTGACCTTCACCTAGACCAAGGGGGCCTTATTGGACCTCGCCTTCCTTTTGGCAAGGTTAGCCATTGCCAATGGCTGGTTGCCGATAACCAACCACTAGCGAAAAGAAAAAAATAAATAAAGAAAGATAAAAAGTTAGAAAAATTATTAAAAAATTGTTAACATTAGTAATAACAAAACTGTGTAGGATGACTAGCGTTGACATCAGCAATTTCCGCACGAAATTGATCGCATAGTTATATTGAAACTAAATTGGCTAAGTTAACATGTTTAGAATTGAACTGATGTCTTTATAATATGTTTAAAACTTTCTTGGTAATTTCCCACCATTTCTTTAGAATATTTCTTTACTTAATTCAAAGTGTTACCACTTTTGGAGACAACCAGCACTTGCAATAATGTTTTAGTTTCTATTTAAACTATTTACGTATTAAATAGTCTATTTAATTGGCAAAGATGTCTTAAACTTTTTCATAATACTAGAGTAGGAAATCCCGAGGTCAAATATTAGAGTAGGAAATCCTAAGTCAAATATTTCCAGTCCCCTTAATTTCCTCCCTTATTATCTATTGGTTTCATACAATTTCATAGTAATTTTTTTTTTTTTTGTGGATTTTTATAGATGTGTTTGTTCTGTATATATGTACGAGTGTACCAAGAATGGGATCGTATTAATTGAAAAAAACAAAATAAAACATGCAACGTTCAAGATAGATCTTTTGCACAATTTAATTATATTCATTTCCATTGTCATCCCTACAGCTATATATATTTCAAATACTCCCCTCCATTTATCATTAAAAGATCCAGCCCACATCGTTGACTTGCTAAAGCTCCATCACTTTCTCCGCGGAAATTGCATTTTTGCAAGATGATTTCGCAAATTTTACGCAGGCAGTGTCGATGCTTAATGATTGGACACGAGTAAAATATTATTTATTTTCATGAATATTTCTAACAGTATGTTTTTTAGGAAAAAAATTTCTGATAAAAGAAAATAATTTCTGTAAAAATCTTTTTCAAGAAGAGTACTTTCTTATTTTTCAAATTAGGGAATTCATTTTATAACTTTAAATATGCATATTTTATTTAATGTTAAGACTTGATAATATAATAAAGTTATCGTCATTTTCATGATTTATGATTACTTGTCTTGGGTCCACTAAAACAGCATCGTTACGTCCAAGGATTGAAGATATTGAAAAAATTCACTCTCAAGTTATAGAAGAAGGTTAACCATTGGGATTCACCACAATGGCCACTCTTCCAACATGGAAGGGGGAGGTGAAGGGTTCAAATTCCCACCTTCTCAGGGAGGGATGGGGTGGGGACGCGTAAGTTTCAAGAGTGGGTTTCGACTCCCACGCCCTACCTCTTGCAGGGCAAAAGACTGAGATTGAGTGTTAGACTATGAATAAAGTAGGACCGACAAAAAAAAAAAAAAGTTATAGAAGAAGGCGAAAAGTTGAAAACTAAAGCCACATCGAACACGCGTCATGGGAGCATCACTTTGACTTTTAGCTTTTCAATTAGTTGATTATTAGTTTTGTTTTGAAGGCTAAAAGTGTGATTTTTTTTAATGGGATTTTAAGCCCAAAAAGGTCCAACTTTTTGTGAAATTTAAACACTCATGAACAAATTGTTCAACAATTTTACCGGGAGAAATCATCCAATCAATTCCAAACCTATTGCATATATGTTAATTCCATCATAAAATTTCTAATTTTTGTCAATTTAGTCCTAAATATTTATACGAAATTCCAATATAGTTCTACTGGTCAATTTTTGCAAGAAATCACCGAAGTGGCAGTAGGACGGTCAGCAATAACTAAATTGCCACATTAGCGATTTCTAGCAAAAGTAGGCCAGAAGAATTATGTAAGAATTTCATGCATAGATTTAAGATTAAATTGACAAAATTGAAATGTTTAAAATTGAATTAATATTTATGCAATAGATTTAGAATTAATTGATCGATTTTCTTCAATTGGCCTTACGCGTGTGAAATAAAAAAAGGATGCTGAAACGGCAAATGATATAGCTTATACAGCAGCTTTTATATATGTAGTGCAGTTGGGGTAGCATTAGCTTAAGTTTTTTTACTTTAATTTAAACATTTTTTAACTTTTGAAATATGATTTTTTATTTCTGAGTTGATTGTGCTTATTATAGATAGTTTTATATCAAAGTGGGGCATCTCAACAAGTAAGTATTTTCATTCGATTCTTCTTATTTACAAGAATTAGTTAAAAGAAACAAAAATCTAGGTAATCTGATGTTTGGCTTCTAGCTTCTGCGAGCTCTAACCGGTAGACTACAGCCTAATCTAACTTAGATTGCTAATGGAGCTCAAGTTTCATTAATACCTCGAAGAGGGATCAAACAATGAATTGACTCCGCCGCTGGTGAACCAGGCGCATCTGGAGATCATACTGATATTCTCTTTTCAATAACCCAACGGTGTGATTGTAAAGGCCTAATTATTTGGAAAATCCATAAGGGTTCCATAAATCGGGATCCATGCCTTTGGCTTGTATGGGTAATTCTTACCTCGTGCGGTTTGCATGCAGTTTAGCGGATCATATATCAACTCCCTTTTTACTCACGATATATTTTTAACTTTCTTATTAGTGGACACTCTTGAAGTTAGATTACCTTTTTATTTCTTCAATAACATAGTAACTAGAGGTGTCAATGGTTCCAATTTCCATGATACCCAAACCAAATAGAACCATTTGGAGTCACACTTATTTCAACCCAAACTGTGGACAGACCCGACTTGAACCAAAAATGCAGTTCGGGTCGAGTTTTTGGGTTTTCCTCTTATTTTTTCCTTACTATTTCAAGCATATGCCTTGATTGAGCATCAAGTTGTTCCAAACCTAGTCTACCACATTTGATTTCACTTCCAAATCAGTCGGACAAAGAAATCTAGCAACAAGCTAAATTAGCAAAACCTACACGGGAAGTTTAGTTTCTTGAAACGCCAAAACTTTTATCATGGAACACATTCAGTTGGGTTAACTATTATGTGCTTGCAAAGATATACAAACATAATAATATAAAGGAATGATGAATGACCAAGATCTCCCATCTCTTCATCTGCAAAGCGAATATTTTTCAACAAATTCAATCATAGTCAAGCAATCTCCATAATGGCCAAAAAGACCGTATTAGATAAATCGCTCGAGGAGAGTCTTTCGAACGAACCAATTAATTATTGATATTGTGAATTTTCCAATCATGAGGAAAATACCCACATATGTTTTTCTAATGATGCTCCAGTTTGCAAGGTGCTGTATTCATGTTACAAACAGTAATTATATAACTCTACTTTCAATTTTTTTCCTACACTCGAAAGAATGAAAGCATCCAATGGTGCAATTATTCAACAATGAAGCTTTAGGGAGAACGATAAAACTTGCTTGTTGATCTCTTACACTAGCAACACCTTCTCTACGGTGAGACCTCATTTTTTTTTTCTTTTCCAATTTTTGGATTGAATCTTTAAATATTATCTATTGATGAATTATTGTGCTTTTTTAGGATTCTCCGGAATGTAGATAAGAAGGGATGAAGAAGGAAGAGGAGGGAAAAAAAAAATTCAGAACCCAAACCAAATTGTCAAACTATCCTAATTCCTTTACTTTCTTAAACCAAAAGGATCAAAATTTTGGAGTCAGCTTGGATCTGTTCAGTTTGGGTATTTTTGATGCCCCTAAGTAACTGTATTATTCTCTATATTGGCCTATTAATTTATATGGTGTTTTATCTCTGTTGATGTCTCCTGGAAATTCTAGCTTTACATAGGTTTTATCTCTGTTGTTAAGTACTTCTTTGACTAGCTCGGTGTATGAGATAAATAGGAAAGCTTGAGGACCATACCAATGCAGGTAAATCCCCCCTACATACCATTTGAAGGCATAGTGTTAGCAAGAGCTTGAATATAAAACAATTGAAATACAATGAAGTTACTCTAGATGGCCCTACATATGACCAAGTGTATGTTAATTCTATATTATATATTCATGAATAGATGAGCTAGATATTATAAAAGTAGGACCTAAATTACCATATAGTTTATTCCACTTGTGAATGTGAGGCTCAACGATGGGTAAAATCTCATGAGAAACATTCGTCATGGGCTCGTTCATCTTCATCATGACATCCTTCTTCAACTTGGACATTTCCTTGGTGCAGCCATGGATGAACTTGTAGGGAGGGCCTGTGATCCCTTGTGAAGCCATTGCCCTCTGTACTTGAATCGGTCTCCACCATAGCTTTTGGAGCAATTTGGTAAGAATTGAGGAGAGAAACAAAACCAAAATGCTCAACAAGAAACCCAACAAATCCATGGCTAATTGGGCTTATTTATGAAGTTGAGAGGCTGAAAAGGAAAAGTTCTTTTTGGTGGATACGAAATTGAAGTGCCCATTTTATAGCCACTTTATTGCGTGAAACCTTGGTTTTCGTATTTGTTTAAAATTTGAAATTGCAACACCTCCCCATTTATTTTATTTCATTTCATTTCAACTTTGGTGGCTTGACGGGACAGAGACGTAACGGAGGTGGTTACTCTAAGATCATCCTTTGGTTGACTTAACCTGCCACCTCATTGGGAGATTTCAAACTTAATATTGGGATGGAAAAGTAAAGTATACTTTTGAAGAATTTATTCTTTTTTCCAAGTGCTAGGTGTTTAGTCTTTTTGAGCATAGTAACAATGTTAGTTAAATGTGATAGTTCCGAGATCTTAGCAACTTAAGTATATTTTTAGCAGATACCAAAGTGTGAAAGTACAAAAGTACTTGAGTAATGAACTAGTTTCTTCAAAGATTTTGTGACAAAATCGATGAAATCGTATTACCCTACCAATAAAAATGGGAATAAACACATTAGAAGTCGTAAAATTTATCATGAAAATGTAATGAAATCCTAAAAATTTCAAAAAATGCAATTAAATCTTAAAACTTATAACGTAAGTGCAATAAAGTCCTAAAATTTTCAAAAAGTGCTATTAATGAAACGATTTGATTTGACTAATTTGACAAGTTTTATGACTTAATTGCACATTTTGAAAGTTTTAGAACTCGATTGTACTTTCACAATAAGTTTTAGAACGGACTTGTATTTTTGAAAAGTTTTAGGATTAACTTATACTTTGTTAACAAGTTTTAGGACTTCTAATACACTTATCTCATAAACATAAAAGCTTCAATAGTGAAGTTAGATCTTTCTTCTTTATTTCTATGTTTTCTTTTTCTTTTTTTAAATTGACTTTTTAATTCCTTTTATTTTTCTTTTTCTTTGGCCAGTGGCTAGTCACAGGCCAACTTTGGCCTCACCCAAGGCCAAATCCAGTGAGGGTAAGGCTTGAGCTCTCCAGCCTAGGTGAAGCTTGGGTTTGATTGGATTGGGTCGGCTCGCTCGTGACTCGCTCCATCCAAGTGAGCCTCAAGCTTATTAGATCTAGCGATTGGGTCTAGTCACCGTTGGGCATCCAGTCACATCAAGGCATGTGACAATAGAGGATGGAGGAGGAAGAAGGAGGGAGGAAAAAGAAAAAGGAAAAAAGAAAACGAAGAAAAATTAAAAATAATAAAAAAATCAAATTTTAAAAATAAAAATAATTAAATATTCATATTTTTAGAAAATTATAAAAATTGCAATTAATTTTTTGTCAATTAAAAAAATTAAAATTATATTTTGTTGGTAATTTTTCCCAAAAAATCAAATAGATAACGAACAATGGAAAATATTTTCTATTCAAATTTCAGATTTTAATCGAATGCTAGAAAATATAGTTATTTTCTTGAAAAATGATTTTCTAGATAATATTCTTCGAAAACGTAATTTTTTTCTCGTAATGAACGGACCATTAGTCATTGCCCAAAGAGTCGCTTCCCATATTCAGCCGGTTCTATGAAACCCGATGGGTCTCGGCTTGTAGATAAGATTTTTCTACTGTTTGTCTCAAAGGTCGACATAACTGGTCCAAGGCCACTGAACTGGGCTCAACCGCTACATGAAGCCTGGTGACGTACCGGCTCGTCAAATTGGCCTGCTCAAGCCTCAAGGGTTTATATGTAGAAAAGAAGAAAGTAGCCATAGGTAGACATTCTCACAACCCAAACCACACCGGCACCCCCCTGGGAAAACGATACTTAAATGCAAATTAGGAATGTACTATTAGGACGTAGGAGGCTCATCCAACAGCTGGTTCCTAGGCCATCCCACCTTGTTGGACTGTGCTTGGGGTTATGGCCTCACAACCCACACACACGTGCGCTTCCTTGGATGCAAATTAGGAATGTACTGTTTTGGACGTAGGAGACTCATCAAACAGCTGGTTTCCAGGCTATCCCACCTTGCCAGACTTTGCTCGGGGTTATGGCCGATGCAGTCATCTTCCTGGCAACAACAGAGGTCATCAACCGATGGCTTATCGCAATATAGTAGTCACTTGAGTCTTTTTTTGGACCAGAATGGTGGAGTAATTATTCGCCAGATGACATTCCAAATTGAGTTAAAAACAAAAAAGGGAAGAAGAACCCAAAAATGAACTATCCCGAGAAGATGTGGGTTATTTCTTCAGTTCTAATGACTGTTGATGCATGAACAATTTTTTATGTACTCCTAAAGTGTAGGCACCCGAAACAACATCCGACTTTGCAGAATCTTTGTCCCAATCATGAAGATGCAGAGCAAGAAAAGGCACCATTCATTTATTGTGGCATTCTCTCCATCGCTAGATTTAGATTTATGACTTTTTTCAACTACAGTAGCTACTGCTGATGTTGCCTTCTCCAACCTCAGATTCTGTAACTCTTTAAGGAATTAATTGACATCAGTAGGGCTAATTGTATGGGGGCTATGGACTAAGTAGCACGGACACGCGATACGGACACGTGACACGACACAACAAGACACATCTTTTTCTAAAAAACAGAGAATTTCAACATGTTGGGACACGTTATTAAATATTATTTTTATTTTTAATTAATTTGAATTCACAAATAAAAAATAAATAAATAAATAAATAAATATAGAGTTTACAATCTATTCATAGAAAATATGAAAAACATATTCATAGTTAATGTGTAACCATATTTGGAATATGTTTTTAACTTTAATAAAAATTATAATTAAGACTAATGACTAACAAAAAAAATAGAATCAACTTTATTGAAATAAATCTATGATATTTTATAATCATTAAAATTTATTATTTAACATTTAATATTTTTATTTCTCGAAATAACTTTTTAAATAATTTATTTATTTTTATAATAAAAATAACTTTACCGCTCAAATTTATTTCCTCCAATTTTCTCTCTAAACTCTCGTCCCAAAACATCGTTTCCTCCCCCGTTTCTCTCTCCCCTATCTCCCACGCTACCCCCAAAATCTTCCCTCGATTTCTCCCCTCCTCTCTCTCTCTCTCTCTCTCTTCAAGATCTTCCCCTTGATTTCTTCTTTCTCTCTCACCCCCTCCCCTCGGCAGAACTTGCTCCCCCTGCTCCCCGCTCCCATCAATCACCCCCATCCCCACTCCGCCCCCTTCGGTTTCTTCCCCCACCCCTCCCTCTCTCGCGGACGGGTGTCGGAACCTGTCGAGAAAGGTTGACCACGTGTTCCGACACGTGTCGACCGCATTTTCAAACATGTTCAAGCGTGTTGGACACGTGGACACGACACGGAAGCTCCGGCAACGTGTCCGTGCTTCATAGACTATGGGCTGGACCAGGAAACGAGCCGCTCATCACTTCTTTCTTGTATTCAAGAAGAGCTTTGTTGATAACATCCCCAACTTGGGCATACTGTTTACAGAATTTTGGCGAGACCTGTGAAAGTTGGGGTTCCTTTGCTCGAGTAAAATCAAAAGATGCTGAAAATGGAGATGAAGTACAGTTACAATAAAAGAAACAGACCTTGGCATGATGAGGGTGTTGGAGCATTCCAAGCTGATCATGGTTTACTAGAACATGCATCAGAGACGGAAAATTAGCCTAAATGCCCGTTCTTTAGAGTCTACTACCGTTGTGAATGAAGCTGCTACACGGCCAGTCAGAAAATCAAAGCAGTTGAAGATAATCATAGCTGTCGGGTACGTGGGTGATGGAAATAGGCAATACAATATATAATTTGGCCTAAACAGATTTGATCATTCATTGCAGTTAGAGAAAGAAAGCCTGCACCAATTGTTGCTAAACGTTACGGCAACTCTTCCCCCAATCAATCTCCCTTGGGTTTTCAACTTTATTTATTCCTAGTGCGGAGTAGGATCATAAGAGTGAGAAAAATTTGTCGCTTACTTTATCAACAACCGACGCTGAGTGTATCGCTACTACCAACAGAGGTAAGGAACTCCTATGGGCAACAAATTTCAACAAGAGTTGGACTTAAAGGGGAGTCTGTGGCAATCGATATTGCAAAAATATGTTATTTTATCAACAATTGAAGCTGTGTGTATTGCTATCACCAATAGAGGTAAGGAACTCTGTGGAAAAGAAATTTCAATAAGAGCTGGACTTAAAACAAAGGAAGTTTCTTATGTATTGTGATAGCATGAGTGCTATTTATCTCAGTGAAAATTTGATGTTGTATTCAAGATTGAAGCATATTGACTTGAAGTATTATTGGATCCTTGGATCCAAGATAAATTAGAAGAGAAACTCTATCTACTTGAAAAAGTCAACACTAATGATAAATGCTACTGGAGAAAGTCAACACCACGAAAAAGTCAACACCAATGATAAATGCTACTTGAGAAAGTTTTTTTTTTTTTTTTTTTGTCATCCTACTCTATACCTATTCTACACTCACTCTCAGACTTTTGCCCTGCCTCTTGCAGGGCGTGGGCGTCGAAACTCACTTGTGAAACTTGCGCGTCCCCACCCCATCCCTCCCTAAGAAGGTGGGGGTTTGAACCCTATACCTCCCCATTTCATGTTGGAAGAGTGGCTACTGAGGCGAATCCCAGTGGTTACTTGAGAAAGTTGACACCGCAACAAACCTTGCCTATCTACTTGAAAAAGTCAACACCAATGATAAATGCTACTTGAGAAAGTTGACACCACAACAAACCTTGCCTGAGGTGAAACTTAATTTTGTAGAAACAAATTGAGCATAATGCAACTTCCCAATGAGGTCGAGGTCTGTTAGTTGGGTCTAGGTCTAGGGCTTCTTTTTCCTTAAAAGCTAGTTTATAATTTAGGACTTTTTCTCGCACTTATAAACCGATGACCATCTTATTTCCCAAATACTGTGGGATAACCCCAACAAACAAAAGTGATCGTTATTATATTGTGAAGCTTGTAGAATGAGGCAAGCTAGTTAACAACTTTACAAGCTCGATAATCTTGCATTATTGAACACTAATTACTTCTCTTTAATCTAATTGAGCACGCACATGTTCGCCCTAGAGGGGATGAAGAATCACTTTAAGTCCATGTTGAGGGCGAATCGTGAGGATCTGGGTAGGCAAGTGGACGTAGTCCGGGGAGAGAGTGAAGCTGTAGCGCTGCAGAATCATCGCGAGGGCGATTTTTGCCTCGGTCATCGTGAAATTCAAGCCCACGCAACTCCGCGGTCCCAACCCGAAAGGGAGGAATGCGGCGGCATCGTTGTTCGTAGCTTCGGTGATCCCTTCTGCGAATCGCTCCGGCTTGAAGAGATGAGAGTCGTTGCCCCAAATTCGAGGGTCGTGGTGAATCGTCAGGATCGGTATGTGGAGGGCGATGCCTGCAGGAAGAACGAGATTTCCCAATGTGACCTGTCTTTTGACTTTTCTAGTGATGACAGTGACCGGAGGATATAGCCGAAGCGATTCGTTAAAGATCATCCCTACCTGGAAAAGATTCGAAAGATGAGGGTGCATGAACGATGAACAAAGCATGAAGAAAGCAAACCACATAGGCATACCGTTTTGAGTTTCATGATTCCTCCATGGTTAGGATCTTCATTGCCAAATACATCGGTCACCTCTTTTCTCGCCTCCTCTTGCCAATCCGTGTGAATTGCAAGGAGGAAGAGCGTCCAAGTGAGGATGGAATTCGTGGTTTCCTGTCCCGCGAAATAGAATGTCTTGCACTCGTCCACGAGATCATCAATCGTGATTCTCTTGCTCTTGTCTGGATCATGATAGGCCTTCAGAAGAGACCCTAAGAAGTCATTCCCATAGTCATCCATTTCTCCCGTGTTCACATTCTCTTTTCGCTTCTCGATTATCCCTAACACTGCATAGCGTATCGCCTTCTCAAATCTCTCAGACTTGATATCATCACTCGTTTTCCATATCTTTCTACAGAATAATAGGAAAACACAAGAACTCATGATTCAACTTTTGAACCAACCCGAAATTAGCACTGAAGCTCTGTTAGAGAGTATATAAAATCATAAATCTCGTTGATAGCTGAAACATTGTCACAATTGATGCATGACAAAGAGGAAGCGTATTATGGCCAAACTATATCTCATTTTGAATGCAAACAATTTTCAAAAAATCATTGTCATCTTGAAAAGCTATTTCCCTTTATAACGAAAACAATTTGTCATGAAATATTTTTCGAGTGAAAAACAGTTTTGTTCGAAATACAATCTTCGCAAGAAGCAAGAAGTTTTACCTGATTCCGGGAAGTCTTAACTTGTAAAGATTTCTGGATACAACAATAGCCAACTCGCTACAAGTTTGGAAAATCTCTCTCCCTTCCATGTAGCTGCTTCCGAATGCTGTCCTGGAGATCACATCCGATGTGATCGTTGCGAACTCTTTGAACAGCTCGACCTCTTTGGCTTCTAACTTCTGCCATCTCTCGAGCAGCGTGTGAACACTATCCACCATTGCTGGAATCATGCCCTGCATATTTACAATTGAGGATACTGCAGCAACTGTTCTCATGTATGTTCTAACTCAAATCTTATCAACACGATGTAACAAGTTTTCCTCTTATGTCTGTCATTTGGCACGTCATAAAATCATGAAGTATCTAACCCAGATTGACTGGAAACCCAAGTTCATGCCGGATGATAGGATAGAAAACTACCTTTAAGCTTTCCCCATGGAAGGCGAGATGCGCCAACCTACGTTGCCTCGCCCATTTTTTGCCTTCGGTCGCCACAAGCCCGTCACCTAGAATCTTCTTGACGTCCTCTGGGAATTCTAGCTTTACATATGTTTTATCTCTGTTGTTAAGTACCTCTTTCACTAGCTCAGTGTCTGAGATAACTAGGAAAGCTTGAGGACCATACCAATGCAGGTAAATTCCCCCTACACACCGTATGGAGGCATGGTTTTAGCAAGAGCTTGAATATAAAAAAATTTAAATGTAATAAAGTTACGCTTGATCGACCTACACGACTTATGACCAAGTGTATGTTAATTCTATATTATATATTTATCAATAGATTAGTCAGATATTATAAAAGTAGGACCTGCGTTACCATATATTTTATTCCATTTGTGAATGTGAGGCTCAACGATGGGTAAAATATCATGAGAGACATTCGTCATGGGCTCGTTCGTCTTCATCTCGACATCCTTCTTCAACTTGGATATTTCCTTGGTGCAGCCATGGATGAACTTGTAGGGAGGACCTCTGATGCCTTGTGAAGCCATTGCCCTTTGAACTCGAATGGGTTCCCACCATAGCTTGTGAAGCAATTTCGTAAGAATTGAGGAAAGAAACAAAACCAAAATGCTCAACAAGAAGCCCAGAAAATCCATGGCTAATTGGCTTATTCCCAAAGTTGAGGGGCCAAAAGGAAAAATTCTTACTAGAGAATACGGAATCGAAGTGCCCATTTTATAGCCACGTTATTGTATGGAATCTTGGTTTTCGTATTGTTTAGAAATTTGAAATTGCAACACCTCCGCATTTATTTTATTTTATTTCATTTGGGTCCGTCGACTTTGGCGGCTTGACTGGACAGAGTCATATATGGAGGCTGTTACTTTAAGATCATCCTTTGCTTGACTCAAGCTGCTACATCTTTGAGAGATTTCAAACTTGATATTGGGAATAAAGCATTATTTTGAAGATTTTTCTTTTTTTTTTTTTTTTTTTTCAAATTATTAGGTGTCTAGTCGTATTCGAGCACAGTAACAATGTTAATTGAGCATGGCGGTTTTCAGATCTTAGCAACTTGAGTATATTTTTAGTAGATATTGAAAGTCCAAAGGAACTTGCATAAAGAGTCAATTTTTCCGAAGATTTTGAGAGACAAAATCAATGATATCGTATTAAATTACAAATAAAGATAAAACATTCAACAATGAAGTTAGATCTTTTGCACATTTTAATGATATTCATTTCCATTGCCAACGCGATAAGTTATAAATTTTCATGTATTGTCCACTCCAATAATTATTTGAAGATCTAGCATGAAAGGAGGACTTGCTAAAGCTTCATTCATTTTCTCCTTGGAAAATTCATTTTTGCAATTTGTATTCTCATAATTCACGTAGGCAATGCTGGTGCGCGATGGACAGACATGAGTCCAATATTTTGATTTTCATAAAATTTGTAGTGTGAGCGTCCTTTCATTTAGTCCATTTCACGGAAGAGTTGATAAAGTTTGCAGATGCAGGTCCATTTTCTAATGCTAGGACATTGTTAGTTGTGAAAACAAGCAATCCAATCATAAAATAAACAAAATAGGAAAATAAATCGGATATCTGATTTCGTGGTTCCATTGATATGAAGTATGTCTACGAAAAGAGTAGCTTAGAATTCCATCAAATACGACAGAGTTTAGTTCCACAATTCTTTACAAACTAATCTCTTAATTTAACATATGGATTCACGAATCTTACCATAAAATTTAATTGATTTCAACACTCTCGGATTGTTTTAGGATGTAATTCATGAAGATGCGGCTATTATTCACAAAGAAAAACTCACTTCTTATATAGAAAAAATTTGGATAAAAAAATGAAACCTATTCAAATTAGGATACCCACTCTAGCTAGAAAACTCCCTATTTAAGTCGAATTTTCTTCACCATCTCAAAATCGAGACTTGTCTTTAATAATCTCCACTTTGACTCATTATTTGAGCCAACTCTCAATCACTTTCCTAGAAATCTAAACTTCGCTACTACTCTCCCACAATCTTTCATGGGCTCAACTACCACAAATATCTTCCGAATCCAAGCCACACTTGAATTTCACCATGATTGTGGACCTTAATAGAATACCAACTCCACTTGCTCCTTTAGTTATTCCGCAAGATTTTTAGATACAATCTACTTAATAAAACAAACCTATTTTGTTGCATCCATATCTATTGAGAGATTAAACATGCATTATATTAAACTTAGTGGTTATAACAATTGTTAATTCTATAAGCTCCATCTTGCTAAAAACACAATATGTGTTGATTATCATGCTAGTACCTACTACCTTAAAGGTTTTTGGAAGAAATTACTTTTTAAGCTAAGGGCGCGTTTGGTAACGATTCTGTTCCCGAAAACTGATTATGACAATAAATGATTATTTTTTATTCTGTTCCCGGGAACTAATTCTGAGTAAAAGAACGCGTTTGGTAACTGGCCAAAATTTCTGATTATAGAATAGAATTGCATTTGATAACGTGATCATTAATTATGTTCCAAATTAATTTCTTTAAATTTTTTACTTTTTTTTTTCCTTTTTCTCCTATTTTTCTTCTTCTTCTTGTGGCTGGTCGCCGGACCGGCGATCGGCCGCACGAGGGCTAGCGACCTCACCAAAGCATCGTCGGCCCTCGGCGAGGCCGGCCCTTGTCGACGGACTCGGCCTTGCTAGATTTGGCGAGGCCGAGCCTCGCCGGGGTTGGGCGAGGCCCGCATGGCCACCGGCGGGGATGGGCGAGTCTCGCTAGTCCAGCCTCGGCAAGGCTCGGCCTCGTCGGTGGACAGGTAGGCCTCGCCAGATCAAGCGAGGCTGAGCCTCGCCGGACCTTGCGCTGGCCTAGCGAGCCTTCAGCAAGCTCGCCGGACCGGTGGCCGGCGACCGGCGGTGGTGGGTGGTGACGGACGGCACCGAGCAGTGGTCGCGGGATGGCAGAAGGGAAGAAGAAGAGTTTTACTGTGTTGATTCTTTTTTTTATTCTCGGACGCAGAATCATTTTTTTTTTATTCTCAAATCTTGTCCGAAACTGATTCCGAGAACAAATATGTTCCTAGGAACAAAAATTTTACCAAACGCAATTCTTGTCCGAAACTGATTTTGGGAACAAAAAGTTAGAATTAAGCATTGTTTGGCACGTTACCAAACAGGGCCTAAATAACAAATAAATCTATCTAAATGTTACCACACTCACTCCTAACTAAAAGTGTTAGAGATTCGTCAAATGTAACTTATCTATTGACAACGGGTGAATTTAACTCTGTATATCAAAATGGATAGCTCCGCTCATCTTATGCATAGCCTAAATATGTACTTTCCTGTCAGTACAAATTCAAATATAATTTAGGCAATCAAATATTCTAATACTAGAATGATAAACATTATTATCAAACCACACTTTCTCAGGAATTCAACATTTAATTGCTATTAATTAGGATCTCTTCACTAGGTAACATGTTGTACTAAGCGCATCCAACAATAAATCTTTTGCCGATTTAGTTCTAGATATTTTAATTTTGCCAATTGAGTCATAAAATTTTTCGTATTTTGCCAATTGAGTTTTTCTACATAATTTTAGCTAGAAATTATTGAAGTGGATGCCAATTGTCCTATATGAAACAATTAGCATTGACGCTGATACTTTTTTCAATTTTTTTTCTTTTTCCTTTATTTTCCCTTTTCTTTCCTTCTCTTTTCTTTGTTTAATTTTACTATGGTCGATAAGGGTCACTAGACCCTCATAGGTTGCAGGCTCACAGCCCTCGCCCAAACCATTATAGCCATGGGTGAGACAACCTTGCCAAGACCTATACGAGGTAGCTTCGCTAGTGGCCACAATGGCCTCGCTTGAGGCCGACGAGGCTTGGTGACCCTCGCTTAGTGGCCGATAAGGGTCGTTAACCCTCACTGGCCAAAGTTCTAAAGAAAAGAAAAGAAAAGAAATAGAAAAAAGAAAATAAAAAGAAATTTTCAATTTAAATATAAATTAAAATATTATTAAAAAATATTCGAGTCGGCACTAGCCATACCATATAGGAAGGCTGGTGTCTACGTTAGTTATTTGTAAACAAAATTGGCCGAATGGATTTCAATTAGCAAAACATGAAAAAGATTTAAAGACATAATTGATAAAATTAAAAGGTTTCTCGACCTTAATTGAAAATTGACAATTTTCCCAATCTCTTGCCATGGTTTCATTACGACCCCATCTCTCTTTCATCAACTTAGTTTCCTTTTTATGGCCGTTTTATTTTCTCTTTAGTTATGGTTGCTTTTTTTTTTTTTTTTTTTTTTTTTGGGATAAGTGTATTGGAAGTTTTAAAATTTGTCATAAAAATACATCTTAAAACTTTTAAAAAGTGCAATAAAGTCCTAAACTTGCCTTGAAAGTACAATCAAGTCTTAAAATTTTCAAAAAGTGCAATTAATAGAAAAACTTAAATTGGCCAATTTAACAAGTTTTAAAACTTGATTGCATTTTTTAAAAATTTTAGAACTTAATTACATTTAATGATAAGTTTTAGGACTCAATTGCATTTTCACAATAGATTTTAGGACTTTCAATGCACTGATCTTTTAATTTTTTTTCCTCCCTATTTTACAATTGCGTTTGGGAAAATTACAATGAACTCAGGAAGATTATTATTATTATTATTTTTTTGGCACCCAACAACCCAGCTCCTCTCCTACGCTTCTACACTTGCAGTGCCCCTATCTCTCTCCACCATAGACCGCAAGGACACCACAAAACGATCCCACATGCCCACCCAACCAACCTCCTAATCACCCGACTCATCCTCCACACTTTTCTCGCGAACCGCGGCAATTGAAGCCCGCCTCGTTGTAATCGATCTTGGCAAGCCCCGTCGTGTGATCCCTAGGCTCATCGCCAAGGTACTTGAGGTGGAAAACAACCCTACGGTCGCCTCCAAGTTCATTGGTTGTGCAAGTTCGCAATAGGGCGATGTGCGTACTTGTGGTGCTCATAACGTACTCGCTTATTGCTTGAACAGGTACAATAAGTTCATGGCAACTGACGACGAGTTGGAGATCTTAAGTAGGACGCACAATGAAGAAATGAAGAAGTTTAGGATAATTTTCTCATAACGAGAATGTTGACAGGCTACTAAGGACAAGTCACTATCATGACCTTATTAGCCCTTGCATGCGGGCATGGACATTGATGGTTGGCGCTAACTCTAAGCTTAAGCTTAGTCCAAGCTCTCCCAAATACACTAATTCACGACTTATAATTCGAATTTTTAACTTGCACATTAATTTCAATTCATGACTTATAGTTTAAGCTTTTGACTTATCGTCTTATGGTAAATCGATTAGAAACCCAAATAAGATATTAATAGAAATATTTTACTTCCGTACAACCAGAGAAACTAGGATCGGAAACTTGATTACATTAGTTAAATAACTAATGTCTTTCGGATATCTAATCTTATTTAAACCTTGAAATTTCTTTATTATTTTTTTTGGATTTTCAAGAATCCATCATTTGTGGAGAAAATTAATTAAAACATTTTTAAAACATTTTTCTAAATTGTTGGAAAATATAAATTATTTTAGGATTTTTCTGAATTTTTTAAAAAGAAAATTTTAGAAAGATAAAATGATAAGCTGACATGAGTTGACCCGATTTGGATTTGACCTGATCGACCTAGCTCACACTCCCTCCGAGTTAGGGGTGATTAGGTCCAGGGTGGGTAGGTTCCATACCTAGATGCTATACCTGACTTTATTATAACCTGTTCCATTTTTTAGATCCTACATTCGACCCTATTTGCATTGGATCCTATTTTGAAACCATTCTATTTTCCCGGTTCGATTTCAGGATTTACCCTATTTTCAGTAGAACCTATTTTACAGTCGCCTAATATTCAATATGATTTCAAATTTTATATTAATACACAATAAAACAATATAATCCTCCTCCACTCCAAAGAAAGTCACTCGCATTTTCCACCATATTTCCAACTTTCACGTGATCTTTTTCTTAGTCCCTCATGACCCCAAACTCCCACTCCACTCCAACCATGCAATGACACACCCCCACCATCAGTCTCTTCTCCTCCCCATGATGTTTGTAGCCGCCGTTGCCGCCGCCCTTTCTGTGACAGTCTGATTTTTCGCTTTTGTTTTCAATTAAATAAATCGGGCTTTTCGTCGACATGCCTATAGCGTTATTCTCTGAGCTGATCACTCATGAGATAACTAGACTAATCAGGAAAGTTATTAAAGAATTTTGATGCAATAGACTTGAGAATTCGACCAGAATTGACTCGCTCGACCGTGTTAGTCTACAAGGATCATTTCGGCACAAATCGAAAATCTATCGAAATCGGAAATAGGTCGATTCGATGGAGATAAAATTAGGCTTGGGTGATTCCATCTAATTACAGAATTCTCGTTGATCGGCACTAAACTGATTTTTCTATTGTTTTGGTACCCTGTGCTTGTAATTGAAACCTCGAGATTTTTCACGACAATCGAGAGTTGTCACTGCATCGAAAATGTACATTGTGTCTCGGGAAAATCGACCACTGGTCAATGCACCAAAAATTCCCAAAAACTAACTGATAGTTTAAGTTGCGCTAAAATCACATTTGACTGAAATTAACCGAGGAAATGATGTCGATTACAGAAATTAAGAATTTTCACGTGTCACAATTTATCCCAGGGAATGTTGTTGCCTCTTTCCAAATTTTATGGATGACAGGAATTATTAACGGAAAAGAAGCAAGAATAACAAATTAAAAGAATAAAAAGGAAATGCCACTTTTGAATTAGGTTTTGGGCATTTATTATGACACAATTAGAGAAAGAGTTTTAGAAATTTAAATGAGGATTTATAAGTGTCTACTAAGGGACTTGACCCTATTAACTTAAGTGTTGATTTGGCAAATAGGAAAAAGGGAAAAGTCTCAACAAGATAAGAAAATTCGTAACCAGGCATGCCCCATGAATTTCACCTCAATTCCCATGCCATTTGTGTGAAATAATGATGTATAAAGTAGGGGGGACCACTTGATAGGGATAGGAAGTCAATCTCCATGGGAAAAAGCTACAAGAGCCAGCTTCAAATTCGGATTCAGCATGTCCACATGGATTCCAATCTTTTCTTTCACCTCATTTAGAAGAGATAACGTTGGAAACTTTGTGGGGCCTTTGATAGTGATAGGTGGCAAAGATTTCCATGGAATAATAGGCAAAAAGCTGAAGGAAATTTCAGTGAAACTTCCAAGCACTTTCCTCTCTCCTTCCCATCCTCACCCACGCATGTGTCTGCTGTATTTCAGACGGCAACTTCCACTTTTTCCTTTCTTCCTCTTATTTTATTCTTCTTCCTTGTCTCTTTCAACGTACAAGCTGTTGCTTTCTCTTCCCTTGAACGTGCTACTTCCGTTTCTGCTCCCTCTTGAACGACAAACCAGAAATTAAGAAACAAAACAGAGCCAGGCGTGAATGTGACGTTACCAAAAAAAAAAAAAAAAAAAAAAAAAGTTCTTGGACCCACATAAACGTCAACCACCTACCACCATGGTCTTTACATATAGTTCAGATAGTTCGAGTGAGGAAAAAAAACCCCCGCACCCGCATAAGAACCGCACGACCGACCAAAATCCATAGTTAGTTCTCTCTACCGAAAAATTTATAAATCCGTGTGTTGCTATTGTTGTCACACCACAGCACATTCCTTTGCGGTTTCGGCTCAACACCATCACCGAGAGGCTCAAGGCTGGTCTTTGTGTTGCTGTCCAACCACCAACAAGAGCCGCTGTTAGCTGTGAATAGGTAAGTTGTCTCCTAAACTTAGATTAGGGGCTGAGTACATTCTTTAGGAATTTTTATGTAGAGAAACCATGTAGATGAAGCTATATGTGGATGAATATTGCTTAGGGATGTTATAATGGCCATAGAATAGTTTAGATAGGATTTATGGAGCCAAACAAAAGTCGTGGAGGGAGATTCGGAATAGAACAAAGGCTGTTTTCTGAAACAGTTTTCAGGACATATATGTTTTGCTAATTTTGTGGACAATTTTGTGATGAGATTTTGAAGAAATTTCCTTCTGAGGAAATGTTGTGGACATCCTAAATAATAACATATTTTTATCAGAATTTTTAGAAATTAAAAAGGTGACATTTTAATGACATCATCCTCGGAATAGTATTTCGGATAGTCTTGCAACCCATGACCTGCCATGATTCCAAGGGTTGTTACCTACCTTTAGAGGTCGAATCTCCAATTGGTTCCTTCATGAAAGTTGTTCCTCACAACTTCTAATATAACATACTCGAATTTCAAATCAAATGAACAAGATTTCGACCCAAAACCGAACTGATTTCAATGGGCCAGAGACTCTGGGACTGGACCCGATTTTTGTATTGGATAGAAATAATTTCTAGGCCGAATCCAAAGGGATCTGGATCTCGCATGAAAAATATTTTTTTTTTCGTCTTCATGAAAAATGTTTGTTTATATGTTTTCTAGCATGTATCCAAATTTGAGAATTTTTCGAAATCATATGAGTGAGTTTCTGACTGTAAAATTGGAAGAGCATTATTGGACAGTTTTCTGTAAATTTGGATGAATAAGAGTATATGCTTGTTTTGAAGAATTCTTACTATGAAATTGCTCAATTGATGCTGTGGATGTTGTGCATAATTGATTATTGAAATGTGACATCTATCATATGCATTCACGACATGATTCCATCACGTGCCTTTGGGGCCGGACGATGCTTCTTCGGGAATGCCCCAAGTTAACGGATGCCGGTCACAGTGGAGGCTAGGCCGATGCTCCTTAATTGGAATGCCATCTAGATGTAGACGTTGCCGCACTCAACGGTATGAGGCGAAGCCCGGTTATACCGAATGACTATTATCTGTTAAAAATTGGCCACGGTCAATGATCTGACATCTGCATCCCTATCTGTATGTGCATTGAAGTATTGAACTGCTAGGTGATGTCAATGTGTTATTGTATAATTGAATGCCACTAACGTGCAGGAAAATGCAAGTGATGAGAAAGAGTAAGAAGGGTGACTAGATTGCATGTCATATGTACCCTTCTCCTAATCTGGGTTTAGTAGATTGACTTGCTAAGATGTGATCTCACCCCTTAGTGGGCTAACATTTTCAGGTCCCTAGACGAAGGAAGGCCAAGTCGTGTACAGTGGTTTGCAGGGAAGGAAAAAAATAGAAGTCTCTCTACCTTCTTCCAGGTGATGACGGGTCTTCCGTCGAGACTGGGGATGGGTGACAGTTCACCCTAGAAGGGTTAAGAAATATGATAGTGTATTAGCAAACCCCAGTCTTGTAAATAGGAGCTTAACTTATAGGTAGTCAAACAGCTTCACTTTTGTATTAAACCTTGGGGTATTAAACTGGTTTGTATTTAAGTACTACTGTATTGTATGTGTGGTTGTGAAAATACTATCCTACGTTTCTATCCCACTATTATGTTGTATGGAGATTGTTTTACGTTTTCTGTATGCAAATAATAGTGAATGGGTCGACGACACTCCTTGGGACGTCGCAAATTTATATCAACCATGGAGGGATGTGCATGTGCTCTGAGTTCGGGTCGTGACACTTTCCCCAGTCCTCCTCCTCCTCCTCTTGTCGATCCCCCCTCTGCCGCCAACTCGTGCCTCTAGTCCTTCCTCCCCTACAACACCATCATGCTCCTCTCCTTCAAGTCCCGTGCTGACCTTGACAACCGTCTCCTCTTCGCCCTCAACAAGCACTTCGACTTCTGCTAGTGGAGGTACGTGAAGTGTGTTGAGGGCTGCGTTGTCTGCCTTGCCCTCCCGATCTCCGACCTCCAAAGCTCCCTCATTCTCGCAAAGCCTAGATCAACCAATCCTTCGGAATCAAACCTCCAACCCTTCCAAAAAAGCAAAGGGAGAAAGATTAAATTTTGAACTCACTTCACTCACTCTAGATAGCTTCATCGGAGCCACAAGCTACAAAAGAGAGGAACGAATTGGATCGCATTCCTATAGCGTTGATGGTGGCAAAAACTAGAGGCAAATCGGCTGGCGATTGGTGAGGGTGTGGCGAATCTAGGGTTGTTGAGAGAGAGAGAGAGAGAGAGAGAGAGAGAGAGAGAGAGAGGAGCAAGGTCGCACGAACTTGAAGAGAGCGACAGAGAGAGACGACCAAAGTTTTGTGGGATTAGGGTTTTCCTTTTCAAAGAGTGGGTAGAAACTGGTTTCAAAGCCAATCCGGTTCTGGGTAAGTCTTTACTTGGAATCTGTTCTTGGACCAATTTCAATGGGACCCGATTTTCAGTCCTATTTTCTGGGTGGGGCGGTCCGATTCTTGGGTCGACACGATCCAGTTGCACACCCGTACTCCAAACACCTAGCATGGCAAGAGATCACTTCTTTGCCTCGTTCATCGCGAAATACAAGCCCACGCAGCTCCGTGGTCCCAAGCCGAATGGGAGGAATGCGGCGGCGTTGTTGTTTGTAGCTTTGGCGATCCCTTCCGAGAATCTCTCTGGCTTGAAAAGACGCACGTCGTCGCCCCAAATTCGAGGGTCGTGGTGAATCTTCAGGGTCGGTATGTGGAGGGTGACGTCCGGAGGAAGAAGGAGATTTCCTAATGTGACTTGCCTTTCGACTTTTCTAATGATTTTGATGACAGGAAGATACAATCGAAGCGTTTCGTTAATGATCATCCCCACCTGAAAAGACAACCACATTTACAAAAACATGAGGCAAATGGACTATGTTCGTGAAAAGACAACCATTTACTTACAGTTTTTAGTTTCATGATTCCTTCATGATTGGGAGCTTCATTGCCAAATACATCGGCCACCTCTTTTCTTGCTTCTTCTTGCCAATCTTTGTGAATTGCAAGCAGGAAGAGTGTCCAAGTGAGGATGGAATTCGTTGTTTCTTGTCCCGCGAAATAGAACGTCTTGCATTCGTCCACGAGATCATTGATCGTGATTCTCTTGCTCTCATCCGGATTGTGATAGGCCTTTAGAAGAGACCCTAAGAAGTCGTTCCTATAGTTATCTATTTCTCTTGCGTTCAACTTCTTCTCTTGCTTATTGACCCCAACACCGTATCGCATATCGCCTTCTCCAGTCGGTCGGACTCAATTTCATCGCTCGTTTTCCATATCTTACTACAAAAAGAAAAACATGAATTGACTTTTACACCGAGCCAAAATTACTATTACCACTGAGGCTCTATTCACCTGGAAAGATAGATTTAGCAAAATAAAAAAGACCCTAATGTTCACAAGGAAAAAAACAAGTACCTGATTCCAGGAAGTCTTAATTTGAAAAGATTTCGCGATGCTATAATAGTCAACTCTTCCAACATTTGGAAAATATCTCTCCCTTCAATGTAGCTGCTTCCAAATGCTGTCCTGGAAATCACTTCCGACAAGATCGCTGTAAACTCTTCGAACAACTCAACCTCTTTGGCTTCTAAATTCTGCCATCTCTTGAGCAGCATGTGAACAGTATCCACCATTGCTGGGAATCATGCCCTGTATATTCACAATTTATGGTGCAATCAACAACAGTTCTCATGCACTTTCTAAGCCCTTACGTGGCTTAGGATGTACATACTCAATTCTTGTTATGCATATATAACAAGACAGTATATGGTTATAATCATGTATTAACACGAGTTAATAAGTTTTCCTATTATATCTATCATTTGGCACATTACAAAATCACAATATATCTAACACAAATTGATGGGAATCCAGACGCTGTGTCGGACAATTGATTTCTAAGGAGCACGATAAAAGTTTCCTTCAAGCTTTCGCCATGGAAGGCGAGATGTGCCAATCTACGTTGCCTTGTTTATTTTTTGCCTTCAGTACTCACAAGCCCATCACCCAAAATCTTCTTGATGTCTCCTGGTAATTCTGGTTTCACATATGTTTTATCTCTGTCATTAATTGCCTCTTTGACTAGCTCAGTGTCTGAGATAAGTAGTTGAGCTTGAGGACAATACCAATACAGATAAATTCCCCCTACATACCGTATGAAGGCATGATGTTAGCAAGGACTTGAACATAAAACAATTTAAATACAATAAAGTTACACTAGACAGACCTACATGACTTATAGCCAAGTGTATGTTAAATAACCACACCAAGTAGTATTTTCACCTAAGGCTATATTATATATTCATCAATAGAAAAGTTAGATATTATTTCTAATTTTAAAAATAGGACCTAAATTACCATATACTTTATTCCACTGGTGAATATGAGGCTCAACGATGGGTTAAATCTCATGAGAAACATTCTTCGTGGGCCCGTTCGTCTTCATCATGACATCCTCCTTCAATTTGAATATTTCCTTGGTGCTGCCATGGATGAACTTGTAGGGAGGGCCATTGATGCCTTGTGAAGCCATTGCCCTTTGTACTCGAATCGGTCTCCACCATAGCTTTTGGTGCAATTTGGTAAGAATTGAGGAGAGAAACAAAGCCGAAATGCCCAACAAAAAACCCAGAAAATCCATGGCTAATTGGGATTATTTCCAAAGTAAAGGAAGAATTCTTATTTGGGACATACGAAATCGAAGTGCTCATTTTATAGCCACTATATTTTGTGAAATATTGGATTTCGTATAGCTTAAAAATTTGAAATTGCAGCACCTCCACATTTATTTTATTTCATTTCATTTTGATCCGTCGACTTTGGCGGCTTGACTGGACAGAGATGTAAATGGAGGTTGTTACCCCAAGATCATCCTTTGCTTGACTCGACCTGCTACCACTTTGGGAGATTTAAAACTTGATATTGGGATATAAAAGTAAAGTATTGTTTTGAAGATCATTTCTTTTTTTTTTCAAATACTTAGGCATCTAATCATTTTCGAGTATAGTAACAATGTTAATTAAGCGAGACGGTTCTCAGATCTTAGTGACTTAAGTATATTTTAGTAGCTATCAAGTGTGAAAGTCCAACGGCACTTGCGTAATGAATCAGTTTCTCCAAAAATTTTGTGAGACAAATTGATGAAATCGTATTACCCTGCAAATAAAAATAAAACATTCAACGGTGAAGTTAGATCTTTTGCACATTTTAATGATTTTCATTTCCATTGCCAACGCGACAAGCTATAGATTTTCGTATATTGTCCACTCCAATAAATATTCAAATATCCAGCACAAAAGGAGGGCTTGCTAGAGCTCCATTCTTTTTCTCCTTAGAAATTTCATTTTTGCATGTTGTATTCTCATAATTCACGTAGGCAATGCTGGCACGCGAAGGTTGGACATAAGTCTAAAATTTTCATTTTCATAAATTTTGTCCAAGTTTGAGCATACTTTCAGTTAGTCCATTTCACGGGAGAGTGGATAAAGTTCGCAAATGTAGGTCCAATTTCTAAAGTTTGAACATTATTAGTTGTGAAAACAAGCGATTGAATAATTACATAAAAAAAACTTAATAATAAGTCAAATACTTGAGTTACGTTGTTTGGTCGGTATAATGTACGTCCATAGGAAGAGTAGCTCAATTTAATATTTTATATCCAACAAAACAATAGAGATTGCAACAATACTCAAATTACTTAAACACTTTAGGTGTTTCCCAGTTTCTAATTACACTCAATGACTCACATTGTGTTTAGTCTCATAATACTTTACAAATTATATCTTAATCTCACAATCAAATTCACAAATCTTACCACAAGTTTTGAACACTCTCGGATTGTTAGAGGGAATAATTCATAAAGAAGTAGCAATTTGGATACTCTTCACAAAGAAAACTCACTTTTTATATAGAAAAGATTTGGATAAAAAATAGGAAACTTATTCAAATTATAGTTGCCTTTCTACGGTCAATTTTATTTTCTCTTTAATTATAGTTGATATATATATTTTTAAATTTTACAATCGATGTTGGGCAAATTACAATGAACTTGGGAAGATTAAGATGTTTACCTTTTTCTTTCCAAATTTGCTCGATCGGTTTATCTTCGCAATGGGTACCTATGAGAGCACGCGACGCAAATATCGAGGAGAATTTGATCAGCGTCGAAAGCAAAGGTTATTACTCAAAATGAATTCAAGAACATATTATAAGCATCGCAAAGATGAAAACGCAAGAAGCACTACAAGCCAAAAACTTAGGAATAGGGGTCATAATGTAATAATTGTCCCCCCCATTTTGCCACTGCCATCGAAACAGCCAACGACTCTCCCCCATCTACACTTGCGGTGTTGAATTATGTCTCGAGTTAGAATCCATAATTGATACTCGATACATGCAAGACATTTTCATGCCGAAACGAGAAAGAATGTCTGCGGAGCATTTAATGAAAAATGGCGTGTGACAGGAGCCGAAGGGATCCCGCCCACGATCTGCTCTTCTCATTGGAAACGTAGGCTGCAAATCCATGGGACTCTTCTCATTTGTCAGCATAAAATAAGGCCGAAGGGTTGATCGTCCAATTCCATTTCTTCTACGTTATTAAATGCATGCACATCGCCATGTGCATGCATGCTTGTAGAAAAAGTTGGTCAACATTTGTAGGCGCCGAGTTTCCTCCTCCACGGTTTCTCTCTTGTGTGGGTTTCTCTTATTTTATTAATAAGGAAAGAAGGGAGGCATCCACAATCCTTGTTGAATTAAAAATTCACCCCCCACATGAAGAATACTCTTTCACGCAAGCTTCTCTTCGGAACAAGAAATTTGAAGACTGCAGCCCACCTCATTTCACGGATCCTCTTTTCTTCTGCCTCATTAAATGCTTGCCCATGCAGACCTACGAATATGGTGGGTGTCGATGCCGAGTGCAGTTTTGTCTTGTGGGCGCCTGTGCTACATTTAATGAGGTCATTTATTTTTTCTCTTTCTCCATAGAATAAAAGGACGTCCGGAGAAGTTGATGTGGCGAGCTCAAGAGAGCGAAAGAAAGAGAGCTCGGCAGAGAGAGCGAAAAAGAAAAGAGCTCGAGAGAGAGTGAGAGGCTGTGAGCTCAGAGAGATTTGTGCATCAGTCAAGTCCATTTGAGTGAGTTGTTAAACACCGTGGGTATCGGGTATAAAGTAGGGCTAGGAAACACTTGAGTGCATTGAGTGATTGTAATCCTGTAATTCTCTGATTTACAGTGAATTGTTTTTGCTGGCTCTCCCCGTGGACGTAGGTTCCGATATTCGAACCGAACTACGTAAATTTCTGGTGTCCTTTTATTGCTCCTCGTTTTATTTCGATCGATTTCTATAGCTCCCGACATAATTGCAAAATATTACGATCCGCTTCCGCTGCGCCGCCGATTAACAACAATTGATATCAGAGTTAAGACTTTGCAATTATGTCTGGAGCAAAAGTAGAAATTGAGAAATTTAACAGGAGGAACAACTTTGGGTTGTGGGGCATCAAGATGAAGGCGCTATTAACAACTCAAGGATTAGCCAAGGCATTGGAGGGCAATGCTAGGCTGCCCGAAACAATGCGAGATGCCGAAAAGGACGAGCTAATGGAGAAGGCCATGAGCATCATCCTATTGAACTTATCGGATGAAGTGCTAATAGAGGTGGCCGAGGAGGAGGATGCTACAGCGTTATGGGCTAAACTTCAAGCCCTCTATGTCACGAAGGGATTGAACAATCGCTTATATATGCTGAAGAGAATGTTCCAGTTCTGATACACCGAAGGTACGTCCATTAGATCCCACCTTGATGAGTTTAATAGACTCATAATGGACTTGAAGAATGTTGGCAAGATTTTAGATGATGAAGAACAAGGCATGATGCTGTTGGCGTCTCTACCGGAGTCATGGGAGCACTTTACTGACTCCTTGTTACAGGGGCATACTACGATTACCTCAGAAGAGGTAAAATTTGCCCTGTTTTCAAAGGAGTGGCAGAGAAAGTTGCGTGATGATAGTCTAGCGCAAGATGTAGCGCGTGGACTAGTGATTCGAGGTAGAGACCAGCATCGGAGGCCCAACAACAGAAGCAAAAGCAAGAGCAGGTCGAAGTCGCGACATAGAAAATCAAAAGGTCGCGTGAAATGCTTTGAATGTCACGAGGAGGGGCATATAAGGAGAGATTGTCCAAAGCTAAGAAATAAAGGCGGTTGGCAAAATGCCACAAACAGTGTGGCGAATGTTGCCGAGGAGAGTATCGGTGATGCCGAGGCTGTCCTATGTGTATCTACGAGTTCATCAGGAGATGATTGGGTGCTAGATTCCGGATGTTCCTATCATATGACTCCTCACAGGAACTGGTTCACTACTTACTAGACTGCAGATGGTGGTAGAGTTCTTTTGGGGAATAATGCAGCCTGCAAGGTTGTCGGGATAGGAACAGTCCGGATCCGAATGCACTATGGCGTAGAACGAACATTGACAGATGTAAGGCATGTACCAAAGCTCAAGAAGAGCCTTATTTCTCTGGGTACACTCGATGACCTCGGGTGCAAATACACAGCTGAAGGTGGAGTATTGAAGATCTCTCGAGGTGCCCTGGCAGTGATGAAAGGGAAGAAGGTGAATTCTCTTTATCATTTACTGGGAGAAATTGTGACCAGAGTTGTTGCAGTTTCATCAGGTGAGTCAAACTCAAATTTGACTCAGTTATGGCACATGCGATTGGGACACATGAGTGAGGCAGGTATGACAATGCTGAGTGAGAAAGGGTTGCTGAAAGGTCAGAAGACAGGAAAGCTGGACCTGTGTGAGCACTGCATCTTCGGGAAGCAACGTCGTGTTAAGTTTGGTACAGCTCTACATTCGACCAAGCAACTAGTCGAATACATTCATTCAGATGTTTGGGGGCCGTCTACAGTTCCATCTAAAGGAGGTGCCAGATATATGCTAACATTCATCGATGATTACTCAAGGAAGGTATGGATGTACTTCCTGAAGCACAAATCCGAGGTATTTGATCGGTTCAAGAATTTTAAGGCATTGATTGAGAAGCAGTCAAGTAAACAAATCAAGTACCTGAGAACCGATAATGGCATGGAGTTCTGTGGTAAGGACTTTACCGAGTTCTACCAAAAGGAAGGGATTGTGAGACACTACACAGTTCCTGGGACACCACAGCAGAATGGCGTAGCAGAACGGAAGAACAGAACTCTACTCGAGCGAGCTCGGTGCATGCTTTCGCATGCAGGATTGGGCAAGGAATTTTGGGCCGAAGCAGTAAATATGGCATGTTACCTGGTTAATCGATCTCCATCTTCTGCTATCGAGTGGAAGACTCCTGAGGAAGTATGGTCGGGGAAACCTGTTGATTACTCCGGATTACGAATATTCGGATGTCCTGCGTATGCTCATGCGAGAGATGGTAAGCTTGAGCCGAGGGCGAAGAAGTGCATATTTCTAGGTTATGCACAAGGGGTGAAAGGCTACCAGCTGTGGTACACTGATCCCAGATCACCCGGTTTTCTAATCAGCAGAGACGTGATCTTCGACGAGACTGCAATGCTTCAAAAGAGAAGTCTTGAGACTCAACCAGCAGAACAAACAGATCATGGTGTCAGAAGTGAGGTGGAGATTCAAGCAGAGTCTCCAAGGACCTCAGAGGTAACAGAGGGAGAGATTGTGGATGAGGCCACAGTTTCTGAAGACGGTGATATTGAACAACCAGCAGAGCCACAACACAACATAGCCACAGGCAGACAAAGGAGGCAAATTAAACCACCGGTACGTTATGGCTATTCTGATATTGCCTATGCATTAACTGTAGGTGATGAGGTGGAGATGGATGAGCCTTCATCCTACTCTGAGGCAATAGCTAGTGCTGAGTCATCATAGTGGCTAGAGGCTATGAGTGAGGAAATAGAATCACTTTATCGGAATCAGACATGGGAGTTGGTCAAAGTACCCAAAAGTTAGAAAATTGTTGGATGCAAATGGGTCTACAAACGGAAAGAAGGCATTCCTGATGTAGAGGCAGCCGGTTCAAGGCGAGACTTGTTGCCAGGGGGTATACTCAACGAGAGGGCATCGACTACAATGAAGTGTTCTCTCCTATGGTAAGGCATACCTCTATTCGTGTATTACTTGCCTTGGTTGCTGCACAGGATCTTGAGCTGGAGCAGCTAGATGTGAAAATGGCATTTCTTCATGATGAATTGGAGGAACGAATTTACATGAAGCAGCCTGAGGGATTTGCTATTCCCGGTAAGGAAGATCATGTTTGCTTATTGAAGAAATCTTTATATGGATTGAAACAATCTCCTAGACAATGGTATAAGCATTTTGATGCTTTCATGACTAGTCAAGATTGTTCGAAAAGTCAATTTGACAGTTGTGTTTATTTTAGGAGATTGGAGGATTGGTCTTTGATTTATTTGCTATTATATGTTGATGACATGTTGATAGCAGCCAAACATATGTCTGATATTGATGTGGTGAAGCGACAGTTGAGTGCTGAGTTTGAAATGAAAGAATTAGGTGCTGCTAAGAAAATATTGGGTATGGAGATTTTGCATGACAGACCGCAGAACGTTGCGTTTGTCTCAAAAGAAATATATTGAGAAGATTGTGGCACGTTTTAATATGCAGTCAGCAAAATCTGTAAGTACTCCTTTAGCTACACATTTTAAACTTTCTGATAAGTTATCATCGCAAACTGAGGAGGAGGAGGAACATATGTCTCGTGTTCCTTATTCTAGTACAGTTGGTAGTATTATGTATGCCATGGTATGTATTAGACCTGACATTTCACAGGCTGTAAGTGTTGTCAGCCATTACATGAAACACCCAGGTAAGGCTCATTGGGAAGCCGTGAAATGGATCCTCAGATATCTAAAGGGGACAGCAGACGTTGGCATTATGTATCGAAGGAACGTGAATGGCAACAAGACCACAGGGTACATGGACTCGGATTACGCCGGTAACTTGGATGATCGCAGATCGTTAGCAGGGTACGTGTTTACACTAGCAGGTGGTGCAATAAGTTGGAAAGCGTCTTTGCAAGACGATGTTGCATTGTCTTCGACTGAGGCGGAGTACATGGCACTAACCTTTGTTGCAAAGGAGTCGATATGGCTAAGGGGTTTGCTCTCGGACCTTGACTGGAGCGAGAAAAGTGTCACCATACACCGTGACAATCAAGGTGCGATATATCTGGCATATAATCCAATATATCACGAGCGAACGAAGCATATTGACATCAGGTACCATTTCATCCGAGATGTCATAGCGAAGGGTAAAATTGTTGTGAAGAAAATAGCAACAGCGGATAACCCAGCAGATATGATGACGAAGCATGTTCCTTCAGCAAAGCTCGAGCTCTGTATGAGCTCGATTGGCGTCTGTAGAGTATGAGCGCCCATCAGGGCGTTGGGAGAGTCGAGCATGGAAAGTAATCACTATAACTTGGCTTCAAACGTCGAACCAAGGTGGAGAATTGTTGAATTATGTCTCGAGTTAGAATCCATAATTGATACTCGATACATGCAAGACATTTTCATGCCGAAACGAGAAAGAATGTCTCATGGAGCATTTAATGAAAAATGGCGTGTGACAGAGCCGAAAGGATCCCGCCCACGATCTGCTCTTCTCATTGGAAATGTAGGCTGCAAATCCATGGGACTCTTCTCATTTGTCAGCATAAAATAAGGCCGAAGGGTTGATCGTCCAATTCCATTTCTTCTACGTTATTAAATGCATGCACATGGCCATGTGCATGCATGCTTGTAGAAAAAGTTGGTCAACATTTGTAAGCGCTGAGTTTCCTCCTCCACGGTTTCTCTCTTGTGTGGGTTTCTCTTATTTTATTAATAAAGAAAGAAGGGAGGCATCCACAATCCTTGTTGAATTAAAAATTCACCCCCCACATGAAGAATTCTCTTTCATGCAAGCTTCTCTCCGGAACGAGAAATTTGAAGACTACAGCCCACCTCATTTCACGGATCCTCTTTTCTTCTGCCTCATTAAATGCTTGCCCATGCAAACCTACGAATATGGTGGGTGTCGGTGCCAAGTGCAGTTTTGTCTTGTGGGCGCCTGTGCTACATTTAATGAGGTCATTTATTTTTTCTCTTTCTCCATAGAATAAAAGGACGTCCGGAGAAGTTGATGTGGCGAGCTCAAGAGAGCGAAAGAAAGAGAGCTCGGCAGAGAGAGCGAAAAAGAAAAGAGCTCGAGAGAGAGTGAGAGGCCGTGAGCTCAGAGAGATTTGTGCATCAGTCGAGTCCATTTGAGTGAGTTGTTAAACACCGTGGGTATCGGGTATAAAGTAGGGCTGGGAAACACTTAAGTGCATTGAGTGATTGTAGTCTTGTAATTCTCCGATTTATAGTGGATTGTTTTTGCTGGCTCTCCCCGTGGACGTAGGTTCCGATATTCGGATCGAATCACGTAAATTTCTGGTGTCCTTTTATTGCTCCTCGTTTTATTTCGATCGATTTTTATAGCTCCCGACATAATTGCAAAATATTACAATTCACTTCTGCTGCGCCGCCGATTAACAACATGCGGTGCCCCCATTCTTTCCGCCGTAGGGACGGCGGCAACACCACGAAAAGATCCCCGCACCGAAGCCTCAACCCTTCTCGTTCTCCGACCACCGCGGCCCTCCTATAGCCAGCCCGTTGTCTACGACGGCCTCTTCTCTTAAACCCCAAAAACACCCGAACCACCTTCCACCTTCCACCTTCCACAACTAAGACCCCGACCACCACCCCTACAGCCCCCTCCAATCTCCAAGCTTGGCTCCCCAAGCTTCCCTCTTCCCTCACCACCTCTCGCTAATCACCCAGTTCATCGTCTGCACTTTCCTCCTGAACCGAAGCAGTTGAGGGCCACCTTGTCGTCATCGTTCTTGGCAAGCTCCATCGTTTGAGCCCTAGGCTCATCGCCAAGGTGCTCGAGGTGGAAAAAAACCCCGCAGTCGCCTCCAAGTTCATTGGTTAGGCAGGTCACCGAAAGGGCGATAGGCGTAATTATGCTGCTTACAACCTACTCGCTTATTGCTTGAAGAGGAACAATAAGTTCAGGGCAACTGAGGAGTTGTCCGAGTCGATGGACTTTTAGGGAAAGCCGTCCAGCAAGAAGCAATTTGAGATCTTAAGTAGGCTGCACGATGAGGAAATGAAGAAGTTTGGGATGAAGCCACTCGCATTTTTCTTATAACAAGATCATTGATGGGCTGCTAAGGACAAGTCAATTGGATCTGCCATTGACCGTTTACTGTAGGGGACGGGCAAGTTGAGGATAGCGTCACTTACATGATCTTGATAGAAAGTGGCTACCAACCTCTCTTCTCATGCTGATCATTATTACTGCTCACAAACGAAGGAAAATGAAACCAACGGTAGGATACATGAAGCATAAAACTGCATTGAAAGAAGTGGTCACTGATGGAGTGCGAAACGAGGGAAACGAGGGAAACTACTTAACAATTTTACAAGCACTACAAACGTGCATTATTGAACGTTTATCCTTTTTCTAATCTAATTGAGCACGCACATGTTCACACTGGAGGGGATGAAGAGTCACTTTGACTCCATGTTGAGGGTGAATGGTGAGGATATGGGCAGGCAAGTGGATGTAGCCGGGGGAGAGAGTGAAGCTATAGCGCTGTAGAATCATCGCAATGGCGATCTTTGCCTCGTTCATCGCAAAATTCAAGCCCACGCAAGTCCGCGGTCCCAAGCCAAAAGGGAGGAACGCAGCAGCATTGTTGTTTGTAGCTTTGGCGATCCCTTCCGAGAACCTATCCGGCTTGAAAAGATGCACATCGTTGCCCCAAATTCGACGGTCATGGTGAATGGCCAAGGTCGGTATGTGGAGGACGATGTCCGCAGGAAGAACGAGACTTCCCAACGTGACTTGCTTTTTGACTTCTCTAAAGACGCTGATGACGGGAGGGTACAGTCGAAGCGATTCGTTAATGATCATCCCTACCTGAAGAAAAAAAAAAAAAAAAAAAACCAACCACATTTATAAGTACATGAGGCATATAGACTATGTCGGTAAAAAGAGAACTACATTTACATACCATTTTGAGTTTCATTATTCCGTCATAGTTGGGATATTCATTGCCAAATACGTCGGTCACCTCTTTTCTTGCTTCCTGTTGCCAATCTTTGTGAATTGCAAGGAGGAAGAGTGTCCAAGTGAGGACAGAATTCGTTGTTTCTTGTCCTGCGAAATAGAACGTCTTGCACTCGTCCATGACATCATCAATCATGATTCTCTTGCTCTCGTCAAGATCATGATATGCCTTTAGAAGAGACCCTAAAAAGTCATTCCCATAGTCATTCATTTCTCCCGTATTCACCTTCTCTTCTCTCTTTCTGATTATCTCTAACACCACATCACGTATTGCCTTCTCTAATCTCTCGGAATCAATTTCATCGCTTGTTTTCCATATGTTTCTACACAAAGAAACACATGAATCAACCTTTAAACCAAGCCAAAATTGGCACTAATGTTCGCAAGAAAAAAAAAAGGTTTATTGAAATAAAAAGACCCTAATGTTCACCAGAATTTTTTTTTGTTTAAAAAAAAAAAGTACCTGACTCCGGGAAGTCTTAATTTGAAAAGATTTCGCGATGCTATAGTAGTCAACTCGCCCAACATTCGGAAAATATTTCTCCCTTCAATGTAGCTGCTTCCAAATGCTGTCCTGGAAATCACATCCGACGTGATCGCCGTAAACTCTTCGAACAACTCAACCTCTCTGGCTTCTAGATTGTGCCATCTCTTGAGCAGCATGTGAACACTATCCACCATTGCTGGAATCATGCACTGCATATTCACAATTTATGGTATCATCAGCAACAGTTCTCATGCATGTTCGAAGCCCTTGGATGGCCCTGAAACATACATGCTCAATTATCATTATGCATATATAACAAGACGGTATATGGTTAAAATCATGTAATAACACGAGTTAACAAGTTTTCATGTTATGTCTATCATTCGGCATATAACAAAATCATGATATATCTAACAAAAATTGATAGAAACCCGAGTCGTGTCAGACAATTGACATCTAAATAGCAAGATAATAAACCACCTTCAAGCTTTCTCCATGGAAGGCGAGATGTGCCAATCTACGTTGCCTTGCCCATTTTTCGCCTTTAGTACTAAAGAGCCCGTCGCCCAAAAGCTTCTTGATGTCTCCTGGGAAGTCTGGCTTTACATATGTGTTATCTCTGTTGTTAAGTACCTCTTTGACTAGCTCAGTGTCAGAGATTAATAGTAGAGCCGCAGGACCATACCAATACAGAAAAGTTCCTCCTACGTATCATCAAGAAAAGGAAAAGAATAAATTCCACTAACAAATGAAGGCATGGTGTTAGCAAGAACTTGAATATAGAACAATTTGATATTAAATTATACTAGATGAACCTTGAACCTACCTGACTATGACCAATTAAGTGTATGTTAATTCTAGCTAATTATAAGTGGAAAACAAATATATATACTTAAAAAGAAAACTATTTGCGTTTGATATTGAGAATATATCCATTTGCTAAACTATAACTAAAAGGTTCAACCAAAAGTTAAAATCTAAAATTATTTTGAACACTAAACCCTAGATTAACATATATTTCATTCCACTTGTGAATGTGGGGCTCAACGATGGAAAAAATTTCATGAGAAACATTCATTTCGGGCTTGATCATCTTCATCGCCACATCCTTCTTCAACTTGGGTATCTCCTTGGTGTAACTATGGATAAACTTGTAAGGAGGTCTTTCCGTGCCTCGTAAAGCCATTGCCCTTTGTACTTGATTGGTTTCCACCATAACTTGTGAAGTAAGGATTAAGGAAAGGAGCAACATCAATGTGCTCAGCAAGAAACCCAGAAAATCCATGGCTAATTCTGAAAGTCCTTCATATGCAAGATTCTATGTTTTCTTTTGGTGGTTGACTTTGGCGGCTTGTCAAATCCATGGCTAATTCTCAGGCTCCTAAATTTATTGCATTTGTGACAATTCAACTCCAAACCTTTTAATCTAGCTAATTTAGTCCTAAACTTTTTGGCAATTTACTAATACAATCCATTCAGCAAATTTTGGCCAAAAATTGTTGATGTAGACGTATCTTATGTGACATGTGCCAACCACAAGTGATAGTTGACCTCACTTAAGCAAGGGTTAGCCTTGCTTGAGCAAGGGTCAACCTCGCTAGGCATTATTTCTGGTGAGGCTAGCCCTTGCCCAAGCCAAGGTGGTGAGGTCGGCCTCGCCAAATTTGGCGAGGACGCCCCCTCATTGGTGCTTGTCCTCACCTCTAGTAGGCAAGGGTGACCTTCACCTAGGCCAAGGTGGCATTGTTGGACCTCACCTTCTTTTTGGCGAGGCTAGCCATCGCCAATGGTTGGTTGCGGATGACTAGCCACTAGCAAAAAGAAAAGGGAACAACAAAGAAAGATAAAAAGTTAGAAAAATTATTAAAAAATTGTCAACATTTGTAATAACAGTATTGTGTAGGATGACTAGTGTCGACATCAACAATTTCCACATGAAATTAGTCACATAGATTATATTGAAACTAAGTTGGCTAAATTAAAATGTTTAGAATTGAATTGATGTCTTTATAATATGTTTAAGACTTTCTTGGTAATTTCCCACAGTTTCTTTAGAATGTTCCTCTACTTCACTTTTGGAGACAACCAGCACTTGCAATAATGTTTTAGTTTCTATTTAAACTATTTACATATTAAATAGTCTAATTAGTTGGCAAAGATATCATAAAAATTTTCATAATACTAGAATAGGAAATCTTGAGGTCAAATATTTTCAGTCCCCTTAATTTCCTCCCTTATTATCTATTGGTCTTATATAATTTTATAGTTTTTTTTATGTCGATTTTTATGGATGTGTTTGTTCTGTATATATGTACGAGTGTACCAAGAATGGGATCGTATTAATTGAAAAAACTAAAATAAAACATGCAACGTTCAAGATAGATCTTTTGCACAATTTAATTATATTCATTTCCATTGTCAACCCCACAGCTATATATTTTTCAAATGGTCCCCTCCATTTAATATTAAAAGATCCAGTACACATCGTTGACTTGCTAAAGCTCCATCATTTTCTCCACGGAAATTTCATTTTTGCACGTTGATTTCGCAAATTCACGCAGGCAGTGTGGGTGCTTAATGTTTGGACACGAGTAAAATATTATTTATTTTCATGAATATTTCTAACAGTATTTTTTTCAGGCAAAAAATTTATGATAAAAGAAAGTACTTTCTGTAAAAATCTTTTCCAAGGAAAATACTTTCTTACTTTTCAAAGTAGGGAATTCATTTTCTAACTTTAAATATGCATATTTTATTTAATGTTAAGACTTGAAAATATAATAAAGTTATCGTCATTTTCATGATTTATGATTACTTGTCTTGGGTCCACTAAAACAAGAAACAACATCGTTACGTCCGCTTGAGGATTGAAGATATCGAAAACGTTCGCTCTCAAGTTAAAAAAGAAGGCGAAAAGTCGAAAACTAAAGCCACATCGAACACGCGTCATGGGATCGTCATTTTGACTTTTAGCTTTTCAATTTGTTGATTATTTGTTTCGAAGGCTAAAAGTGTGATATATATATATATATATATATATATATATATATATATTTGGGATTTTAAGCCTAAAAAGGTCCAACTTTTTGTGAAATTTAAACAATCATGAACAAATTGTTGAACAATTTTACCGAGAAAAATCATCCAATCAATTCCAAAGCTATTGTATATATGTTAATTCAATCATAAATTTTCAAATTTTGTCAGTTCAGTCCTAAATATTTTCCGCAAAATTCCAATATACTTTTACCAGCCAATTTTTGGAAGAAATCACTGAAATGGTGGTAGGTTGGTCGTAATAACTAGCTTGCCACATTAGCAATTTTTAGCGAAAGTAGGCCAAAAGAATTATGTAAGAATTTCATGCATAGATTTAGGACTAAATTGACAAAATTGAAAAGTTTAAAAACTGAATTAACATTTATGTAATAGATTTAAAATTAATTGATCAATTTTCTTCAATTAGCTGTGCACCTGTGAAATAAAAGGATGCTAAAACGGCAAATGATATAGCATATACAGCAGCTTTTACATATGTAGTGCATTTGGGGTAGCATTAGCTTTAACTTTTGGAATATGATTTTTTTATTTCTGAGTTGATTGGTCTTATCATAGATAGTTTTATATCGAAGTGGGGCATCTCAACAAGTAAGTATTTTCATTTGATTCTTCTTATTTACAAGAATTAGTTAAAAGAAGCAAAAATCTTGGTAATCTGATGTTTGGCTTCTAGCTTCTGCTAACTCTAACTGGTAGATTAAAGCGTGATCTAACTTAGATTGCTAATGGAGCTTAAGTTTCATTAATAACTCAAAGAGGGATTGAACAATAAATTGACTCCGTTTCTAGTAAACTAGGCACATCTGGAGATCATACTGATATTCTCTTTTTAATAACCCAACAGTGCGATTGTAGAGGCCTAATTATTTGAAAAATCCATAAGCATCCTATAAGTTCCACGAATCGGGATTCATGCCTTTGGCCTGTATGGGTAATTTTTACCCCAGGCGGTTTGCATGCAGTTTAGCGGATCATATGTCAACTCTTTTTTTACACACGATATGTTTTTAACTTTCTTATTAGGGGAACTCTTGAAGTTAGGTTACCTTTTTATTTTTTAAATAACATAGTAACTAGAGGTGTCAATGGTTTTGGTTTCCATGATACCCAAACCAAACGAAATCATTTGGAGTAACACTTATTTCGACCCGAATTATGGATTGACCTGACCTAAACCAAAAATGCAGTTCGGCTCGAGTTTTCGGATTTTCCTCTTCTTTTTTCCTTGCTATTTCAAGCATATGCCTTGATTGAGCATCAAGTTGTTCCAAACCTAGTCTACCACATTTGATTTCACTTACAAATCAGTTAGACAAAGAAATTTAGCAACAAGCTCAATTAGCAAAACCTGCATAGGAAGCTTAGTTTCTTGAAACACCAAAACTTTTATCATGGAACACATTCAGTCAGGTTAACTATTATGTGCTTGCAAAGATATACAAACATAAAATCAAGCACGATAACATAAAGGAATGATGAATGACCAAGATCACCCATCTTTTCATCTAGAAAGCGAATGTTTTTCATAAAATTCAATTAGAGTCACGCGATCTCCATAATGGCCAAAATGACCACATTAGCTAAACCTTTTGAGGAGAATCTTTCAAATGACCCAATTAATTATTGCTATTGTGAATTTTCTAATCATCAGGAAAACACCCACAGATGTTTTTCTAATGATGCTCCAGTTTGCAAGCTACTCTATTCATGTTAAGAACAGTAATTATACAACTCTACTTTCAATTTTTGTCCTCCACTCTAAATAATGAAAGCATCCAATGGCGCAATTATTCAACCATGAAGCTTTAGGGAGAATGATAAAACTTGCTTGCTAATCTCTTACACCAGCAACACATTCTCTATGGTGAGACCTCATTTTTTTTCCCAATTTTTGGATTGAATCTTTAAATATTATCTATTGATGAATTATCGTGCTTTTTTAGGATTCTCCGGAATGCAGACAAGAAGGGACGAAGAAGGAAGAGAAGGGAAAAAAAAATTCAAAACCCAAACCAAATTTTCAAACTATCCGAATTCCTTTACTTATTACTCAAACCGAAAGGATCATTCAGGTTGGATTGGTTCAGTTTGGGCATTTTTGACACCCCTAAGTAACTGTATTATTCTCTATATTGGCCCAATTACTTTATATGGTGTTTTGTCAATCAAAATGATTGTATGAAAGACAAATAAGACCAGTTTTTGTTCTCAAACTTTTTCGGTTATATTCCATTCAATGAGCATGGAAACTTAAAAAGTGAACTTATGAAATTTGACATACAAGAATCCCACCAGCTTTTTCTAATAAATAGTGTATCTATGTATGTGTGCATGTGTATATATAAATATATATGTATTTATGAAGGGGCATGGAGGAGGTCATGAATACTTGAGGTAAATATGCTATCCATAAAACACATCTGTGTTAGCCTTACTTAGGAGGGACTGCCTTTTAGCCTCCATGTACTATGGAACTACTCCATAAATTTTCACCTTGTTAAATTTTTTGGAACGACTATTGACTATTCTAAAAGCTTAAGTTATTAAATAAATGTGTGATTTTTTATTTAAATATTCTAATACTCCCCTCACGGTTAGTCTGGTCCTCTTTTTTCTTAGTATTAAGTGTGAAAATTTAATTAAGGAGGCAAATAAGATCTAGAAAGATTCGAATTTAGGACCTCCTGCTATAATACTATATGAGATTTGGTAAGATCATGACCAATTTTTTAAAAAAACTCAAGCCGTTAGATGAATGCATAATTTATTATTTAAATATTCTAACATGCCTTTTAGAGAAGTTTTCTAATTTACGAGATCAACAAAGTGGCTAGCAGAGAGCATACTCACAAACAAATCATCATATCTAGCTAACAAAACATGCTTATGAAACTTAGGGATGGAGGAAGTTCATTGAAATCAATCATCTAAAAGAGGTAACGAGAGAGATTTAATTACCAAACATTTGACTCCACTTGTAAATGTGAGGCTCCACGATGGGCAAAATATCATGACAAACATCCACCGTGGGCTTGTTCATCTTCCTCGCCACTTTCCCACTCAACTTGAATATTTCTCTGGTAGAACCATGGGCGAATCCGTAGGGAGGGCCTCTCACTCCTTGTGAAGCCATTGCACGTTGTAGCCGAATCGGGTTCCACCAGAATTTCTGCAAGAACATTTCGAGAGCTGAAAATAGAATGATGCTCAACAAGAAAACCCCACCATTTACCCAAAGATTCATGGCCTCGATCCTCAAAATAACAATGGAATGGAAAGGAAATGAAAACGACTTCTTCTCTTTTTGAGTGGGTTTGATCAAGTTAAACATGGAGTTCAATCTATAGGCACTTCATGGTAGAATATGCTGGAATCTTTTGAAAGCAAAAGGAAAAAAAAAAAAGAAAAAGAAAAACCCTAATGCCTTATTTATCTGCAAGTAAGCTCCTCATTTCCCGACTTGATTGCCGACTGGATACAACTAATGTACTCAATATTTTCTTGGAGACGGAGACCGGGATAGAGACAAAGGAGAGAGAAGAAGGGTGTCTACGGAAGAAAGAAACTGACAGGGAAAAGAATTTTGGATATATCCGAAATGTGGAGCCCGCTGACACGTGTCGATCAACGGATGAACTAGTAATACGCCGACTGGATACAACTAATGTACCCAATATTTTGTTTATGGGAGTGTCAGTTTGACTTTTGGCTTTTCAATTTGGTAATTTTGAGTGTTGTTTTGAATACTAAAAGTGTGATTTTTTCTTTCCTTTTGCATTTGAAGTCCAAAAAGCCCAACTTAATGCAAAATTTAGCTAGTTAGGACCAAAATGTTGAACAATTTACTCGAAGAAATTATTCAATTAGAGTCATAAACTTATTGTACAAATGTCAATTTAGTCATAAACTCTTTGATTTTGTCAATTCGATCCTAAACATTTACGGGTAATGCTTATATGGTCATTCCGTCCAATTTTTCCTAGAAATCGCTAATATGACGGTATGCTATGTAAAACAGCTAGCAATGACTAAATTGTCATATCAGCAATTCCCAAATACATAAGCTAGAAGGACTACATTGGAACCTCAAGTAAAGGTTTATGACTAAATTTGCAAATTTAAAAAATTTAAGATTAAATTGTTATTCATGCAAAATGTTAAGATTTAATTGGGTAATTTTTCCCAATTTAACCGTAAGCACGTGGAATAAAAGGATGCTAAAACGACAAATAATATAACATATGCAGCAACTTTTATATATGTAGTGCATTTAGTGTAGCATTAGCTTATTAACTTTTGGAATATGAGTTTTTATTTCTGAGTTTATTGTACTTATTATAGATAGGCTTACATCAAAGTAGGCCACCTTAATGAGTACATGTTATCATTCAATTCTTAAGATTTTTTTTTTTGAAACAATTGTATTCATGTCTCAAAAGAATACATGAGAAGTATATAAACTTTCATGGTAAAACAAATTGAAGTAGAGCAAAGGCCAGAACACTACAAAATAAAGCCATATCCAAAAAACAATGAGGATTAACAAAGTACTTATAGGGTTCGGCAATCTATCAAGTAAAATAATTAATAGCCAATCACTAGATCTCGTATCATCGTCAATGATGAGCACTCACCGAAAATTCCTTCTTAAATAACTACGGCATTGTCAATTGACGGTATGCACTTAAGTTCGGCTTCCTTTATACCATCGCCATACAAAGACAACCAAAATAGGTTGATAAACACCAATCTAACCTTTGGAAAAGTAAATTTTCATAGTCTAGCAAAAGGCTAGAGTTCTTGCGATCATCATTAATATTAGAGGTATATGACCTGTACACGAACAAAGCATGAGGGTATCGAATCCCCTAAAACACTATTAAACTCCTAAATTTAAAATGGGGGAGAAGAACTCCTAGGTCTACAACTAGATTCGTAGAGTTCACATTCTCAAATCTAGAACTAGGTCGAGAGAGCACAACTCCCAGATTTAGATTGGGAGAGTACAAAAGAATTCAAAAAGAAAAAATCAAAATAGATGGAGGGGAGGAGGACACTAGCTCAAATCCTCCGCATGGTTGCGAATTGAAGAATAAAGTGAAAAGTGAAGAGGGATGAAAAGACTTTTCGGCTTCATGGGGGGAGAAGAATTATTCTTAAAAATTGGTTAAAAGAAGCAAAAATCTAAGGTAATTTGACGTCTGCCTTCTGGCTTCTGGCTTCTGGCTTCTGCCAACTCTAACAGGTAGACTAAAACCTTATCCAACTTAAATGGCGAATGTAGCTTAAGTTTCGTTAATACCTCAGAGGGATCAACAATGAATTAACTACATTTCTCGTAGACTAGGCTTAATGGAGATCGTATTGATATTCTCTTTTCAATAGCCCAAGGGTACCATTATAGAGGCCTAATTATTTAGAAAATGCAGGAAGTGCCCTGCGAGTTTTTATGAACCGGGATTCATGCCTTTGGTCTGTACAAGTAGTTATGACCCACTGCGGCTAATAAGCAGTAAATCTCATATCAACTCTTTTTTTTACATACATGATATGTTTTTAACTTTCTTATTAAGGGACGCTCTCGATGGAAGGTTATCCTTTATTTTTTTCTGACATAATATAGAAACTAGGGGTGTCAACGGTTCAAATTGATTTAGATTTCCATGATATCAGTAAAATTCATGAGCACCTGAGGTAATTATGCTATCCCATAAAACATGGCTACGTTAGCCTTATTGTGGAGGGAGTGCCTTTTAGCCTCCAAGTATCATGTGTTGCAACCTTCCCAAAGCGGATGGATTTACCTATGGATTCGGCTAATGAATTGTTAAGCTTAGACTTAAATTGGGCTCTCTAAAGCTTAGACTTAACTTGGGCTCTCAAAAGCCTATACTAATTTGCTACTTAGGGTTTAAGACATGCAAATGATTTTTAATTAGGAGTCATCATTAATCTATTTTTCAGTGGATCGATTGGAAACTCAAGTAAAGTAACGGGAAACTTAATTTACTCCTACAAATAAGAGATTATGGGTATGAGAATTTGATTACACCTAATTTCTCTAACACCTTTTTGATACGTTTTCTCTATTATTAAAAAAAAAAATGTTTTGCAGGCAATTTGCATTGATTTTAATTTATTTCTGACATTTGAGGTGATCATGCAAATGTACAACCATTATTTAACACTTGAAAAAGCAAAGCAGTTAATAAATTGCAAGCACATGAAGGAAATGCTTAACTCAAAACAACGAAAGCATCTATATATTATTTAGATATTCATATCAACAATAATTTCTAATTAACAAGCAATTCATTCAACATTTTTAGGGTTTTCACCTATTTAATGAAAATCATGTTTTATGCAATGCACAGTACTAATCTAACATGACATGAGACATAATTTATTCAAATGTCCTAATCCTAACAACCATTAAACATAGTATTCTAGCAGGACGGGCGAATTTTTAACTACATGACCTAATTCTAATGATGGACAAAACTCATTATGGAACTATTCTAATATGATGACGTGTAAAATATGCCTACTCTAAAGTGTCACTCAATTATTAATTAAATGACATAACATGTAATTTCTAATGACAAGCAAAATTAACATACAACTATTCTAGCGGGACACACAATTTTATGAACCTAAAATATAATTAATAGATTACACGCAAGCGATGACATGATGGTGATGATGATGACATGACAAGTTACGAATAATGTGGCACATGGTAGTGATGATGCAAGCATGACATGCACATGACCTTTTTTATGATTTTTCTTTATTCAATTCAAAGTCAATTAAATTCCCTAATGTAAATATGCAATCTATCCTAAAAGTAATGTACTTCAATTGTATCTATTTTTTTTTTTTTTGGATTTTTTTTTTTTTAGAAACAAAAACAATTCAAATCAAACAAAGATAGAAAGAAATCAAATCCACACGGCATCAAATCACACGAGATATTATCAATATTCATCTAATTTCAAAAATAAATTGACGAATCGTATCCGGAGTGTAAAATTGGATTGGCCAATTTTTTTGTGCGATCGGGGATTGTATCTCGGACATGATATTGGATTGGCGATTTTCTGTGCAATCATGAATCATACATCAGGCATAAGATCAAATTGACAATTATGGCACGTCAAATAATTAGGGAATAATCCCTAATTTTAAAGTCTACTCAGATTTTGTGGATATTAATAATACATTCGGAAATTCAACAAACATTAGAATTTTTTAAAGAAGGCAACAAAACATATGAAAATTGAATTAAATAAAATTCTTACCTAGCTCTCGACGCTGCTCAGAGGTGTTTCCAAATTTTGACTGACAACGAATCTTAGCAATCACGAACCCACAACCGGAGGAGGCTCATGGCAGTGCTCGACGGCGATCAGCAACGTGTTTGGGGGCAAAGGATGGCTTAAACGTCAGGACTGGACTTCTCCATCAAAGCAATGATCACCCTCGACCTCCTTATTTGGATAAAACAATAACACCTGCATTACTTCCTTCGGCCTCCACCGATCCTTTCTATTTGGTCTCAGATAGCTCTTTTATTGACTTTTTCAATCTTCCCTTCAACGGAATGACAATGAGAATCTCCAGTTCCCCGGAAGACTGGGCCTCGGAGGAACAAGAGGTTGACCACGGTTGGAGACGTCCGTGGATTGAAGGCAACAACTCGTCGAGGACCTGCAAGAAATTCGTCCAGTCACGGCGGGCTGTGGCTGACGGGCGTGGCGGCCACGGACATGCCTAGAAAAAAAATGCAAAAATAGAGAGTAGCAGTCATCGAGGCTCGGCTCGGCTCAGCGATTCACGGTGCTACTCAGTCGATGAGGAAGCAGTAACGCCGAGGACCGCCAAATACCCTCCAAAATACAGTAAAGTTATAATTGAAAATAGTAGATACAAAGTTATAATTGAAAATACTATATAGCAATTCTATTATTTCTCCATAGCCTCTTAAGGGAAACAACTGAAATAATAGTTGCATTTTTTTAGAAGAAGACTCAAAAAGACTTAATTGGCATTCTTGCCAAAAGCTGATATATGTATCTCGATTTTAATGAACATAGGCAATCCTTCGGGAAAGATTGTAAAGTGAACTAAGTTATCCCTTTAGGAAAAGTTGCAAATTGAACAAATATATTTTCGAATGTTATCTCGAAAAGACAAATAAAATTTAAAATAAAAAATGATAATAATTTTTTAATAAAATTCCAAATTTCATAATTTCCAAAAATACTAAATAAACAAATATAACCTTTTGACTAATAAAGATTAACAAGATAACTATACGAAATAAAAAAAAAATAAAAATATAGGATTTAATGTTAGGTGTACTTAATAATCAAGATGCGTCTAATGTTCATACAATTATTTGCGCACCTACATGTGTATTGTAGGTCTAGCTCACAATCCTTTATACAAAGTAGAAGAAGCTCACACTAATAAAATGGTCAAGTTCCTCCCAAATTTTCTACGTGAGACGAGGAAAAATGACCTTTTGTTTGTTTTACAAACGAACAATCGACAACTCCAACACCAACATCAGCTCAGGTGGCGGGACACTTCGCCGCGGACCAAGAGGCACAGCCAGAGGAAGTGGTTCTCGTCCAAGTCCTTCCCCCCGTTTCAATTCTCAACTGTTTTCCCTCGTCTTTTTCGTGCTTATTCTCTCTCTCCCTTTTTCCTTTTGGCCGTCAATCTCCCTTGTATATTTTCCTAAAATATTGCCAAATTCAACCGAGTAATGCAATCTTTCCAAGTAAGTCACCAACGTGCAACAATTTCAGCCCCAATCGCAAATGGGTTTGGTTGAAATCTTTTAGTTCACAGGCTCAGTCCATAACTAAGCTTGGAACCTTTCAATTGAGTCCATCTACTCTCGGTAAAATGCAAGGTTAATTGTTAAAGAAAATGCTTCTAATATCTATATGCAATTTTAACTTCATATTTTTACTAGAGACTAGAGTCGATTCCTAATTTTCTATTCAATGAAGTACTACCGAAATTTAGGTGTCAATATCATGGAATTACTCCATAAACTTTTAAGTTTCAAATAAGTTTTCTAATCCAGGATCCGGATCCAGAGGGTGGCAAGTGGAGCATATTCCCAACCAAATCACCATATCAAGCTGCTTACGAAACTTAGGGATGTAGGCGTTCCATTGAAATCAATCATCTAAAAGAGGCAACGAGAGAGATTGGGCTACCAATGATTCCACTTGTGAACGTAAATTTGAGTCCGCTTGTGAACGTGAGGCTCCACGATGGGCAAAATATCCTGAGAAAACGTCCACCGTGGGCTTGTTCATTTTCCTCGCCTTTCCGTCTCTCAACTTGAATATTTCTCTGGTGCAGCCATGGACGAATCCGTAAGGAAGGGCCTCTCACTCCTTGCGAAGCCATTGCACGTCGTACCTGAATCGGGTTCCACCAGAACTTCTGCAGGACCTTCTCCAGAGCTGAAAACAGAATGATGCTCAACAAGAAAACTCCACCATTTACCAAAAGATTCATGGCCTCGATCCTCAAAATACAATGGAATAGAAAGGAAATGAAAACGACTTCTTCTTCTTTTCTTTTTGAGGGGGCATGCAAATGAAAATCAAGTTAAACATGGAGTTCAATGTATATGAACTTCATAGTAGAATATGCTGGTGTCTTTTGAAAGCAAAAGGACAAAAAAGAAAAAAAAAAACACTAATGCCTTATTTTACTGCAAGTAACCTCGTCATCTCCCTGATTGACAAATGCCGTCTTTTCTTCCCACTGAAGTGCTTGAGTATTTGCACGATATTCCTTTTCTTCGGCCGATTAGTTATGTCAGATTTTGTAAAACTATCGTCAACTGCTTTAAAAGTTTAAATTATTAAATAAAAGTGTGATTTAATATTTAATTATTTCAACACTCCTTCTCACACTTAATCTAGTTTTTTTGTCTAGTATTAAATGTGGACATATTTAATTGGGGAGGCAAATAGAGTTTAGAAAGATTTGAATTCAAGACCTCCAACTCTAATACCATAAAATATATTATGGAACAATTATCAATTATTCTAAAAACTTAATTTATTAGACGAATGCGTAATTTAATATTTAATTATTCCAGCAAGTCACAATAAGCACAAAAGCAATTGTGTGGTGTCGACTTAGCCTCAAAAGGGCATGCAAAGTTGATGATTCGAATTCAAGTCTTGAAGCAAGAAGCTTGAATACCCTTCTTCACTTAGCATGGTGCTATTGCATAAGTAGGGGAAATTACCAAAAAAAAAAAAAAATATTGTATTTTTACCAATTTAGTCATAAACTTTTTAGTTTGGACAATTTTTTTCTTGATACTTTCAACAATTTGCCAAATTAGTATATTTAGCCAATTTTGGCCCAAAATCATTGATGTAGATGCATGTCATTCTATGTGACAACATCGATATTAACGTGAACAACTTTTGCAATTATTTTAAAAAAAATTTCTTTATTTTCCTTTTCTTTTTTCTTTATTATAGCTGACGAGGGTTGGGTTTACAAGCCCACACCGACTACTAGTAAGGGTCGCAACCCTCGCTGACCGTGGGCAAGGTGACCCTCACCCAAATTTGGCTAAGCTGACCTCACTCAAGGGCGGTCCTCGCCTATGGCTAGTCTCAGGCAAAGTGCAAAGAAAAAAAAAAGAAAAAGGAAAAAAATCAAAAAAATTACAAAAATTATCAAAGTTAGCATCGGTTGCGCCGGATGAGACAACCGGTATTGATTAGATTGCTATGTTAGCGTTTTTTTTTTTTATCAACATTGACCCAAATGACTATATTAGCGAATTTTTAAAATATTTAAGATTAAATGGACATAATAACATTAGATTTATGACTTTATTTATAATTTTTCCGAATGTATTTAAGGAAGATTAATAAATTCTAAGAGATGAATTTAACTAATCGTTACGTACATCACTCAGTGATACAACGTCAAACAATCCCATATGATGGAGAGGGAGTTTAGGTAAACGACACGTGTGACGTGACAAGCCTTCTTCAGTTGGCGTGTGGGAGCATATTTCCAATTGAAGTTCGACAAAACACACGACAAATTAACCAAAATATCAAAGGGAAAAACCATCCTTCTCACATGTGAGGGGAAAGTGAGAAATTTGAATTTCCACCTTCTCATAAAATTAAGATAAGAATGATTTAGTTTTGGGTATAAATTTTAACTTTCACGCCCTATAAAGAAGTATGGTAAAAATCTGAGTCTGAGAGTTAAAGTAAGTGTAAAGTATAATCAATAAGAAAAAAAAAATCTAAGGGAAAAAGACAATAGCGAGGAAGGAACAAGTCTCACCATTAAAATATTGCAAACATATATTAAACCACACTATATGGATTTTAAGTTAAAAACAAAGTATTGAAATCGGAATTTTTTGCGCCTATCTAGTCAGATATGTGACGAGCATCCAAAGTAAGTAGCTGAGGATTGGATTGTGGGCTTAACTCCTAAAAAAAAAAAAAAAAAAAAGGAACTCAATTTTAGGTTTAATCCGAATTTTATCCCTAACTTTTTTTATTATAAAAAATCACCAACTTTCATTATAGTAAATTTCACGCCAGTCCAAATTTGTCATTATTAATCATTCATTCAAGAATCACCACTGGTTTATTCAAATGCCTTTAAACCAGACTGCAGTAGATTTTAAGTTAAAGTGTTGAAATTGAGATTTTTTTTTTTTTTTTTTTGGCCAAGCTAATCGGATATGAGACAAGCATCCAAAGTTAGTACTATTGATCAAACTGTGGACATAATTCCTTTAAAAAAAAAAAAATCCAACTTTAGATTCAATCTTAATTTTGTCTCGGACCTTTTTTTATCTAAAAGTAATCACCAACTTTTAATTCTAGTAACTTTCGCTCTAGTCCAAATTTGCCATTGTTAACCATTCGTCAAAAAATCGTCTTTGGTTTCTTCAAAATTATCCACTTCACGAGACTATTGTTAATTTTATACAAAAGTGAGAGTACCGATGAGGATGTGAGTTCTGAAAATTGACTTCTAAGTAGCACATGATAATTTTGAAGAAATTAGTGGCCATTTTTTGGACGTATGGACAGCTTTGGGGTTGGAGTGAAAGTTAGTGTTATGGTTTTAGAGGATAAAAAGTTCGAGACATAATTGAGATTAGACCCAAAATTAATGATTTTTAGCGAATTTGGGCTCTAATTTTGCATGAAAGGAGAATCAAACAAATTAAATTATATAATATAGTCCCAAAAAATTCATTAAATGGCTCATGGGATCCCTACTTTTGAAATATTTGTTAACTCATCCTCCCCAAAAGGAATTTAGTTAAATTTTCTCTCCGAAAGTTGCTTATGTATTTTTCGAACTTTAAACCATGAGTATGTGTTGTGAAATATTACTTCTCAGTTAATCTAAACGGTCCGATTCGAACCAAGACTTAAGCTACAGTGACAGTGACTTGAGTAACATTACTGAAAATGTTTGATTTGTTCGAATTAGGTCTAAATTTCTTTAGCCTACACATTCCTTGAAAAAGAGTAATATAGTATTCTTTTGATACTCATACTTGGTTTCTCTTAGACAATAATACAATATGCCCACTTCAATGAACTCAAAATCACTAGGCAAATTGAATCTTTTGAGTGAGCTTTTGTGCAAACCGATCGGATGTACTTTTGAGAAAAACAAAAAAGTAATGCCACTATTAAGAGATTCTTGTTAAATGATGTGGCACATGCCACGTCATCAACCATACACATTGTTAGCAAAAGTTACGTTACTATGTACTAGTCTTAGAAATGATTTTATCTTGTCAACAAATTAGTCCCTTTTAACATAAATAATGCATACAGATTGCGCCATCATTTATTAAGGATTTCTAAGTAAATTCTAATTGCGTAAATTAGCGACAAAGATAACGACCATTTGATGCCCTAGGATATGTAATAACGAGCCCACCGGTGAAAGGGTTGGCTACTTGCTCGGTCTCTTTATTCAGTCCCGCCCGGTTTTTACAATTTTATAACTTGTTACCATATTTTTGTACTTAATTATGAAGGCACACCATGCCGGGATACGATTGCGCCGATGTAGTGCATGTCCTCTTAGGCCTCAATCAATTCTTTTCTCTGTTTCGGCGGACAGCCTCTTTGTACGCCAAAGTCAACGCTCCAATTTTTCACTTCAATTCCTGTTGCGGATAACAATCACGTGGTGACTTTTATCTCCTCTGATCATGAGCTTTGGGTGATTTAATTGCTACCATTCACGTATATATCAAAAATGAAGTGATCTCTCTTCAGTGAGATAATGTAAATTACTCACGATCTATGTTAAAGATAGATATATCATCATCAATTATAAAATACTCGGACTCATTTTTTTGAAAAGAAGGAAATCTATTGAAGACTTCTCCTTCACAAGCTAGTAATCTTAACCTAACATAACATCTGGTGTCCATCGCCGATTGACTGCGTAATGCCGGAGCCAATGAGTGTGCGATGCACCAATAAAACTAAGTTAATTTGATAACTATCTGACTCGTCCGTTTTTTAGGAGTGAATAATTAATGAAATGAGTTTTGGATTTTAACTTGCACTTATAAAAACACAGGTGATTTCTTCCTACAAATGAAAATGTGGTTTTTTTTTTTTTTTTTACTTTGAAAATGAAAATCATCAATGTCCAATTCAACTACTTTCTTCATGCCTACTCGATTTGACTAGTGCGGTCAACTTGTGAACTTATTGGTCGGTCACTACCTTGTGTATACACTTATTAATAATCTTCTTTTAAATTATAACTAATATGATTAGCACTATACATACATGGGAAAGTAATTTCATTTGTCTGGATTTCCTTCCCAACGTGACTTTTTCCTACATCAAAAGTCAACTTATTGGCTATCGGTAAGAAGAGAAAATCGTATAGACTATCAATTTCCCTATAATCTATCCGATTTCCACGATTACTCTTTCATATGATTAGTGAAGAAATGAAATATACATATTTTCCGCAATCTAAGAATTCGGGGTATGAGATATTATATACAATTTTAGTAGAACAATCAATCTAATCATCCGTAGTAACTCCATAATAAATTATCGGAATAACACTTTCGATATGGCTGCTGAGATCATATGAAATTGAGCAATCGGGGTGGCTAACCTTATTATACTCTTTTATTTTCTCTCATTAATATTGAATCAACGAGCTTGCTATTCAGTACAAATATATTTGTCTGGAATTCAAGTGGCTAACCTTATTCAACTCTTCATTTTCTGTCGCTAATTTTGAATCAATGGGCTTAATTTTCCATACAATATGTTATTTGTGAGGCTCCCATTTATGAGATGATCCTATAATATAAGATTCTATAAGTAGCGGCATTGGCCGGCGTTTTAGGAAGTCAATAATCACCAATAATCCAAATAATACTTAAACAAAATCTTATCATAAGGCAAGTAGGATCCCTTTTCGCCTTCCTACCAAAAATGATTTAGATCTGGGCATAAAATCCCTGAAATTATTTTAAGAGAGGCATATCATTCAACGGATTTTGGACCCACGTTGCTTATTAAAAACTGATTAAATCCATTAGTATTTTAAAACGCAACATTATCACAAGGTTACCAACTGCACAGCCTCAACGTGCATCCATGCACGCATTCTCTCTCCCCTTTTTTTTCCCTTTTCTCCGATATAAGTTGTCCATTCAAGGACAAAACCTTCAAATAAGCAGCAAAAGACTCATAAGAGAACGTGAGGAGCTCAATGCAAATGGCCTACAAGGCTTCAAGATCAAATTCAAAGCGTAGGCCCTTGATCCTCTCTCTCTTCATCATCACTTTCGCTCTCCTAATCCTCTCAGGCTCTTTCAAGCACACCAAAGACCACTTCAACACACTTTCGTCGTCGTCGTCGTCGTCTTCTGCTCGGACGAAGCCTCACCTCCACCATGCCCACCTTGTCAGGAAAGAGACCGAGCTCCCCATTTGGTACCGCCTTGTCGAAGAAGGAATGAGGGGCAAGAAAGTCCGCGTCGGGTTCGTGAATATCGACAACATATCTGACCCTGAGTTCGCGATGGAAGGCCTCGCGAAGGCCGTCAAAGTGACATTTGCCCGTGTGTCCGGAAACCTCACGTGGGAAAACTTCTTTCCCACATGGATCAATGAAGATCCGAAGGGACGTAAGCCTTCATGCCCTGATATACCGATGCCAAAGTTTGAAGATTATCGTGATCTCAACGTGATTGTGGCCAAGGTTCCATGTGAGGATGGCGGAGGCAGGAGGAGAGGTTTGAGGGATGTGTTCAGACTGCAAGTTAACTTGGCGGTGGCTAATTTGGCTGTCAGGACCGGGCAGATGAACCTGGACATGAATCGAAAAATCTACACTGTTTTCCTTGGATCGTGCGGGCCGATGGTTGAGATTTTCCGGTGCGATGATCTGGTTAGGCTTGTGGGCGATTACTGGGTGTATAAGCCTGAGCAAGGGAGATTAAAGCAGAAGGTTTTGATGCCTGTTGGGTCTTGCCAAATCGCTCCCGCCTATGCTGAGAACGGTGAGTTCTTCGACAAATTCATTTCTTATGCTTCTGATTTTGCGGATAGATAAATAGACTAGGCATAGTGCACGTAAATAAGCGGACCATAATCAAAATCAACTAATGACCCGCCATATCATTTAGCACACCAACTTTATAAACTAGTCTTAGCATACCGGGGGTCATAGTTCAAGAATTTTACATTAAAAACCTCTCTTGTTAAGCTGATAAGAGAATCTGATCACGATGCGGCACGCCGGATTTCTTTCATTTCATGCGTCTTCACAATAAATGACTTTCAGAGGAAAACCGATTCTTGAATCTTGATTCTTCCTAGAAGAGATATGTACCATGAGCATATATGGAAGCATTCAATCATATGCTAAATTGTCAATCGGCATTGAATGATTCAATCCATTTCATAATTGCAGGATGTTTACCATGATATATTGAATTTTCATCCATATATGTTCATTAAAAAATCGGATACTCACTAATCATTGAATGTCAACCTTAATGAAGAAACATATGGTGACTGGTTTCCAGGAAAAGAGAGGTGGAGAGGATACATGTTGCAGTCGTCCCTAAGAAAGGCAAACGGCACGATTTACCGCCCCCGGCACGCCTATGCGACTGTTCTTCACTCTTTGGAAGCTTATGTCTGCGGTGCAATATCCTTGGCTCAAAGCATCAGGAGGACCGGCTCGACTAAAGACCTGGTCCTTCTAGCCGATGAGTCGATCACCAGGAAGTCCCTAGCGGGCCTACGAGCCGCTGGATGGAAGATTTGGCACATGCAGCGGATCCGATCTCCAAACGCGAAAAAGGGCGCTTACAACGAGTGGAACTTCAGCAAGTTAAGAGTGTGGCAATTGACACAATACGACAAGGTAATCTTTATCGACGCAGATCTAATTGTCCTCCGGAACCTCGACGAGTTCTTCGTATATCCACAGTTATCGGCGGCACCAAACAATGGAGTGCTGTTCAACTCAGGTATCATGGTGATCGAGCCATCAAATTGCGTTTTTGAGGACCTCATGTCGAAATCCTTCAAGTTGGATTCTTACAACGGCGGCGACCAAGGATTCCTGAACGAGTTCTTCACATGGTGGCACCGGTGGCCGAGTAGGCTCAATTACTTGAAGATCTTCGCGAGGCACAAAGACAAAGAACACACATTCCCCGACAATCTTTACACGATGCATTTCTTGGGGCTCAAGCCGTGGATGTGTTACAGGGACTACGATTGCAATTGGGACAAGGAGTCTTACCATGCTTTCGCGAGCGACTCCGCGAATAGGTTGTGGTGGGAGGTCTACGATTCCATGCCGAGAAAGTTGCAGTCGTTTTGTGGGTTAACTGAGAAGATGGACTTTAGAATAAGACACTGGAGAGGCATAGCTAAGAAGGCCAATTTGGCTAATGGGCACTGGAAGATCAATGTCACAGATACTAGGCGCCTTCATTTCTTTGAATAAGAAGCACAGCAATGCAAGAAAACTAGGTAGATACAGTGCCGACACCAGGGGCTATATTTGTATGTTGCTTATAAGGTTTTATAGACCTTCAAAGGAAAAGCTTTTGACAAAGTTCAATGATGACCGGGAAGAAGTCATCGTATTTAATTTCCTTTTTCTTTTTTTTTTCTTTTAATTTGGAAAGTGAAAAAAGTCGGTAAATGAAAATCACATATGAATTTTTTTCCCCTTTTGTGTACCATGAACTAGATAGTGAAGAACTATATTGACAAATTATCAATAGATTTTAGGGTTACATTCGCATAAGTGAAAGGTTTATAATTAAATTGACCTCTGAGTAATAAGTTTAAGATTTCTTGGATAATGATCCCCACAAATTTTACAATTTAAGTATGCTAAGACGAGAATATGTACGACATATTTAATATAATAAGTGGATCTTCATAGTCCAAACCACAACTCGAATAACAAGTAAATCCAACTAATCGGCATAATTTAATATGAAAAATAAGTCATTCTCATCTTTGGTACAAGAACTCGATTCAAGGGGCCTTGATGCCTTGATTCGTGATAAGTGGATGAGTTTCGAAGTTCACTGAACTCGAATTCAAAACAACTCCACGTCTGTCATGCTGTTGAAGCTGAAAAATGGTTGGCGTTTCAACTTGAGTTAAGGTTGCTGAAGATCACCGGAGCTTTGGAGCTTGAATCTAATAGAACTTTCACATGTTTGATCCTTCCGAGAAATGGAACGACTTCTTCACAAGGACTTGTGAGAGGTGCCAAAGACGACAGTTGTGTATTGAAAGATAAGAAAATCATGCTTCTGATATAAAATATTAGGGAGTGATCTATCATATCCATCTTCTTCTGCTTATGCCTTCTGCAAACTGTAACGACTGCGTATCCTGGAAGGTATCAAGGTATATTCTAGGAGTTTATGTGTTCAGAGAAAAGTACAAGATTAATCCCATCCATTTCCAGTTCTTGAGTATCTTGGAAGTTGAAACCCCGTGACTGATTTTGCATACTCATATTTCTAGACATTTTGTATGCTTCATTCTTTGAGTATGGATCATGCTGTGAAAAGCAGTGTGATAAATTATCTAAGGTTTTTCTTCTGGGTTGTAGAATTTTTCATGTTTTCCTTTCGCACAACATCCTGTCGCAACCAACGGTTTACTCTTGTTCAAAAGTAGGCTACACAAATACTGATCATCCTGTAGGGAGAATTCTGAACGGTTGATGCTGGGTTGGTAGCCTATAATGTTCAATTTCAACTTATCTTTGCACAATGACAATGCTGGTTTGTCATGGCACAGAAGTAATGTGGGAGAGATGCATGAAGAACGTATGACCTGTTTTGACCCGGAACAAAAAAAAAAAAACCAAAGGGAATATGGTGCTTGCATGTAAGGCTGTTTGGTCTGAGTGCGTGATTGCACTTTCAACTGGTGATACATCGTGAAATAATCTCGATTCGGTGAACTTAATAAGGTATGGTTCTGTGGAATCCGTCGTTTGAAGTGTGAGTTTGAAGTGTGAACACTTCTTTCAGCTGATATTATTTATGTGTTGATAAACGTCAATGCCAGAACATTGAAACTACAGAAATCAATGCAAAGAGAGGAAATATAACAAACAAGGTCAAGATCAACTTTCCATATTTCTACACCCTCCCCTCTAGAATCAGAAGTCAAAGTAGAGCTCTATACCGTTGAGAACTGCAATGCATCACAAAGTTCTATATCATTTACCACTGTCGCAGAACACACCAGAAAAACAATGAACAGATGAGTTATTTACGAAAGTATCTCGCAGATGAGATAACAAAGAATGGACTATGAGAACATTTCTCCAACGAAAGAAACCTTTCTTCACATCAACCAGTGCATAAACATACTTTAACCCCTCAGTGGAATTCTATTGTGACTAGCGAATCGGATTGGCGCTGTCGAAACAGCAGGGCGCTGTTTCAGTCCGCTCATCATCAACCCACTATCGCTTTTTTGCACACATTTCCTGCTTTTCAATGGGGACATCAATCTATTTGCCAATCTTGAAGGCGAAAAAGACCTCCGCAATTTCGCAGCGGTTGATGGCTTAGGCGACTTCTTGCTCAAGCTCAAAGCTCTTGTTGGGGAGATACAAACTTTCGGCGGGCTCTTGATCTTGACTTGGAACTTGGAAGATGAGTGCGGTGACTTGACCAAGAACTTGTGCGGAGTTTCGACGTTCTTTTTGGCTATCACCGGAGACCTCGTCTTGCAAAACTTCTGTGTTGCGGCAGGTGTTGCGGGGAGGAACAAAGGGTTGGGGAAAAGGACAGTCTTTTTAGCCCAAGGCCTGTTTCTTGGGGAAACTCTGTTGGCCATGTATCTGTTGTTATCTCTCTCGCTCTCTCTTTGCTTCGGAGGAGAGACTTTGAAGTTGATTCGTGACCGTGCTCTCTGGAGAGTCGGCGATTTGGGTTCTGACTTCAACTTGTTCTGTTTCTCCCTCTTTCTTCTAGTCCTTAGCTCGGAGTCTTCGAGGTGGTGGACCGGTCTTTGGTTCTTGGATTGGGTCATCGGAGTTTTTGGGTCATCAACAAGATTGGGTTTAGGAGCAACAGCAGCTAAAATTTCTCTGGCGAATTTGCTAGCTTGGAGAATTTCTCCCACCGTTTCACCCACCAGCATTGCCGGAAGGGACATCCTACGCCATTCTCCTGGACCAAAAGTAATACTTGATCAATCCAAACAATTGATCAAACCAAACCATAATCAACAGAAACATCATTGATTTGTCATTGTTTGGCACGGAATTGAAGCTTGGTACTGTGCTCATTTTGTTTAAAAAATTCTTTCTTTGTGGGCACTGTACAGAAACTCTAAGATTTGGAAATGCATTATAGACCATCAGTAACAGAGCCACCCTCTAAACCACAAACTTTTAAAAAAGAAGACACCTTTTCCAACAAAGCACTCTGACAACTAGGCATTGAAAGATCAATATGGCAATATTTACTGAAAAATGCCAAAATTAATGTCCAGAGAGAGAGAGAGAGAGAGAGAGAGAGAGAGTACCTGCTACAGCTGGAGGAAACTTGCCCACTGGAGATTTTTTCAGCGAAGAGTTCTTGATCCTACAAAATCACAACGAGCAAAAAGACGACACCAAATTTAGTATAATCACCACTTCAAACAGAATATACCCAGGACAGCACTTAAAATTTTCGCTCGAAAACCCACAAGGAAGGAACTGAACCGTCAAAACACACAAAACAAGTCCCAAAGATAAATTTTTGTACCTGATCGATTCTTGCTTGCACCTGACGCTCGTCTTGATATAACCTCGAGTGCTACGGGGGCTCAAACTGACACCGGCCACCACTTTCTTCCCGCCGGCCACCGTGTACTGCAGCTCCTCCAATCTCGCCATGCACCGATCCACCTAAACCACAAACCCACATAAAAAAAAAAAAAAAAAGTACAAAAAAATTTTGAGATAAGAAAGATCAGATTTTGAAGGACCTTCTGAACACAGAGTGCGCAAAAGTGACCCTTTTGTCAGCTTGTAGATGGATTTGGCACTCAAAATGAGAGCAGTGTTGAAAATGGGCAAAAGCTAAGTGCGCAGACAGCGAGAGAGAAAGAGAGGGACAGAGATTGGTTTTTGGTACCTTCCTGAGAGTTTCTCTCACTAGAACAGGGTTGAGAGGTGCCACCATCTTTCTCAGCTTGGGTGGGGTTCTTGCAACCATCTCTTTTTCCTCTCCTCCTCTCAGTGCAGAGATTTACAAGTAGAACAGAGGACCCAGAGTCTTTCTGATCTCTCTCTCTCCCTCCCTCTCTCTCTCTCTCCCCCTCTCAATCAATCAACACATTATAACCCACCACAGCATTTGAAATCAAATGGGCCTCTCCCTCTCTCTCTCTCTAAAAGGTAGAAGTGTTTGCAACTCCTTTTTGTTCCACTCACGTCTTTCTGTCTTTGTCTCTTCGAAGTGGTGGGAGAGAAGAAGGCAAAACGAATGGGGTTGTGGCAACGGATCCTTTTTTCGGTCCCAACGGTCCAATCAGAGAGAGATACCGAAGAGAGAGAAAGGGGGTGGCATGCAGAAACGGCTACTTTCTCTCTCCTCTCATATTATATTGCTCTCCCCGAAAAAGGAAATTTCAATTCCTTGTCCCTGCTCCTTTCTCCTCGTTGACTTTCTGCTTTTTGTAAATTTCTTTAGTCCTCTGTCTGCCCATTTCTCTTTTCTTAAATCCTCGTTTATTGATTTTCTTGAAAGCACGTAAATGCCAAGGAATGAAACTGTGGAATTTAAATTTTCCTCGGACGTTTCGCGTACGATATGCTGCGATTTATTGTACTCATCAATTTTTCATTTGATTCTATGGAATTAAATCGACAATTTTTATGGGTAATCTCCTGATTTAGGCAAATCACAAGCAATAACTTGGAATATTCATTACAATAATATCATCAATTAAAAAAACTTGAGTTTAAATTTTGAATGTATGATTGAATCACGAAATTTTTTTTTAATTAGTGATCCAAATATGTAAAATATAAATTCTAGTGGCTCTTTTCCTCAATCAAAGTCGAGTCTATATGAACTCGAGCGCATGATAAAAACTCAAGATTATACTTGTACATAGAAATTCTTGTTCTCCGACTAATTTTTAATTATTTTTTAACAACCGAAATTGTTAACCAGCTGCAAAAGCTTAAGCGTTCTTGAGTGCTTTGAAGATGCTATCAACTATCTGATGAATCTGCCTCTACTCGATTGCAATTTCCATGTATTTGGCATAGATGTTCCTTGGTATATGTTATTTCGAAACAAAGCGAGCAATGAGGGAAAAGACGTAACAGGAAAATAAAATTGTTTTGCCTATCCATCGTAAAATGAAACCAACAAGCAGCACGTAAGGGCTATATAGTTAACAACAAAAATTCCTGCATTCTAATCCTATCACCATTCAAATTTCTTCAAACTGTCATTGCCTGTGTACATGCATGATGAATCTCCAGAAATGTCTTGTCTTGTCCAAAGAATAATTGACTCGTAAGCAAGACGCATACAATTTTGAGGATGTTAAGAGCAAGGATCCAGGGAAGAGATTGAGCACTCGCGCAAGTTACGTCATTGCATTTCAGATGAAGGACGAGAAGGCAACAGGGAAGGCCGCTTCTTCATCCCTCTCCACTTGAGGGGACTCCAGAGGATCGATTTGCGTTGCAAGGCGACAACAGTAGGATGCTTCGGCTTCCATGAACCCACCTGTTGTGTCGGAGGACTTCCCATGAACTTGCTGCTGCTCTTCATGGCGACCGGTGTCGTTTCCGGTGCTCTCTTCGATCCAGGCATTGGGGAGAAAAGTCTGGAGTACCGAGCCTTCCGTGGGTCCTTTACAAATGATTGCCGGCTCACTGAACTGGCATTTGGCAAGAGAGAGTTGGTACGAAGAGGGGTTGACGGATGCGAATTAGATTCCGGGCGGAGGGTAGCAATGGAAACCCGCCTCCTGGGCTGGAAAACCTGCCCTGTTGAAGGAGGAGCTGGCCCAGTTGCAATGGAAATTCGTCTTGGTTTCATCAAGCTTCTGCCGTTCGCTGCAGCACCTGGTCTGGCAATGTTTTCTTTGTCTACTGCTGAAGTTGGGCCTTTACTGACAGCTCTGTATGAAGGAGATGGGGGTGGAAGGAAATTTGTAATTCTCCGCAGCGGCGGCCTCAGCTTGGTGGGGACTACCGGTGGCCTTTTCTCTGCTATTGTCTTCAGAGGTGGCTGCCTATAAGATGGCATTGCTTTAGACTGAGTAGAAGCAACTGTTAAGGTTCTAGTTTCCTGTTTGAGTCTAGTTTTCCTTTCTTCTGCTAATTGATGCTCAAGGTCTCGAACCTGCCAAAAGCAAATAATTGTCAATTAATTTGAACGTGATAAACTTTTATTGATTTGACTAGGGTCAGTGTTGCAAATGCCAAATGGAAAAATTGTGTTTTCCATATCATATGTAGTGTCAAATGTAACTCTTGGTTTAACAGACAACAATTTACTCAAATGGACTTGCTTATTAGAGATAAAAAAAACAAAATAATGGAGAAAATCCAAATATAATTCTAACCTTTTCTTGAAGGCTTCTGCAAGTATGCTCTCTAGCAGCAAACCTCAACTGCAATGACTGCAAATTTTCATGCAACTTTTTCGTTTCCTTATCATCATGCTTTAGTTTCTCCACCTGTTTAAAAAGCATAGTTCAGAAGCAGCAATATAAGTTGACAAAAGGTGAAACTCCCGGAGGTCTGAATGCCGTTGCATACCATCTGCTTATACTTGAAAAGTTCCGAAACATCCGTCTGCTTGCGAGCAGGTCCACTCTCAACACCCCGGACCCGACTGGCAAAATTAAGACAACAAAGAGTCTCCCCAAGATCTGCAGAACTTGGACTGATCTGGACAAACATCAGGGTTTTGCAATCTCCACCTGCAAAACATGTTTAACCATGTTATGAAAGAAATCTTGGGAGCTTGCTAGATCAAAACCTGAGTAATACTAGAGAAAGGCCCACCTAGGGAACTCTGCAGCATGTGTGTAAGCTTCGAGTTTCTGTTCAAAATTTAAGTAATTAGAATGCAACACCAGTGACAGACAACCAAAAAAAAAGGAGGGGGAGAGAGAGAGAGAGAGAACCTATAAGGAATATGAGCTGATTTAGACGCAAGGGCAGATATCACATCTCCCAGTGCAGAAAGGGACTTATTTATAAATTGAGATTCCTTCAACCTATCACCTTCAACTTCAATCCTTCCAACACGCTCACTGCCAGCCAAATCAACCATCCAAAGATGACTCTTTGTTTTCTGTCCATTTATCAGGTTCTCACCCTTCACAGTCACTCGCAACAGGCTGCAAAGGAATATTTGGCAACTGTGGTCAATGATCAATGAACTCAGTGAATGAGCTAGTGCCAGTGTATATTATTATGTACGGGATCGGATTCTTCAAAATTGGCTCAAAAAAGCACACATCCAGCAATTGAATTAAGTGAGATAAAATCTAGGATTGGCATAGACTAGAAAGATCACCAGTGAGAGCGGCTACTGAGCTCATTCGCACTTGTGGATCCGACTGATCTAGCTCGAGATCCAGACTTCAGTAGCTCCCACACTTCCTCTGTATGAAAAACAGGAGATTCAACCAGCCCTGGAACCTCTTGAGTCCCCTCTGCAGCTTGCTTTATCTCCAACCTTCAATCACAAGCAGACTGTTTTAATGCTCAAACCAAATATGACAAGTAGATACAAATTATGATGTAAGAAGAACCACAATAAAAATGAAGCAGTTGATAAGAAATAAACAACTTGTGCCACAACTTGATATTTGGGGATCAAACAAAAAACGTGAGTATTACCAATGTTGCATATAGTCACAGTTGACGATCCAAACTAGACTTATACATAACAGCCAAGCCATTTGAATTAGTTTATGGTTTTCTTAATGCCTGATGCTGAACATGTTGGGTACTATTAGATAAGAGGGTCCGTGTTGACCATAGGCAACTTGTCCCATGACAGTCGTCAAAGTGGTTTGACCTAAACTAGAGAAGCTAAGAGTACTTGGTGGCAAAACTGGGCGTATCAGTCTGTTCCATACCTCCATTATATTCCAAAGAACAGGCAGTTAGCATACTTTTGACATGCCATATGCAATAACAACATATTAGCAGTAGTTTTAACAGTACTGTTGAAATGATCATATCGAACAGGAAAACTGATCCCAGATCCAGGGGAAAAAACAAGACTCACTTCTTAGCTGGTTGTTCGGAGCTTTCTACCAAGAGATCTCTTATCTTCTCATTGTATACTTCCAGCATGCTGACAAACAATTCATATCTCATAATGCCATTCCTTTCTTCAGATATTTGAAACAACTCTTCCAAGGTCCTGTAGTTGACTCCCCGGTTCTCTTGAGTTCCTTCCATTGTAAATGTCTTTCCAGTACCAGTTTGACCATATGCGAAAATGCATATATTATATCCATCCATTACCGAAGCGATAATAGGCTTCGTCTGAGCAAAAACAGCCTCTGCATGATGCAGAAGATGAGAGGATGAAGAATAGTTTCCAAAACATGTGAAAATGCAGTTAACGTCTGCAAGAAAGTGAGTCACGCTACCTTGATCATCCTCAGGCTTAAACACATGATCAAATTTAAATGGCTTCTTCGATGAATCAGAGGAAAGGACCTGAAGCTCACTATCCTGAGAAGGGTCAAATTCCACCACACAAGTAGACCCACTGGCAACTTCTTCTGAGTTCAATGGTCTACATCTACAGAAGACCCTTATGTTGCCTTTAAGCTCGATCACTTCATTGTACAGTCTCTTTCTTTCAGATGACTCGTCAAGGTACTTCTTATTTAATCTTTCATTCTCTTTGCCTACCAATCATGTGCAGGAAACCAATGAACACAATGTAAACAACGTATTAAAAATGTGGACAAGACTTAGAAAGTGGAGAGCACTTACTGAGTCGATCAAGCGTGTTGATTAGTTCAGGCCCAGCAAAGGCACTTGGAGTTATACCCTTCACTTCATCAGACAGAGCAGTGTGCTCCTTCCTCAAATCCTAAAGCGTTATCAAATTAACAATCGAAAGAACAAGAAAATTCCAAACAGTTTTCTCAAACTAAGCCGGGTTAAATTGAATGGAATCAGGCTTTCGATTCGACACCAAAATCACCGTATGGAATGCTAGAATAGGGAGATGATGTGAAATCTTGCATTTCGTTAAGACTCGTTGCCAAGAACTTACTTGTATCTTGGAACTCAAGCTAATGATCTTCTGTAGTATGGGGAGGGTCTGTCCCTCGTCAGGCGAAGATTCCCGATTGCCACTGAACTCAGCAGAATCATCGATCGAATTTTCATTTCCTTCCACTCGCTCCAAACCTGGAGTCAAATTCTTAAATTAGGGTTTCATACATGTCTAATTGAAACACAAAGAACACAATAAACAGATTGCGAACTCAAAAGACGAATACAACTTCACCACTGCTAAATCTATCGGTTCATCTACATAACAAATCGACCTCGCGTTCATCCTTTTCATGCGATAACAGCAAGAGACGTCCGTCCTCGGCTTAAGTTCCGCAAGACAAACGCAAGATTCGTGTGGCAAAGCTTACGAACCCAAGATTCGTATCGACAAGGGGAAACGAAAGAGATCGAACCGTATCTGCACGCCGCGGCGGGAGGCTTTGCGGCCGAGTTGAGGACGATGCGATCGAACTTTTCGGAGAGCGCGTCCACCGCGTCTTCTGCCGCGCGAAGAACTGGATCAGGGGGAAAGATTTTCGAGTGAACACGTGGCACAGATTGAACGCATACGGCGTCGATTCGACTACTGAGGCAGCGCGACACAGCACGAGCAAGTGAACCGAATCTGTGCGCAGAGAGAGAGAGAGATTACCGTCCATGGCTGAGAATCGGAGAATCGCCGCAGGGAATTGGAGTTGCTGGTGCAGAGAGAGATCGAGAGAGAGAGAGAGGGAGAGGGAGAGGGAGAGAGGGAGAGATGGTGCTTTGGAGCGTTATGCGCGTTGCAGGGTTTTTTGATCGGATTCAATTTTTGAATTTGGAGGATCCCGAGCCGTTGGATCGCGGAGCAGCTCCCAACGGCTACAGGTTTGGAAGATGGGCTCGAATGCGGGCCTCATTGACTTGGCCTTTTTTGTTTATTCGGCGGGCCTCATTGACGTGGGCTTTTTTGTTTATTCTTCCTAAAGTTTTCAAAAATATAGAGAAATGTTATTTCGGAATTCTGGGAAAATATTGAAATATATATGTGAGCCTACATGTTATTATATTCAAATGTACAAAATATTTCGGGGATTTCATGTCAAATAAATTGTCGAAATATAAATCCCATGAAATCTAAAAATAGGGCAAATTTTTTTTGGGTTGAAAAAATGGGGCAAAGTTAAAAGGTAGAAGTGATCGTGGAGTTGGAATTTTTCACAATTCCAATTTATCGATAGAACTTGTGTTAAATTTGTTATGGCTATTGTAAATGATAAAGCAAAGAGAAAGAGGGCCATCGCTTGCAAAATGTTACTATTTAATAGTTAAACCTAAGGGGAAGTGCGTAACTCTTCGAAAAAATTGCTTCAGGTTAGTTTATGTAAAAGAAATGTTCCTATTTACCAATGCACTGATTATAAAATAACACGTGACATGCTATGCTTTGAAAATTACAAAGATTTTCTTAATTAGGTAATTAACAAGTGCCCCATATATGTCTGTTTCCCTTATTATAAAGTTTTCTAAACCACCCTTCCCTTACATACTTAGATAAAATAATGGATCTCGAAAATAATTTGCTAATTCAAAAAATTATTACATTCAATGCGTGAAGACCTCTACCGATGGACAAATGAAATCGATTCCATGAATCCATCCGGTAACCTTGGACAGTTTTGTGAAATCAATAGGTGATTTCCGATTCCAATTTTTCGAAATTAATTTTTATTCGGGGGTTCCCAATTTCAAGATGATGATTGTCCATCTAGAAAATCCTACCCACCCAAATAACGGGTATATAAATTTTTAATTTTTAGAAGGAAAGAACAAGAAAATTCATTAATTTAAAGAAGAAAAATGGGGAACGTATAATCAGTGAATCAAAATGGTTATATAATCCAAAGAAGATCATAAGTAGCAGATTTACATTTCCGGGAGAAGGTTCATGTCCGTTCCAGAAAACATAGGTTTGAATTGGCCTTCCATATGAGAACAGGCCACATCTGCAACCACGCGAAAGCCCAGAGACCAAGTAATAAAACACGATTCCTTCTCGGAGAAAAAGAGAAGGTAATAGAAAGAGACATGTCGTGAGCAGCATCGGGATCGTCGCTACCTCAGGCGTGCTCC